>CM042050.1:45165000-45765000 GCA_023525745.1 Arctium lappa | reverse complement strand
GAACAGGGGTTGACAGTTGCTAATATATCTGCTACAACATTCCCACAAACACTTGATTGGCTGCACAATCATCTTCTTCAGGTATTTCAGTCTTGGCTGGCCCATCTTCCCATTCCCATACTTTCTGTTGCCTATCCCAACTAGTTTGAGGAGTTGATTTATTCCTATAAAATGCTGTTGTATGCTCACTTAGCATTGGTGATATTGATCTGTAACTGGACATGATAGTACAAAAACTTATTGTCCCACGTTTGGCACAACTTGCCAAGTCGCAAAAATAGATGGAACACAAATCTGGGAGATGAGCAAAGATTGGTAAATTACTAAACTACCCATGTCAAATTAATACCCTAAAAAACTTCCACAATTCTTTCACCCACCTACCACGTTCATGCCGGTAACGTCCTGTCCGGTTCCATCTGTGTACCAAACGCGCCCTAAATGCTCATATGGTTTAACAAAAAGAGCTTAATTCTTTCTCAATTGAAAGTCAAGACAATCTCCTAAAGTCATTATCTTCAAATTGTTAAGAGGCATGCAGGTCAACTAGTGTTAGTGATATTGTTTTGGTTTCTTTCATTCCCAACAAAGTTAATGCTAGGATTCTTTTTTTGTCTCCATCTGATTGATCCCTGAACTTTGTGGTTTTCCAGTGTATCGAGCAAGGTATGTCATCTGCCTCCAAAGGAAGCGGTGGTCAGACGGGTGGAAGTTGAGAGTAATGTTCACCACAGGTATCCATCATGCTACACCTCTTCTGTCATCTGTTTTCCGTTTGCAAAAACTATTTACAAGAATCTAGGTTGTAGCAGAAACCATCCAGATATAGTTGACTCGGTGGGTAGAAACTTAAATTATGCCAATGAGGCTATGAATCATTCCTGTTTCAATTCAAAACCGAATAAGAGGATCTTCATGGGGTTACAAGACCTTTTTTCAGCTTATATGGGTCAGAAAGAGAAGAGAGTAATGGCATGCCATGCTGTTTATTCCAACTGCTTATTTTGATGCCTTTTTGTGTTGTGTTTGATTATGTTAGGTAATCTCAGGTCCGTGGTTGGGTCCTTGTGATTTTGTGGCTCCGATTGAACAATAAAGAAAACTGCTGCTCGCTCGCTAGTCGCTATGGTTTGGATCATGTTGCAAGTCATGCTTTCTCAAAGTCCCGCTGTACGATGATGGTAAGCATGAAAAGTGGAGTTTATGCTAAAAATGAATTGCTAATGGAGAGTTGTGTGCCAAATTCTCCATCAGGAAGGTTTTGTATTATTTGGATGAGTGTGTTAAACTAGATAATCTATGTTTACCCATTATACTTATTCGAGTTGTTACTTCTTAATTCTTCTAGATATATAATTAGTATAATAAGCATTTTCAAACCAAACCGACCTGGTAAATCCTACTGGGATGGAGATGTATGGAGACTTGACCTCAATCTTAAAAGGTAGAGCGGCTAGCGGCTGTTTCCTAAAGACTCTCGGCTTGTGAAAGAGTGCAAGCAAACAAGTAACAATTGGTATAAACATTTCATATCATTAAATTGAGGTGATCATCTTTTCGAATCGTCGTACTCGATTTTGTACTCCAAACAAGCTACTGTCCCATGACATTTCTTTAAAACGGAATTTCTTAATATAAAGATTGTAATGCTCCTTTTGGATGCTTACGGAAAAAAGATTGTTAGTAACCAGAAAAATCGAAGGGAAAAGTAAATGAACTGACCGATGAGACGGTCGCTCTTATTTAAAAGAAATAGCACCAAAAAGAAAAGTAGGATCTCAACCGATTTTGAAGGGGTGTTTTGAGATTGATGAATCCTAAGGTTCTAAAAGTCGTGCCATGGTGTTGAGGCGTGGTCTTGCCGTCACGTTTTATCCCTTGGCGTCGAGATAAGGCGTTGAGTTCGTTATGGCTCGCCATGGAGCGTTATCGCATTACAAATTTGTGTACTTTTGATTTTTTGAATTTGTGTACTTCGAAATTCAATTGGAATTTATCCATTAGTATCGATTATAATTTAGAAATTCTTTTGTTTATCGTTTTATATGAATTTAAATTGTTAATAATTTGATTATTATTGTTCAAGAAACTAATATAAACACACACATACACATATAAATTATATACAGATTTGCCATCTTAAGCCACGCCTTGGAAAACGTCATAGCCTAGCCATAATTTGTAAGGCTTGACCTTGCCGCCACGCCATGTCTCACGCCATTTAGAACCTTGATGAATCCTTTAACTTACAGCCAATAAAGGCCAGGATTGGGTTTACATGAGATCAATTTGTTTTTGTTAGGCCCATAAAAGCAAAAAATAACACTTAAATTTAACAACAAAACATAGTGAAGGTATGAAAAACTTCGAACCTTCACAGCAAAACAATGTGTTGTTTTGCTGTGAAGGTCCAGTGTTATTTATATGGTCTCATGAAAACAGTCTAGTCTCACATGATCTCAAATCATGAAGACATGTTTCGCAATAAGGATATGTAATATATAATAAAACATACAAACAATTGTTACATTTTGTAATACCCCTAAAATATAGGTAAATTTAAACATGAATATTGACATGGTCAAATAACTTAAATAAATAAATCATCCAAGAATAGGGAACAGTAAGGCATTTACAACTCAAATATATGAACAAGATAATCAACAACCTACTAATCTAAACTATACTAAGCTTAGATTAAGAGCGGTGTCACTATCTTCTTCCAAAAGAATCTTGTCCACAAAATCAATCGCCAACAAATTATTCTTCTCAAAAGTGTCATTACCAGCAACCAAACTATCCGCTCAAACCCTTGGAGTCCCACCGCTAGGAGTACCTAATTTACATGTCATTTTAAGAAAAAATGTTAGGTTTGACGCCTATTGAGAACAAACAATCTATAAATAAATATTGCATAAGTGAAACGGTAAGAGTTCCCAAGTTAGATATAAACCTCATTTTTACGTAAGCACATAAGAACCATGCGGTCCAAAATTCATCTTGTGAAGACGGGAGAGACCCGATTTCCATTGATTGTAGCGGAACACAAAAGTAAGTTACTGATAGAGTAATTTTATTTACCCTATTTTAACTCACTTTTTATAATTTTGAACATTTTTTTATTTTCCCAATTGAGTCTTTTTATTATCTATTTTTAGTGTTTTCATTTAAATAAATGTTTTACGCTTTTTGTCGTTTTTATGTTTGTTTTGAAAGGAAACGTAGCGAAAATCTTATTTTCATATATGTTCGTTTCAGGATCGGTTAGAAGGCCGTGAGGAGTTTAAATTTACCTATGATGCGGAAACGAATACAAACTTCTCCTTTTTAGGCCGACACTACGATTTATGAAGAGGCTCAACTTTTGCTCAATAGCCGATTCTTTATGGGCCGGAAACTTTATATGGGCCGAAAATTTGTGGAATGATGAAGATATCAAATGGGCCAATTGTATATTTTTTTTTGTTAGACTTTGTTGTTATCAAGGTCCATTTCATTTGGAGGCCATAAGCCTTGTTTTTGGTTATTTATAGGAAGTCTTGGGTGATGGATGAGGATATAACATTTTCACCTACATTTTTGCTCATCCTCACCCTCTCTCACGGCTACCTCTCTTTTGTTAAAGTCTAGATACATTGAATCTAGACAATTAGCCTCATCACTATCCTTAGGAATCATTTTTCCATGTTTGCTAACTTTTGTAACAGGTTTGAGAAATTGAGTCATTAGCTAACGGTTCAAAACTTTGACTCACGATTCAAACCGGGTTTGATTATATTAATATATGTCGCTTTTCGTTTCAAGTTAAGATATCTCGTAATCATCTCGCGTTATTTGCGCGCACCCTCTTCCAACATCACGTTTCTCCTTGGTTTGATAACTCTTGGTTTTTATTTTGGTTTCATTACGGCTTTAATTCTATTATAAACCGGAAGTCCGAATAATCATTTCGGGTTCCCAACTTTTGTTGGTTCACGGTTTGTTGTAGCTTATTAAATCCGTTTTATGTTTCCAATTTTATAAAAATCAATTGTACGTTGGTTAGTTTTCCTTTACGTCATTCCGATAATTTACATCGTTGAAATACCATGGAATCTTTAAGTGACCCAATTGCAAATTCCACATTTAAAACAAGATTTTCCATCGTCATTTCTAATTCCGTTCTAATTTTATAATTCTCGCCTTACTTTACCGTCATTTATTTTAACGCATTTTAATTCTGCAATTTATTCTCTGCATTTTAATTTTCTGTATTTTTACTTACCGTCAGTTAAATTCTGCAATTTATTTTACGTTCTTTACTTTCAGTCTTTTATTTCAAGTAATTTTATTCCTTTGTCTAAAGAGAGGTTACTTGTGCAACACTCTTACGATTTCTATCGTTGATTGTTTGAAGGCATTAACCATCTCTTTTAGTTAACATTAATTTTTTTTTCTGTCATAATTAGAATCCAAACTATGATGGGCTAACCGTCTTAGTTCGGAGTACAAAGTTAAGTTGGGATCGAGACTGATATAAAGATAAAACGATGTATTGTATCACATGATTGTTCGACGTTGTTTAAATTAAAGTTATATTTTATGTCGGATTACAATTAATCAATTGACAACTGGTTCGTTGTATGACGGCTTATTTAAGTTACATAAAATATCGACTTTAAGATAACGAATGAATGTGATCTCATCTTTTTATCCAATTATTAATTTTATTCCAACGAATCTTTGTACCCTGTGCTTCTTTTTATAATTAAACTCTTCAGTAGTGTTAATCAAAACCCCAACCAAAATATTGTTTTCGAAATCACCATCTGAGACTTGCTTTTACAGACCCGACTTTCAAGAAGAACTTTTCCACGTTTCCCTGTGGGATCGATATTCGGTACTTTGTACCATTATTATTTGTTACAGACGGTAGTAGATTAAGATGTATACTTGAGTCGAAATCTATTTTCTTGCATTTTAAAAAGGTGTAAACACGAAAAACCACAACAAGTTTTTTGCGTCGTTGCAGGGGAAGCACGCTAGAAGTTTTTCTTTTTAAGTAAGGTTTATAAAAGCAAAATTTTCTACCATCTATTTGGAAAAAAAGTGCATGCCAAGATTGCCACACGGTGATTTTTTCCAATATGATCCCGATATTGAACGAACATTTAGACAACGAAAAAGAATCCAAAAAGCTAATTTAGTTTTAAATTCTTCCGAAATGTCTGAACATGAATATATGACGGATGAGGAACCAATCCCCGAGGTAAATCTAAATGGGCGTCAAAATGATCAAGAAAATCGTAATAATCGAAGAAATCAAGATAGAGAAATTCTCAATTACCGCGAAGATTTAAATGATCGCGAAGATCCAAATGAACCGCCATTAATAAATATTGACGATGAGGAACAAAACAATTTTCGGTTAGTACGCTGGTTTGCCAGTTGAAGATCCTCATTCTCACCTTCGGTCTTTCATGGAAATTACAGATTCTTTTAAACTGCCTGGTGTACAAGACGATGCTCTAAAATTAAAACTTTTTCCATACTCTCTAAGAGATAGAGCAAGGTCTTGGTACAACTCATTGAAACCAGATTATATAATTACATGGACCCAAATGGCAGAAAAGTTTTTTAAAAAATATTTTCCACCCACGAGGAATGTCAAGTCCAGAAATGAAATCTGCACTTTTAGACAAATGGACGATGAAGCAGTTCCTGATGCATGGGATAGGTACAAGGAGCTACTGAGAAAATGCCCTCATCATGGCATTCCGTACTGCATACAACTAGAGACGTTTTACAGTGGTTTAAATACTACTGCTAAACAAATGCTCGATGCTACTGCGCACAGAGCTTTCACAGCTTGTAACTATAATGAAATATATGAAATCCTTGAAAGAATTTCAAACAACAATGGTCAATGGGTTGATCCACGTGCATTACCAAGAAAAGCAGCAGGGGTACAAGACACAAATATTTATGCATTATTATCTTCACAGCTGGCCGACATGACATCTTTAATCAAAAATCTTAATGTTGTGCAAGTTAATACTGTGGCGCCTACCCCTACTATGCAGTCTATACAATGCACCTACTGTGGAGAGGGTCATCACTTTGAACATTGTCCTGGAAATCCCGAGAGAATAAATTGTGTCAGCAGTAACAATAAGGGTGGACCTTTTTCTCAAACTTACAATCCTGAATGGAGGAACCATCCGAATTTTTCTTGGCACAGTCCTGCCCAAAATCCACCACCACCAAAGTTGCAAGGACAAACAAATTTTCATCAGCAGTCTCATCACAGACCTAACCAACATGGGAATTTTCAAAACAATCAGCTTGGTTATCAACAAAAGTCAAACCAACATGCCGACTCAACTACTTCTTTGGAAGCAATGATGAAAGGGTTCATGACCCAAACTCAGGCATCAATTAAAAATCTGGAGACCCAGGTGAGTCAAATGGCTTTGGAATTGTGGAAACGTCCTTCAGGTTCTCTCCCTAGTGATACAAAAATACCTCAGAGGACTGGAAAAGAACATGTGAAAGTTGTGACATTGAGAAGTGGACAAGACTTACCAGAAAATATTCAAAAAGAACTAAAAAAGACAGACAAAGTTGAGCCTGAAAAGAAAAACACAACTTTAGATTTTGCTCAACCCAGTGTGAGTATTAGGCCCGGAAACACTGTGGGCCCATTGACACCACACCCATTCCAAAAAAAAACAGATTTTCCAACATTATTCCCAAATGAACCCAAGAAAGATCAAAAAGCAAATGAACAAACTGTTTTGGATTTGTCACAATCTGGTGACAGTCCCAAAATTCCTGATAAAACTAAGATAGACAAGATCTCACCAATAGTTCCAGCACCTGCTCTTCAAAAGACTACATTTCCTACTCCGGTTCCTCTCTATATTCCGTATCCTCAAAGATTGAGGAATCAAAGGGATGAACTGCAATTCAAAAAGTTTTTAGATGTTTTTAAACAGTTGCATATCAACATACCTTTGGTGGAAGCCATCGAACAAATGCCAAATTATGCAAAGTTTCTGAAAGACATTTTAAGCAAAAAGAAAAAGTTGAATGAGTATGAGACTGTAGCTCTGACTGAGGAGTGCAGTGCTATGTTGTTTAGTCATACTCATTCACTAGGATTATATTTTCGGTCAATGGATAGCATCCGACTTTACATAATCATACCAAGTTACCCTGATGACCTGATGTCTCAACTAGCTACAAACGGGAAATATACCAAATAAACAAAGTCGACTCCTATGCATGTGGATTCATTTGCATTAGTCTAAGAATCGTCACTATTTCATTGTGACAAAACTATAATCACACATATAGTTATCAACATCAAGTATCCTATAAAACGTTTCTTTTTCATAAGCATCATCATATAAAATCAAGTTTACATAAATGCCCCAAAGGAATCATTTTTCCATTTAAAGTATTATATTCCAATCATCAAATTTCTCAAAGTTTACAAAGTCTAAAATGGTTTTGGTTCAAAATTAAATATCTCATTTTCATTTCATTCCAAAGTCCCACTTTTGTCAAAAGATCATCCAACATGATAAAAATCATATATGTGTCAAAATGGATTATCCAAGTATTGATTCATAAGTGTGCATATAAAACTACATTTTATAACACATATAACAAAACCCAACATTACTCAACAAAAAGGATGGAAACCATAAAAATCTCTAAAATACTCAAGTTAGGTCAAAATCCATAAAATAAGGAAAGGTTATTATTATTAGGAGAAGTTTAGGATACTAAAATCATAGGTTTTTGACATATAGAAAGTTTTAGAAAAGGGTAGGATGCACTCACCTTGCTTGGTTTTGGTTCCAAACCTAAAACCAAAGAAAACCTTATAAAATGGATGACAAACCTTGAAGCTTGGTCAAGTATTGAGATCTTCCCCTCTTAAATGCTAGCAAAGAAACCTAGAAGATGAGCACATAATGTTCTTGGGACACCTCAAGTTGAAGTAAATGAAGAGAGAGGGGAAACGGGTAGGGATGTAAACGAACCGAACGAACACGAACGGAGGCTTATTCGTGTTCGTTCGTTTAACTTAACCGAACAAACGAACGAACACGAACGGTAAACGAACGAATTTTTTTGTGTTCATGTTCGTTCGTTAAGAAAATATGTTTGTTCGTGTTCGTGTTCGTTTATGTTCGTTCATTAAGAGCTAAACCAACGTAAACGAATGAACATAAATGAACATAAACGAACGAACATATACGAACGTAAACGAACATAAATGAAGGAACACAAATGAATAAAAAAACAACCATTGTTACTCATCATTTCATTCATAAATAATAACATAACAAAATAAAAATAAAAAACCGGATAAACTTAGGAGGTATAAAAAAGGAATTTTAAAAAAATAATTTAATTAATGCTTTGACACATTAATGTTATAATATATATAAATATATTTATATATATAAACGAACATAAACGAATGTAAACGAACATTAACGAACATAAATGAACGAACGTTCACGAACGTAAATGAACAAACGTTCACGAACGTAAATGAACGAACGGGACAATTGTTCATGTTCGTTCATTTAACTAAACGAACAAAAAAATGTGTTAATGTTCGTTCATTTATTAAATAAACGAACATAAACGGACTTCCCGCTAAACAGTTCACGAACGGTTCGCTGAACGTTCGGTTCGTTTATAGCCCTAGAAATGGGTGAAAATCGCTCTAGAGTGAGAAGGAAATCGCACCAAACTGATTTTGAAGTGAACGGCTTTAACAAAAATCGGCCTATGGGTTTTATATCTGGTTTTGGTCGCCCACGATAGTGCCAAGCGAGAGTGCTCATGGCACAATTGTTGGCACTCTCGAGTCTCGCCAGAAATGTAACAAATGGTTCTTCTTTAGTGCGATAGTGCCAAACGAGAGTGCCCTATGGCACAATCGCTGGCATATTTGCCCAACATGTATCGAGAAGGCCCCTTTGCCCGTGATAGTGACCGACGGTAGTGCCTTTTGGCACTGTCGTTGGCACAATCTCACGAGGTGTACTGAGACCCACAAATTTCAACTTTTCGATCCTGAAACGCTCTCGATTAGGTTGACATCTAAAATACTAATCTTACTAGCATAAAAATGATAATTGTAACTCAATGGAAAGAATAAAGACAATTCTTACTGTCTTACATACTAAAATTCCGAATGTTACACATTCACATGATGAAATAATGAGTAAATTACATTTTTGGTACTTGTAGTTGTCACATATTATCAACTTTGGTTCCACTTTCAAACTAATTACACTTTTGGTCATTGTGGTTGTCATTTTTGTTGGGTCATCTAAGATTTGAAGATGACCTCTCATTAAGTTTGTGTTTGTTCTTCTGTAAATGATTGTACATTCTTATACTTAGAAAATATCACGGTTCTTTGTAATAGCTTAGTTATGCTCTAACAGATCAGTGAATCGAAGATCAACCGAACACAACTTGAAACAAGTCTATTGATGCGGATCAAGATACACTTCAATGAAATACTAAGCCTCTCCTGCCAAAGATTAGCAAAACCTTCGGCAGACGCTTCCTCTGCCGAAGATCCTTTAAATTCGGTAGACCATGCTTCTTGTCGAATCCTCAATAGGCAATCTGTAACACCCTCAATTTGGAAAGAGCAACTAATTTAAAATTTTCAAATATACCTCAAAGAATGGATCAAACTTCGTGTGACAAGACCATACTTAAGATACGATTCTAGGATTTTCCATCAAAAGCACAAATAAAATCATACATAGAAACTAACTCAAGGTCGGGTGTTACTAAACCCAAAAGAAACAGTTGCTCTTCTCAACGACTAAGTGGAATACTCCATCAATCCACTCATTCTTGCACATACTCTTAGCACTCGACACTTCACCAAAAACGCTAGAACCATTTCCCCCATCCGGAACCTGATGCACATGCCGAAAAATAAAAATGTTAGGCTAACGCCTAGTGAGTTCAAGAGTTTACAACATGGAATAAATATATTTGTTAAAGGGAAAGAATGCAACTTAAATCGTAGATAATCAAAAGATTTACTTTAAATATCAAACGACAACATTTTCCCAAAAACACCTTTAAAACAAGGGACCCAACTTGAACCTTCGTTCGTAAAGCCATTTTATCCCAAACCTACCTATAATGTGAAAAGTAGCAAACTCTCAATTTATAGTAATTCGAAGTAAAATTTTACTTCGCGAAACACCCCAAATGTGGGTGGTGCTTAATACACAACCCATAGATCTTGAGTAAACAAACCCATATATGCTTCACGTCACCGAAAATATGGATAATAAAATACTACCCCTTTAGTACCCAAATAACACCTTCCGGTGACGGGGGAGACCCGATTCCATTGTACGTGGCGGGACACAAAGTTAAGCCACATAACCATGTTGTTGAACTACACCTCATATCGTGACTGTATTGCCTGCTCTACCGAGCTACACCTCCAGTCGTGACTGTATTGCCTGCTCCGTCGAGCTACACCTCCAGTCGGACTTTATTTCAAGTCCCAACCACCGTATCCCCTATTGCCCGCTCTGTCGAGCTACACCTCAAGGATACACGATCTTATTGTCTGTTCGGTCTCTAGCGGAGTTTCATCCTCAGGGTACCCACTCGACCCCTAGTGCCTACTCCCTAGCATTCAAGATAGGAGCCTCAGCTCCTTACTTGATAACTCCCGATGTATAACCTCGTGCACAAGAATTAGACATCCAAACACAAGACCCATGGTCCCGAAGTACTACCTATAAAGGTTTCTCTTCGCCAAACAACCGGGACGACACCAATGCCAACACGACATTATTTCCCGGAGTGAGAATCCCAAGAGTCCTCATCATTAAACACGACCGACTTACATGCCTATGGATGCAATGCATTACAGTCTAAAATACATTACTCCAAATGAATGACACACTCGCTCAAAACATGTATTCTCCAAAATAAAACGCAATAAATGCAACTCACACCCAAAGCTCCACTTTAAGTTATTAAAACCGGACAAAAGTCTCCAATACCCGACAAAGCCGAAAGCTGAGCCTTAAGCTCAACCAATCAAACGACTATATGCTAAAGTCTACAAAATGTAATAAAATGCAACGACCACATTTATGCAAACACATGCTTCAACTACATGAATAAACTCCAACATAAATCATTTTCCAAACAAGTTTATAATCTCATCTACTCTTTCCAAAACGTCCCATGACACACATTTAAATGACAATTACTCAAAAGATTTACACCCATACGATAAATCATTTAAATACCAATATCACCGGTTTACTAAATAAAATACTTGAGTTACATCTTTTCCCAAAACCAAAGGTTCATAAGTTCAGAAACGTTTGCAAGGTTGGGAATGACCAAGCGCCCATGACTTACACGGTGGTATTATTAGAACATTTCACGATACAAAATGCACGTAATACCAACAATCATAAAAATGCATTCTTACCCAATACTTTCCATTTAGGTAAATAAGTCATCAAATCATTTTCATTTCGATGCATTTAACAACATACTCAAAAATCCCCAAGATGGGTGTTTTATAGGTTTACAAAATTAAACACTTCCAAATAACCAAACTTATCAGCAGTTAACATTTTAATGTAAAACACAAAAACTTTAAAATAAACATTTTGGCATGCACACCGTTTTCACAAATCAACTTGAACTCACCTCACTAGATTTAGGCTAAATCTATATTTAGGCTAAATCTAGATTTTACCCCACCTTGAGCTCCTTTGAGTAAACTTGAATCTTCAAAGTCAAAACCTCCATAAACCTAGATACACAAATTCCATCCATAAATAATCACATTCGACCATTTAGAATTGATCCTCAAACACTTTACATCAAAATCTCCATTTCGGTCAAAACCCTAATTTTGACCTAAATCTTCCAAAATCTTACAAATCGAAATTGAAGGAATAGAATACTAGGATATCATCCATGAAGCATTTATATCTCTTAATAAAGTTTAGAAATGGAGAGAATAAGCTTACCACTTAGGTTTTGGTGAAAAACCTAGAAAACCCCAAAATCTCTAGTGTTGGAGGTGGGAACATAATCTTGTATCAAGGAATGAAGCCATTAACAAAATATGGAGAGGGAACACCTTGATATTCATGGGAAAGCTCCAAAAATCAGCTAGGATTCATGGAGAAGAGAGAGAACCGATTTGGGAGAGTATGGGAAAGATTAAAAGTGAGGAATGAGAAGAATGGGTGAAAATCGAACTTAAATCAGCCTCTCAGCCCCCGTAGACGACATTGCCCATGCGACAATGACAGTGTCAAAGTCGCAGGGTATAGTCGTTTGGACTGTACCATAGGTACTCTCTCTTCTGCGACATTGCCAGGCGACAGTGACACTATCATAGTCTCCTGGCATAGTCGTCGGGCTTGTACCGAGCCCCGAAACTCGACTCTTTCCACACCAAGGCCCTCGATACTCTTAGAGACCTTAAGTAATGATTTTCCAACAAAATCCCACTGTTTACAAGATACAAAAACGTCTGGGTGGCTTTTACTTACCGAAAATTATGGGTGTTACACAATCCTCTTGCCGACTTCTCGGCAACACCTTCTTTTGCCAATCCTTCTTAGTCGGTAAAAACCCTTGTGCCGATTCTTCTCATTTCGGCACTCATATATGTCAAATCATCACGATTTAACATATTTCCTCATTCCCAATGATCCTCTGACATAAAGGAATGGAAACTTCTATTGCATAAGTGATATTCACTTATGTTCTGATTTGATTGAAACTTTCTCTTTTCTAGATCTCAAAAAGATTTGAACTAGGTATATTATATTAAGATATTGTACTTCATAGTACAAAAGTTACCTTTTGCTTTTCGAAAGGTCTTTCCACATATATTGTATTTTATTGAAAATATCCATGTATCCATTCATCAGATGACAAGTGTCCTTTGCAATCAATGCTTTGGATAGTATATAAAGGGTGAGGATGGCCACATGCAAAAACACTCTTTCATCTCAAGATTTTTGAAGTGCAAAATTCAGCAAGTTTGTTAGCAAGTATTTCTCTCTCTAAGATTTTTTTGTCTTTATGTTAAAAAGTCTTCTTAGTGTTAGATTGTTAGAATAGTCTTTAGTTGTTCTTTTCCGCAACAATCTTTGTTTTTGTAAGTGTAATTATTTGATACTCTTATCTATAAAGAATTAAAATTAAGTATTTTTTGTGTTTTGTATTCAACCCCCCCCCCTTCTACAAAACCTTGTTTAGCATATTTGGGACTAACAAGTGGTATCAGAGCGGTTGGTTTTATCTAATAAACCAGATCCGCGATGGCATCATCGTCCAATGTAAAAGCTGATTCTTCTTCTCAAAACTCTTTTCATCCTGATAATGGTTCTACTGTCAAACCTCCTAAGTTCAACCCGAACAACTTTTCCTTATGGAAAAGTCGGATGATGTTATTCTTAGAGGGGGACGACAGCCGTTTTCTGACTATTCTTCGTGAAGGTCCACTTGTCCCTAAAGTCTGGGATAAATTTATCAAAACTCCAAAAGACAAAGAGAAGGAAAAATAATATCTCTTCCAAGTTTTCGATGACTCATCTGACAAGGAACGTAACTTTGCTATTGGTCGGTATGTTCTGAAAAAGGAAAAAGAGTACACTGAGGAAGACAGGCGCACTATTGGACTTGACTCCAAAGTGCGAGTTATTATTGCTCAATCCCTTCCAGATGAAGTGTACCATTCTCTTGTTAACTTCTCTACTGCCAAAGAGATGTGGTCAACTCTATGTGTTTTGTACGAAGGTACAGATGAAGTTAAGAAATCCAGAAAAATCTCTCTTGTTCGAAAATATGAACTTTTATCTCATGAAAAGGGAGAATCTCTCTCGACTACTATAATCGTTTTAATAGTCTTCTAAACGACCTCAAACTTCTTGGAAAGCTTTATGACAATGAGGAAATCTTGTGCAAGTTCATGGATGGTCTTCCAGATTTCTGGGAAAACCTCAGTACTTGTATTAAGACAACCAGAGATTTGGAAAACCTTCCCCTTACTTCTCTATATGGAACCTTCTTTAACTATGAACAAACTCATCTCCAAAGGAAGACCATCATCAAAGAAATAAAATCCCCTTCTATGGCTCTTATTAGTGATGGCTCCAATAAAACTGTGTGTATTCCTCGTATCACTTATCCTTCTGATGACTCGGACAGAGAGTCATGATGGCTCGGATCACCTTTCGGAGGCATATCTTAGTGAAGTCGATGATGAAGGTGAAGATACCTCTGTCGATCAAATGATGAAGGAAATGGGTATGCTTGCTAACTTCTCCAAGTTTAGGAAAAACTCCTCTTCCAACCGATTTAGAGTCAACCAAAAATTCTCTTCCTCTTCCTCTAGGAATTCTACGAACAAATCCAAGGAGGAATGTTATGTGTGTGGCAAGAAAGTCCATTTCGCTTCTGAGTGTAGAAGCAACCCTCCTAGGACGTCCAAATCTAACTCCTCAAATTCTTCTAAGGGAAGGAAGTACAGATCTATTTCTACGGTAGATCTCATCCTCGAAAATCCTTCTCCTTTTCTTTCAAAGATCTTTCTGACAGAGCTGATAAGTACAAAGCAAAATACAAAAGAAAAAGAAAGGAACGTAAACTCTCGTCAAAGAGGAAAAGGCTTGATGGCTGAATCTGTCGATTGGGCTGATGAGCCTACTACCGACAGTGAGAAAAATACCTCAAGCAAATTCCTTATGGCAAAACTTGGCGATGAAATCAAAGGTTCCAGCTCAAGGATGGAATTTTCTGCTAAGTGTTCCTCTTCCTCCTCTCAGGTACATCCCTTCTACTCTCTTTCTAATGATGAAAAGATGGAAGCATACCGACTCTTTAACAGTACTCTATCATAATGAAAAAGATGCTAAGAAATGAGCCAATGTTCAAATCAAGTCTCTCTCTTCCAACTCCAAGGCTGTCTATCTCAACTAAATCTTTCTGATAAAGTAAAAGTCGAGCTAGAAGACTTAAAAACCATAAATTTTGTTCTAGCAAAAGAAAAGAATAAATTTTTTAAGCGTCTTCAAAAGGAAAAGGAGACAGTGAATAAATGGAACATCTCCTCCAAAAACTTAGAAAATATTTTCAAAGACCAAGTTATTGGTGATGATAAATTTGGCCTAGGTTATTGGAAAGAAGATGTTGACTATACTTCTTCTCAAGACATTCCTTCTTCTTCTCTTAATCCTCCTTCCTCTTCCAAACTTCCTTCTTACTCTCCTGAGTGCACTGACACAGACTCAGGAGATTCTGCTTCTATATACTTCATGGATCTTCGTGACTCAAGAAAGTTTGGAATTTTTGTCTCCGCCAAACAATCCAAACCTCTCCCTGAAGAAGATCAAGGTTCAAATGATTTTGTTAAACTTGTAAATGATCTTTTTAAAACTTTGAACCTTGAAGAAGCTTCTTCTTTTTCCTCTTCTTCAAAGAAGCATTTTCTCCTTGAAAAAGGAAAGAATGTTGTTGTTGACTTTTCTTCAAAAAGAAAGATTCATCCTTCTTCAAAAGGCAAGTCTCGTGTTTCTCCAATAGAGTTCATTCCTAGATCTGTTAATCTAAATAAATCAAAAGGAATTTCTATCTCTCCTCTTCCATCTTCAGAAAAAGGACTTATAGGACCCATGCCTAGTATTCCTTCCAAATCACCCATTCTTCCTCACTCTTCCAAACCTCTCAAATCAAAACCCCAAAGAAAAGTCAAAGCTCCCGCTCAAGAACCTAAGAAAAAGTTCATCTACCGAAAATGTTATAACTGTGGTGATACTTTTCACTTGGCCAAGGATTGTCCAAAAGAACATATCGACAGATACGGTCAAAATAATCCCTCTTCTTCTTCTACTTCTAACCCTAAAGGACCCACCTCAAAATGGGTTCCAAAGGACTAATTTGTTTATGTTTTCAGGTCATTGAGCATCATCATACATGGTATCTTGATAGTGGGTGCTCACGACACATGACCGGAAACAAATATCTTCTTTTCAACTATGTGAACGAAAAAGGACCGACCGTAACTTTTGGTGACAACTCTCGTGGTTCCAATAAAGGTTATGGGACTCTTTCTAATGGGTCCATCACTTTCAATAAAGTCTCCTATGTGGAAGTACTAATGCACAATCTTCTAAGTATTAGTCAGCTATGTGATTTGGGATATTATGTAATTTTCAGAATTGATGATTGTCTCATTACTGACAGAAATTTTCACATTATTCTATCTGGATTTAGAAAGGACAATGTTTATGTCATTAACATGAGTCATAAATCATCAGATGAAAAGAGTATATATTTTATCTCTGAAAACTCTGAAAAGAAAATTTGGCTCTAGCATAAACGTCTCTCTCATCTCAACTTTAAGATGTTAAATGCTCTATCCAATAAAGACCTTGTCATAGGACTGCCGAAAATCTCTTTTACCAAGGAGAAACTATGTGCCGCCTGTGAAAAAGGCAAGCTGACCAAGTCATCCTTCAAATCTAAGCAATGTTTCTCTATCACTACCCCTCTCCAGATGTTGCACATGGATCTTTGTGGGTCTGTCAGCACACCAAGTCTTGGTGGAAAAAGGTACAGTCTTGTTATTATTGATGAATATATACGTTACACTTGGGTATCTTTTCTCAGGTACAAAAATGATACATCTGAAGAGATCATCAACTTTATCAAGAAGTCTGAGGTGCTGAATGGTCAACTTGTTCGATCTATCAGAAGTGATAATGGCACCAAATTCAAAAATGATACCTTAGATGCCTTCTTCAACGATAAAGGCATTCCACAAAACTTTGCAGCAGTTAGAACTTTACAACAAAATGGAGTGGTGGAAAGAAAGAACTGAACCCTATGTGAAGCTGCAAGGTCCATGTTGAGTGAATCAAACCTTCCTACATACTTCTGGGCTAAGGCTGTCAACACAACTTGCTTTACTAAAAACCGATCCATTATTGTGAAAAGACACAACAAGACTTCCTATGAAGTCTTCTATGGCCGAAAACCAAATATCAGCTTTCTTCATGTTTTCGGTTGTGTGTGTTTTATCCTGAATGATCGGGAACATCTTGGAAAGTTTGATCCAAAAGTTGATGAAGGAATCTTTATAGGTTATTCTTCTTCCTCTAAAGCCTATAGAGTCTACAATATTCGAAGAAAATGTATTGATGAATCAATACATGTAAAATTTGATGATCACAAGTCTTCTTCTTTATCTTGTGATGATAACGAACTTCATGAATGGATCACCTCTTTTGTAGGGGAAGATTCCTCTAATCACATTTCGGCAAGAGCTCCCTATGTCCCCTTTTCAGCAGGTTCCTCCTCTACCAACCATATTTCGGCAGGGCTCCTACCCTCTGTCGAACCTGCTGCACCTGCTGAGCCGACTTCTCAACCTACCACTATAATCCATATCGAACCTACTTTCCATTCTACCCCTCTTCATAATACTCATCCCATTCCTACCGATCCATCATCCTCATTTTCTACTAGCCCATTTCTTGCACCTCTCCCACCAACTCTAAAATGGACCAAGGATCATCCAATTGAACAGATTATCGGTGATCAACAAGTAAGTGTCCAAACCAGAAGATGTGTTGGAAACATTTGCCTCTATGTGAATTTTCTCTCTATCATAGAGCCCAAGAAAATTAAAGAAGCTCTAGCAGATCCTTGTTGGACCACTTCCATGCAAGAGGAGTTGCCTCAAATCGAAAGAAACAAAGTGTGGATACTTGTGCCTCGTCCTTATGGCAAGACCATTATCGACACTAAGTGGGTCTTCCGAAATAAGATGGATAAAGAAGGCACTGTCATCAGGAATAAAGCCAAGCTTGTTGCTCAAGGATACAGACAGGATGAAGGAATTGATTATGATGAAACCTTTGCTCATATTGCTAGACTTGAAGCAATAAGAATTTTTCTTGCTTATTTTGCTCACAAAAACTTCCGGGTCTTCCAAATGGATGTTAAAAGTGCATTTCTCAATGGAGAACTCGTTGAAGAAGTCTATATGAAACAACCTCCAGGTTTTGAAGATCCAATTCATCTTGACTATGTGTACAGACTAGACAAAGCTCTTTATGGTCTGAAACAAGCTCATCGTGCCTGGTATGACACTCTATCAGACTTTCTTCTCTCCAACCGATATACCCGAGGTAAAATTGACAACACTCTTTTTCTCAAGAAAACCAGAGGTAATATCATTCTTGTCCAAATCTATATGGATGGCATCATTTTTGGTGCTACTGATGAATCTCTTTGTCAGGAGTTTGCCTCTTTCATGAAAAGCAAATATGAGATGAGTATGATGGGTGAGCTCATTTTCTTTCTTGGTCTTCAAATCAAACAAACTTCTGAAGGAATTTTCATAACCAAAGCAAGTATATTCGTGATCTCCTAAAGAAGTTTAATTTTGAAAATTGCTCTCCCATGAAAACTCCCATGGCACCACCTTTCAAAATTCATGTTGATCCAACTGGTACGCCAGTTGATATCACAAATTATAGAGGAATGATTGGGTCTCTTCTTTATCTTACTGCACGTAGACATGATATTATGTATGCTACGTGTCTTTGTGCGCGTTATCAAGCCAATCCTAAGGAATCTCACTTGGCTGCCGTAAAACACATCTTTCGGTACCTAAAATGTACTATGAATCTGGGTCTTTGGTATCCCAAAGACTCAGGTTTTGATCTAATTGGTTATTCAGATTCTGACTTTGCAGGCTCTAGGTGGATAGGAAAAGTACAACTGGGAGCTGTCAATTACTAGGTGGAAATTTGGCCAACTAGTCCAGCAAGAAACAAAATCCAGTCTCTACCTCTAATGCTGAAGCTGAATATGTTGCAGCCGGCAGTTGTTGTGCTCAGATCTTCTGGATGAAAAATCAACTTCAAGATTATGACAAATTTTACTCTCAAATACCCATACTATGTGACAACTCCGGTGCCATAGCAATTGCTAACAATCCTGTGTTGCACTCAAGATCAAAGCACATTGATATTCGATATCACTTTATAAGAGATCATGTCTCTAAAAGTGATATTGAACTTCATTTCATTCCTACAGACCTTCAGCTTGCAGATCTCTTCGCTAAACCTCTAGATGAGACCAGATTCAACTTCCTTGTTGGATCTTTAGGTATGTTAAATTTTGAGTAAAAAAATGGTAAAGAGTCTTCTACTGAAATCTCTTTTGGTACACATACATTCAGTATCACAATACCTTCGGTACCCTCACAATTCCATCCTTTCGGTAAGCCTCACGCCTACCGAATACTCTTTACTACTGAACTTCTTACTACCGAAGTCTCTTTTCAACCTCTCGGTAAGCCTCATGCATACCGAATTTTCCTTCTGAATATTTCCATACCGCATCTTCTATTTCCTCTTCGGTACCTCTCTCTACCGAACAATACATCTACCATATCATTTTCGGTATACTCCTTACTTACCGAAAATGTGCTGAGTCATTGTTCTTATCCAAAATCCCAACCGAAACTCCCTTTCGGCACCTCTGCTTTATCCAATGGACTTGTGCCACGTGGCATGATGTGACTAGTGTGTCAGAAACAGAACGACTTGCGTCACCCTGCGGCTCTGTAAACGTCGTTATAGGTCGTTCCACTTCCCCACGTTTCCACTATCATCATTGCATATTTTCTTATTATTTTTTTTTAATTTCCCTCTCTTTTCTTCCTATATATATCCCTTCTTCTCCTTCATTGTTTCTTCTTCCTCACGCTTTTCTCTTTCAACGAACCTGTAAACTCTCCGCATTTTCTTACTCATCAATGGCGACCTCCAAATCTTCCAAGTCCTCGAAGAACACACCCTCTCCAGGGAAACTCTTGCATTTCCCGCATGCAACCAACTCGCTCATCTTTCTGCAGATGTTGACCATCCGGAGTTCAACCAGATCTCGATTTTTCTTTAAATATCTCCTCCCCAACACGCTCTCACTGCCTCTACCAAGATAAGCAAAATGTTTCTTGGTAGCTTTTGGCTCACCTACAAATATGATACCGCATCTCATCAGGTGTCCGCCTCCATTCTCTCTTCTGAGGAACATCCCGACCTTACTTTTGGGGTTGAGGATGTCCGCTCGATTCTTCGGATTCCTGAATATGAGACTTACGCTCCGTTTCCCGCTGTTCGGGAACATGACGAAGTAGTCGCTACACTAAACTACATTCACGAAGGCAAAAGCAAGGGTTCCGGCACTCTCCTTCGAAAGAACATGGGTGCTATCTGGAATTTCTTCTTCTCACACCTCCTCTACTGCATCTCTCACAAGACTTCTGGGTGGGACCAATCTCTCACTTTTATCACTCGGTTGGCCCATGCACTCATCTTTATGCAACACATTGACTTCGCTCAGGTGATTTTTGATTCTATCGTCACCGCCATCTCGCCACCACGAACTCACAATGTGGCTCTTCCACGGTTTCTTTCTCTCATCATCAACAAGAAACTCGTTGGACCGCTACGTGTAGATGTTGACTTGTCTGAACCATCAGTAGTGTACGATTTACCTTCTACTCAAATAAGAAAGCAAACACTTCACAAACCCGTGAAGCCTACCGACACTCCGCTCTCTGCATGTATGATTTCTTTCATCACTTCTCCCAATCCAATTTGGGGTACTTTTTTGGAAACTGGTACCGAAAGGCCTACACTTTCTCAAAGTTCATCCAAATCGGTGGTCCTAATTCCCCAAAAATCTACTCGAGCCAAATCGGTGGCTATTAAGAAGAAAAAGGCCACCAGTAACGTCACCCTCGCTTCTATGACTATGCCTTCGAAACAACCTTCGGAGTCTACCCCGGTCATTACCCCTTCCTCTAAAAAGCGACGTGGCTCCAAATCCCCACCTAAGTCTCGTCCTAAGAGACTTAGGAAGTCCTTTTTGGCCGAACCTCATACTCCCTCTACCGATTCTCAAAAATCGGATGAGGTTGAAATTCCCCCTCTCGGGCCACGGGGATCTACTATTCCACAAGCCACCTCCTCCACTCTCTCCCAACAGGGTTTGGTGTACAACTGGATCCCCTTATTACTCATTCCCCTCAATTTCAATTGAGGGATGAAGATGAGTTGGCATCCTCTCCTAGCCAACGTTCCTCTTCGTCACATCACAACCTTACACCCGAGGTCGCACCTGATGATTCTGCACTGCTCCATGAAGAACATATACTTCCAGATATCGGTTCCAAGAGCAACACCGATACATTTCTGGATCTCATATTTTCCGATACCACCACTTATCTCAAAGATCAATCCACCCCATCACCTCCTCCTTCCCCCATTGTCTCCCCACCGAAACCAACCTCACCGAAATCAATAACTCACCCCACCGAAATTAACAACCTCACCTCTCCACAACTCACCCCACTGAAAGCAACGTCACCGAAACCATCACCAAAACAGTCCCCTGAGTCTCCTAAACACAAACCCTCTCCCAAACACTCACCGAATAAAGGTTCCCATCCTTCCTCTCCTGATTCTCCACTTGGTTTTCCTCCAAAGCGACAACCTCAACCTATCTCACGCATTCTACCTCACGATCCTCCCTCTCCTGTCACCGAACGGGCTGGAAGTTCGGCACCTACTCCTCTTGTGCCGAACTCTCAGCAATCACATTTCTCCCTTCCCTCAGATGTTTTTGCCGATATTATTGATACCAATCGGCAACAAAGATTTCTCGGTACTCAATTCGAATCCTTGAGGAACTCCATCCGTGATCCTGAAATTTTGGCGTCTCTAGACATCAACAATACTTCTCTTGCTGAACTTCTTCGGCTTATTAAGGAGCAGAATACCGAACTTCTTCGTGTTCATTCGGATTTCTATCGGTGCATGGATGCAATGGAACAAGACATTCTGGGTCTTCGGAACCCGCTCAGTGATGCTCTTGATGTTGTCCTGAGGGAGGTGATAAAGCTGATTGATAGCAACACCTCTCTCACTCTCTCTATGGCTGCTCTCAAGGCAGCATCTGATGCCCGCGATCAGGAACTTGCAAAGCTTCGGCAACGGGCTACAGATCAGGATCATGTCAACTCTCAGCTTCTTGATGCTATCTCCAAGCTTAGTGCCAAGCTTGATACTCTCCCAACCGAAGTTGCTCGGTACTGTGCCGAGTCTCTTGATATTGATATTACGGATTCTGCATTCACTCCTGATGACCATCGAACTCTTAATTGGCTTGATCGCCGCCTTGGTCGTGTGTCGGCCAAAGCAGGTCTTTCCTCCCCGACACGCCCTGAGGGGGAGAAACCATCTGAGGGGGAGCATATTACTCCTCAAATAAATCTTTCCAGTCGGGAAGAAACTTCAAAAGGCGCTGCATCTAAGGGGGAGGGAACTGAAGTGGAAATGGAAGTTTCGGCATCTGCCGAAAATATTGAGAAAGAAAAAGGATCGTCGGCTACCAACAAAGAGAAGGAAACCAATAACATTTCGGTCATTGAAGGTGAAGGAACCGATCACTCCCTCAAAGTGATCGAAGAGTCCAAGGGGGAGACTGTGCCGATAAAGGATAAAGGAAAGAAGAAACTCACTCCTGAAGAAGCAGTTGCCGAAGAAAAGCGACTTAAGAGTATCAAAATTAAACAGCTTGCTGATGAAGGAGGAATCAATCTTCCTCCTCCCCTGAAGACTGTTTCCTCAGATCTTGGTCTATCTGAAGAAGAAATTTGAATTGCCAAAATTGCTCAGATGACTCTAGACAGATATTCCGAACTTGCTCAGAAGATAGCTGAAGAGGAAGCCGAGAATGAAAAGGGCTCTACCGATATGGTAGTTGCCCAACTAAGTGCTCTGGAGAAATCAGCGAAAAAGAAGGAGGAAATCAAAGCTATGTGCATTGATTGGTATCATAAGGCTCTCAACAACCGAAGACGTCCTGGAAAAATTTCTGATGTAAAGTTCCTAAAACCCTCTAAAGATTGTAAAGCCATTCGGCTTGTCATCACAAGGGATGATCTTAACAGGTCGGTTGAGAGGCTTGATTCTTTGGTTCGACATGGGGTATCCGAATGGATAGAGATAATGATATGCCTTGAGAATAGCAGAAATTCTCTCAAACCTGAAGTTGAAAAATATATCACTGATCTCCAAACAAAATTCGGTACCTACCGAAGAACCTACAAGATTACACACACTCCTGCCGAAGAAAAGCTGATAGAAAGCATGAAATCTAACCTCCTTCCTCGCTCCAATACCAAGTCGAAGTCAACAAGGGAAGATGTGTTTGCCCAGATGTCCAAGGAAGGAAAAGCTCCAAATATTTCCTTCCTTGACCTATCCTTACCGACTTTGGTTCCTCATCTTTCCACCACAGTTATTCGTGAGTTGATTGAATGAATCTTCTTCAACGATGCCTTCGGTCAAATTCGCTTCTTCAGATCAAGAGACATACCCATTGCGTATCTCATCTTTCTTGAAGGAATTGCTCAAATAATTCCTATCTCAGCAATTGATATCTATGTGGCCGTAACTGATGAAATGAAGAGAATGAGTGGTGCCTCTTAGTTGTTCATTTAATCTTTTGTAATTTTTTTTTGTTCTTTTCTCTATTATTGAACTTGTATTGTAATATTTTTCAAAGATTAATACAACGTGCAATTTTAGTTTGGAGTAAATACCTTGTAAATTTTCATTCTTTCATTTGTTTATACTTATAAATGTCGGATACTCTAAAAAATCCAAAAAGAAACAAAAAGAATGATTTATGTAAAAAAGAACCCAAAAGAGTATAAAAAGGGTCAAAATGAATTATTCATGTTTTTAACTCTTTTATCTAAGTATGAGATGTCATCATCAAATATGGGGAGATTGTTGGGTCATCTAAAATTTGAAGATGACATCTCCTTCAGTTTGTGCTTGTTCTTCTGTAAATGATTGTACATTCTTATACTTAGAAAATATCATGGTTCTTTGTAATAGCTTAGTTATGCTCTAACAGATCGGTGAATCGAAGATCAACCGAACACAACATGAAGCAAGTCTATTGATGCGGATCAAGATACACTTCAGTGAAATACTAAGCCTCTCCTGCCGAAGATTAGCAAAACCTTCGGCAGACTCTTCCTCTATCGAAGATCCTTTAAATTCGGCAAACCATGCTTGTAACACCCGTAAATTTCGGTAAGTAAATGTCACCCGGACATTTCTGTGACTTGTAAACAGTGGGGTTTTGTTGAGGAATGCATTGTTTAAAGTCCCTCGGAGTATCGGGAGTATTGGCGTTGAAAAAGTCAGATTTTCGGAGTTCGGGGGAAGTGGGGCGACAGTGCCCGACGACTGTGCCAAAGGGCACAATCGTGTAGCATAGTCGCGGGGACTCCACCCCTTGCGGTACAAGTGAGGCGATTGTGCCTCTGCGACAGTGACCATGTCAAGGTCGCGGGGCACTATCGCGAGCGGGGGTCAGGGCATTAAAATGTCCGAATTCTCACCATTTCTTCTCATTTCTCATTTCTATCTTCTTCCCTTTTTCTCTCCCAAACCCTAAAACCTAACCCTAACCCATTTTGATGGTTTTCCCCCTTGAACCACATGATTCTCAATTATCTAGCTGGTTGGAACCTTGAACCATAAAACCTCCATCTTCATCTTCCTCATCAAGTTCTTTCGGTTGGGAGCTCGGGTTGAAGTGTTGGGTTAGGTGTTCTCGGAAGTTTCTTTGTCTTCAAGGGTAAGTTTTCTTTTGATAAGGTTATAAATTCTCCATTGATGGTTTCTTAGTGTTCGGTTTCTCAAATCTTGGATTTGTTGGTTTTGGAGAAATTAGGGTTTTGATCTCATTTGGGGATTTTGATATATATGTTTGGGAAATGATTCTAAGTGATTGATTATATGTTTTGATGGTTGGAAACTTATGGATCTAGGTTTTGGAAGTTTTGCTTGAAGATTCAAGTTTCTTCATAGGAGCTCAAAGTGGGGTAAAATCTAGATTTAGCCTAAATCTAGCAAGCTGAGTTCAAGTTGATTTGTGAAAACGGTGTACATGTCAAAATGGTTATTTTTAAAATGTTTATGTTTTACACCAAATGGTTAACTGCTGATAAGTTTGAGTATTTGGTTATATTTATCTTTATAAACTCATGAAACATGCATTTTGGTGATTTTAGGCATATTGACAAATAAAACTTGTTGACATGTTTCTTTGACGTATTTTATATAAATGGAGTCCATTTGATGTAAATGTCATTTACATGATTTTGTTCTTACGTCTATTTGGAAAATGTGCATAACTGTGTCACGAGGTATTTTGGGAAATAAGAGTAAAGAGTTTATTTGGAGAAAATGTTTTGTATCAAACAATGTTGAGTTTGTGTTATTTTACACCTTTGGGTTGTTGTGTCTTCGTTAGTCGGTCAAACGTGTTTTAATGTTTACAAAGGCTTCGTTGGTGATTTACGTAAAGTGTTGGGCCTTTGGCTCTGTTTTGACTAAATGAGTCATGTGGACACTTGTCCGGATTTATAACCGTCGTGGGTTTTGAGTATGATGAAGCTTAATTTTGTGTCATTGGTGAGTTACATGCTTTGGGTGCTTTGGTCATTCATTTGGAGTCATGTACTGTTAGACAGTGTCGTAATGGATCTATAGGCACGTAAGTCAGTCTTATTTGATGGTCAATTGGGTGGTACGGGGTTGGACTCCGGGACTCATGTTTTATGACCAAAACTTGACAAGGAGGGACTAAGAGGGTTGAGTCTGGATAGTGCTGCCTGGGCGGTGAGTACTGTGACCCCCCGTCTTTTCATTATTGGGGAATCGCCTTTGTTGTAATTCCCGGGGCCTTTTGGGGTGGAGTTCTTTGTAACGGCCACCATGGTCAATGTCCTCTTATGGTGAACTTGTCAAGAGGTCGTAGGGGCACTTGGGCCGCGGGTCGTGAAGTGTCATGCGATCAACGTTGTTGAGTGGCATACTTTGTGTTCCTCCGCTCTCAACGGATACGGGTACCCCCCGTTGTCGGCCCGTTGCATTTTGGGTAATTAATTGTCCATACTTTAATAATTGGATTTCATTCTATTTTATGGTCGTGTGAGTATTAATTCGAGTACAGGTTTTCAATGACGTACCATATCTTTTTGAATTGCTTTCCTCTATTCAAGGGTCGAGTATTATGTCCCGCCCGTGTTTGCGGGTTTTAGGATACGAAGTGTTATTCACATTTTCGCAAACTGAGTGTCTAACTATGATCCCGTTTGGGTGAGTTATGCGTTGTACCGTGTTACAAGAACAAGTGTTTAGGGGCATCGACTTTAAAAGTGCATAATATGGGAAAATGTGTCGTTCCATTTTAAAGTATATTATTTCGAAAGATCTTGCTTTAGACTAAATTCCTTTCTCTTAAATATATATTCTTCTATGTTAAAACTCTTGAGTTCACTAGGCGTTAAGCCTAACCTTTTTATTTGTCGGCATGTGCATCAGGTTCCAGGTGGGGGTTTGGTCCTAGCTGTCCGAAGAAGAGATGTGCTTAGTTCTCCCGAGTGTAAGTTAGTGAGGACTTCCGCAGTTTGGAGATAGCGACTTTTATTGAGTTTTAGTAGCACCCGTCCTTATTATAAACCGTATGTATAGAATGAATGTGTGTGTTGAGTTTAAATAATAAATTGTGGTTGTAGATGATTCTTTTATTGGTGTATTTAGAAAATTTTAAATTAGTTGTTATTTCCGGAATTCAGGGTGTTACAATGCTTCTTGCCGAATCCTCAATAGGCAATGTAACACCCGACTTTTCGTAAGTAAGTTTCCGCCTTTCGTTGGTAATCTCTCCGCCTTTCGCCTATCTTTTGAGTGGAAAACGTTGTGCCTTCGAATCTTAAATCGACCCATGCGTGAATCGCGAGTTTTTGGACTTTTCGAGCCTCGGTACCTTTGGCGTGATTGTGCCACGCGATAGTGACAAGGTCACTATCGCCAGGGCACTATCGCGGGGAGAGTGTTAGCCGCGGTACACTCCACGCGATTGTGCCACGCGATAGTGACAATTTCACTATCGCCAGGCACTGTCGCGTGCGGGGTCTTACCGAATTAAAATCGAATTTTAGCCTCATTTCTCATTCAAAACTCATTCTCTTCTATTGTTATTCTCTCTCAACCTCTCCCTTTCATAAAAACCGAACCCTAACCCATTTTGGGGGTTTTCTCTCCCCAAACCTCATGATTCTCAATCATCTAGCTAGTTGGAACCTTGAACCACAAAACCTCCATCTTCATCTTCCTCATCAAGTTCTTTCGGTTGGGAGCTCGGGTTGAAGTGTTGGATTGGCTGTTCTCGGAAGCCTCATCGTCTTCAAGGGTAAGTTTTCTTGTATTAAGGTTATAAATGCTCCATTGATGGTTTCTTAGTGTTTGGTTTCTCAAATCTCGGATTTTGTAAGTTTTGGAGAAAACTAGGGTTTTGATCTTGTTTGGGATTTTGGTACTTCTATGTTTGGAGAATGTTTCCTTGTGGTTGGAAATGGTTATTTATGGGTTGGAATGTTGAATCTAGGTTTTGGAAGTCTTCGGCTTGAGGATTCAACTGGCCTTCAAAAGAGCTCGTTGGGTAAAATCTAGATTTAGCCTAAATCTAGCAAGGTGAGTTCAAGTTGATTTGTGAAAACGGTGTACATGCCAAAATGTTTATTTTAAAGCGTTTTACATGAAATTGTTAACTGCTGATAAGTGTTGGTAACTACTGATAAGTTTCGTTAAATACTGATAAGTCTTGTTAACTGCTGATGAGTTGAGTAGTTTAAAGGTGTTTAACTTTATAAACTCATTTAGCACACATCTTTGGGATTTTGGAGCATTACGATAAATAAATCATGTATTTTGGTATTTCTATGATTTATTTTATGGAAGTAGATTTTGAGTATAAATGTGTTTTGATTTGTGTTTTAGAGAAATGCATGGTTTTGTGTTATGGGACGTTTTGAAAGAATAAATGTTGTAAACTCACTTGGAAAATGAATTGTCCCAATCTAAACTACGTTGGAATTAATTATATGCTTTGGAGCATGGGTTTATATAAATATGGGTTGTTTATATTTGATTTCATTTTATGAATTTCGACGTTGGGTCTTTGGATTTGTTGAGCTTCTGACTCGGTTTGGATTTTGTTGGGTTTTGAGGACACTTGTCCGTTTTAATTGCTCGATGTTGAGCGTTTGGTTATGATTTGCATTTACTGCATCTTAGTTGAGCATATCATGTTTTGAATGCTTTGGCTCATTCGTTTTGAGTCATGTAATGGTTTAGTTAGTGCAATGGATCCATAGGCACGATGTTCCTCTGTCCCCGTTTGGGAAGTTGGTTCACCATTTGGCACGGGATAGGCATCGGGATCCATGGTAAGTAGGGTGTGGGCTTATACGGTCGGGCAGCGTCCCATATACAGTAAGGTGTAATCCCATTGTGCCCGAGTCGCCCAGTTTTGGGGACTCTCAAGAATAGACCTGGAGTGGTTGACTTGATGTTTTCGGGCGATAGACTTGGAGTAGTTAAGCTCGGTGGGTGTTTTATGTGTAACCCACATGTTTTGAATTACTACGTAACTATGAGATTTACTTTGTGTTCCGTTATGTACAATGTAATCGTGTCTCCCCGTCACCAATAGGTATGGTTTGGTTATGGAGTTTTATAATCCATGTTTTCGGAGACGTTGGTGTATGGGTATTTATCTATGTTTTAAGGTTTTGGTTATTGAAACTCATTCGAGTTATTGGGATGTTTTGGGAAGATGGAGTTAACTACGTTTTCGGTGTTTGATCATTATGAGGTCAGTTATATTTTACGAGCACTTTGGGTTTCGGCTTTATTTAAAGAGGTGTGTGTTTTATGATTTTTAATCACAAAAAGGGGTGAACGTTGAAAGGAGATTGTTTTAAGATTTAATGTATTTCATTTTTTGTTGCTTTCAAATCAAACGTATGGGATTGTGGAAATCATGATTTTAAATAACATTCTTAAAGTTATTGTTTTATATTTACATCCCTAATGTAAAACTCTTGAGCCCACTAGGCGTTAAGCCTAACCTTTTTATTTATCGGCATGTGCATCAGGTTCCCGAAGGGGGTTCGGTTCTAGCAGTCGTATGAAGAGATGTGCTTAGTGGTCCACGAGTGTAAGCATTTGGCGAAGTCTTCCGCAGTTTGGAGATAGCGATACTTTTGGGTTTTAGTAGCACCCATCTTTATTATAGACTGTTCGTATAGAAAGAATGTGTGTATTGAGGTTAAATATTAAATTGTGGTCGAAGATGATTTATTTATTGGTGTATTTAGAAAATTTTAAATTAGTTGCTATTTCCATAATTCAGGGTGTTACAGGCAATCCTCTTGCCGACCTCTCGGCAACACCCTCTTTTACCGATCCTTCTTAGTCGGTAAAAACCCTTGTGCCGATTCTTCTCATTTTGGCACTCATATATGTCAAATCCTCACAATTTAACATATTTCGTCATTCCCAATGATCCTCTGACATAAAGGAATGGAAACTTCTATTGCATAAGGGATATTCACTTATGTTCTGATCTGATTGAGAATTTCTCTTTTCTAAATCTCAAAAATATTTTAATTAGGTATATTATATTAAGATATTGTACTTCATAGTACAAAAGTTACCTTTTGCTTTTCGAAAGGTCTTTTCACATATCTTGTATTTTATTGAAAATATCCATGCATCCATTCATCATATGACACGTGTCATTTGCAATCAATGCTTTGGATAGTATATAAAGGGTGGGGATGGCCACATGCAAAGACACGCTATCCGCTCAAGATTTTTGAAGTGCAAAATTCAGCAAGTTTGTTAGCAAGTATTTCTCTCTCTAAGATTTTTTTGTCTTTGTGTTAAAAAGTCTTCTTAGTGTTAGATTGTTATAATAGTCTTTAACTTTCTTTTCCGCAACAATCTTTGTTTTTGTAAGTGTAATTATTTGATACTCTTATCTATAAATAATTAAAATTAAGTAATTTTTGTGTTTTGTATTCAAACCCTCCCCCCTCTACAAAACCTTGTTTAGCATATTTGGGACTAACAATTTTGTTTTACTTTTGGTTCCTCTGTCTAACTCTAATTAAAATGGTTAGTTAACTTAAGGGTATTTTAGTCCATTTACCTTTTCTTTTCTTTTCTTTTTTCTTTGTTTTATTAGCTTATAACAAATTACAATTTTAGTCCTTGTGGTTTGTCTTTGTTCCCTTTTTGTCTATCTAACTAATAATAATCTTAACTAACAATACATTAATAGTATATATTTCATTTTATAAATTACACTGTTATAAAGTCTTGTCGATGCCTTTAAAATAAGTTAAGTATTAAATATTTTTAATTTTTTATGTACTTTATTATTATTATATATATATATATATATATATATATATATATATATATATTGACACTACTACCATGCACTATATATATACACACATTGCTAAAGGTTGCCACTATCACCAGACAACATATTTATATACCACGTTGGGTTGCATTACCGCTGGTGGAACTGAGGGAGAGAGAGAGAGTTGAATGAGTAACGCATATAATTTACATAGGTACTACCACCGTGCACTATGCTAGGCTGCCACTACCACCAGACTATATATATACACACACATATATATTATGTTGGGCTGCTATTACCACCAAACTATATATACACACAAATATATATATATATATATATGTGTGTGTGTGTATATATATATATATGTATATATATATATGTATGTTGAGTTGCCACTACCGTCGATGGGACTGTGGGAGTTGAATAAGTAAGACTATATATAATGTTTTTCAAAATGGGAGACTTATATAAGCAGAGACTTTTTCTAGCACTAGTGCACTACCACTAACAACAAATACAAAAACTGAGACTGTGAGAATACCTCAGTTGGCCTGACACTACCACTAACAACACTTCAACTCATCTTTAAATAGGCATATGCCTCTCACATGCTTACTGACTCACAGCCAAACCCACCGCCTCTACTCTGCAGAGCGTGTGTCCCAAACAAGGAGTGAGAGCGACACCTTAGAAACTTTTTGGGGACGCCTCGCCTTGAGGCACGCCTCAAAGCGCATGCCTCAACCGTTTTTTAAAACCATGGATACATATGGGATAAATTGTCTAAAAATTTAAAAACATTCAATACTTAACTTATTTTAAGGTAAAAACAAGACTTTTATGATGGTGTAATTTATAAAATGAAATATGTATTTTTCATGTATTGCTAGTAAAAATTACCATTAGTTAATTAATATAATAAGAAATGAAAAGGGTAGGAAAGACAAAAAGGAGAACACAAACCACAATGACTAAAATTGTAATTTACTATATAATTTAATAAAACAAAAAAAGACAAAAAGACAAAAAGACAAAGAAAAGGTAAATGGACTAAAATACCATTAAGTTAACTTAACTATTTTAAGAGTAAATTACAAAATTGGTCCATGTGGTTTATTGTTTTTGGTCCCTACAGTTTAAAAATTATAGTTTTGCCATTGAAGTATGCAAAACGACCAGATTTGGTCCCTCCCTTTAACGACAGTTAATAAATCCCGTTAAGTGAGGGGTATTTTAGTCTTTCCCAACTTTCTTTTATTTTTGCTTTAATAAAAATCAATTAATACCTTAAAATCAGTTTTCTTTTATTTCTGCATACAAACAAATGTCGGAACCAGCGTCGGTCTCCTCCTCCATCTCTGGCGAACCAACGCCGATCACCTCCTCCGGTGAACCAATGCCCTCCTCCGGCCAAAAACAACAACATCAGAATGAAACCCAAACACAAACATAAACCCTAAAATCAAAATCAAACCCAAATCCATGTTCAAACCCACTCCCTAAAATCAAATAAAAGAAGTCTTTGTGGAAATATATGATGTTGGGGTGGGGTAGGTTCGTCTTCAATCGTTCCTGAAAATCCCATTCGATGAGGAATGAAACATGAAAAGATTTTGATTACAAATTTGGTCCCTGTGGAGAAGATGCCCTGTTACGGTGTCACAAATAGATTTTGATTTTTTCACCGGTGAGGAATAGATCATGAAAGGAAGAAACCTGTTACATCAGAAGAAGATGTAGGGAGCCGAAGATGGCGATAGTGGGGGGAGTGGCGTTGTCTCGCTGGAGAAGAAGATGGGGAAGGGGGTTCGTTCGTCTCACCGGAGGGGCCTGACGGTGGGGGTGGGTTTTTCGATACTGATAAAAGTTTGAAATGACCAAAATACCCCTGACTTAACGTGTTTTTCTAACGACCGTTAGAGAGAGGGACCAAATCCGATCGGTTTTGCATATTTAAATGGCAAATATGTAATTTTTAAATTGTAGGGGCCAAAAGTGTTATAAACAAGAAACCATAAGGACCAATTTGTAATTTACTTTTATTTTAATTAGAGTTATGGGCCGTTTACCAAACGCTTACCTGGGTAAGCGTTTACCCAATCATATTACCTTATGGATGAAGATGACAATGATCAATAATCTTACCGGTAAGAGCTAAGGCAAGGACCAAGAGTCTTACCCTGGTAAGTGATGACAAATATTCTTACCACGGTTAGCGCTTACCGGGAAAATTGTTACATACGATACCGTTTTGGTGGACTAAAATCTTACCCGCTAAGTAAGTGATAGTGTTAAATTTTACCGGTAAGCGCTTATTGGAAAAATTGTTGCTTACAATACCGTTTTGGTGGACTAAAATCTTACCCGCTAAATAAGTAATAGTGTTATATTTTATTGGTAAGCGCTTATCCGGGTAAGCGTTTGGTAAACGGACCCTTAGTCAGAGGGACCAAAAGTAAAACAAAATGGCAACCACAGTGACCAAATATGTAATTATTTTGAAAGAGGGATCAAAGTTAATAATAGGTGGCAACCATAAGAACCAAAAATGTAATTTACTCATTATTTTATCATGACCAAGTAAAAAGACTAAATTACCCCTGACTTAACAGATTCTTATAACGACCGTTAGAGTGAGGACCAAATCCGATCGTTTTTTGCATACAACAATGGTGAAAACTATAATTTCGAAAATATAGAGACCAAAAGTGTTACAAACAACAAGCACATGGACCAAATTTGTAGTTTACTCTAAGATAATTTATCGTGAAGAGTGATAAAAAAGAATTTTGTTGAATAAAATTTTATTTTGTTTAGAGTGAATTACATAAATGGTCCCTCGTGAATGCCTGTATTTCACTAATCGTCCCTCTAGTTTTGAAAGTACATTGGTTGTCCCTAAAATCGAGTTTTGGTGCCCAAATTTGTCCCTGACACTAACGTCGTTAGGCATGCTCCGTTAAGTGGGTCATGTGCCCCTCACGTGAGGGGCATTTTTGTCTTTTTACCCTTTTTATTTTATTTAAAATATTTAATTAAATTAAGATTTTTATATTTTTATTTCTTTTTTAATTAAAACAAATCATAAAGGAAACCTTCTTCGAAGATGGTATTTCCCAAAACCACCACCTCTCTCTAATCTCTCTTCTCCTTCCAAAACCACCGGCTCCCTCTAGATCTTTCTTCTCCTTTTATTCTTATTTTCTTTCAAGTGTGTTTTGTATGAATCCCTCTCTCTAATCTCTCTTCTCCTTTCAAATGCCACACCCACAATGAAAAATCCAAACCCATTTCCAACCAATTTCTTCCAAACCCATTTCCATCACCACTATCGCCACTAGCAACAATGATTCCGGCGACGATATCCCGCCACCACCGCCACTGCCACTAGCAGTAATGATTTATGATTTCGACGACGATATCCCGCCACCACCGCCTTCACTGTTGGTGTTGTTGCTGTTGGTGGTGATGATCTCCATCAGATTTCTCGAAGAACAGATGCTCATGATCTCCTTCGATTTTTGATTATTTGTTTAAGGTTTCAATTTTTGTTTAGGGTTACAATCCACAAATCTAGATTAGATTTGTTTAGAGTTTCGATTTTTGTTTGTAATTTTATAGATTTCATTTAGGGATTTATATTTGTTTTTGTGTGATTGTTTCTTGTATATGAATCTAATTTATATTTATTTATGGGTTTGGTTATTATATTCAATGTTTTTCTCCATTTCATTTAGGGTTATTATATTCCTTGTTGTTGTTGTTGTTGTTGTTGATTTGTTTCATTTTTGGGTTTGAGAAAATTGTTTTTCATGATTTTTTTCATTTATGTATTTGTTCTTGAAATCTGATGGTAGTTGTGGGTGGTGATGGTAGTAGAAGGGGGGGTGGCGGTGGATGATGTTCTTGTTGAGGAAGAAGATGGAGGAAAATATGGGTTTGTATGAGTTTTTTGGGATGATGGTGTTCTTGACTTGAGTATGAATGTTCTTGGAGATGGATGTGAGGTTGAAGACGAAGGTAAAATGACCAAAATGCCCCTCACATGAGGGGCACATGTGCCCTCTAACGGCAACTCAGTGGACGGCGTTAGCGTCAGGAACGAATTTGGGCACCAAAACTCGATTTTAGGGACCACCAATGTACTTTCAGAACTGGAGGGACGATTAGTGAAATCAAGGCATTCACGAGGGACCACTTATGTAATTCACTCTTTTGTTTATTTTCACAAATATCGTGAAGTAGAGTGATCGGACAAAAACCCTAGAAATAAACCCCTCCGTCTCCATCTCCATCTCCATAGACGACGACCATTGCCGGCGTAAGGTTCCCTCTGTTGTTCACATCGATTTCTACCACCTCCGGGCTCCTGCTATCTTCTTGTCGGTCTCTTCTTTTCTATCCGGCGCAGGTATTTCTTCTACAAAATCACAAAGTACAGTCTGAATACTGCGTTGATGAGTAATGAGGCTTTGTTTATTGCTTGGTGATAATGTTGATTGTTGCTTTGATTACAGAATATGATTCTGAATGAAGAGTTGTTGTGTGTTTGGAGTCTCTGATATTGTGTTACTTCTTTGTTCCAAATAAACTCTACTTTTGGGTTTGAATGTAAAAAACGGTGGGTTTTTCGATTTCAAACTTGATATGAATTTAATATTTTTTTTTGAGAAAGAAGTGGCTAATCACTTTAGATATATCAGGAATGAAATTATTTGTTAATCGCAGCAATATCTTTTATCAATTTCGTATTTGAATGGTACTTGATTTCATCCAGTATTTTGATTTTTGCTTTGTTCTTCACTGTTGAGTACGATTTTTGGTGGATTGGGATTTATGCACAATACCTCTGTTTTATCCTGTTTATGGATTCAGTTTCTTTGTTAAAACGAGTTTGTTGATAAAGTACAGGTTGGTAAGTTGTCTTGGCATTAGTTTAGCGCTGTGTTTACTAGCTAATTTGGACGTTGTTTGGAGAGGGTTTTGCAAACTATTTTGGACATGTATTATTTTTAATGAATTACTTGAAGATTAACCCATGCATGAATTACATGTAATTATGGTTGAAAATGCATTTAAGTAGAGGTGGTCAAGACGTGCAGTGATTTCTCATTGTGTACTATGTCACCGCAGTTCTTAACTGGTTGACATTGAGAACCTCTTTTATCCATTCAAACTTGCCTAACTGAGATTGCTTTGATAATTTTATTTGTTAGGTTCTGAGCTGAGCCAGGGGATTAGGATGACGGCTGAAGAAGTTCAAATGCAAGAAGTTGGGAAAGGCCCAAGGAAGAGAAAAATAGGTCACAAAAAGGGTAAGGGGAAGAAGAAAATGAAAGTGTTTCAGGGAAGTGGACAGAAGGTTAAAATGGATGGAAAGATGAAAAAGCTTTTTCGAAAAAAGGCAAGGGATTATAATTCGGATGATAGTGATGATGCTAATGATGTTGATGAAGAGGAGCCTTCCGTTCCAATGAAGTTCGAAGAAAAGCAACCACATAATGAAAATGAGGAGGGTGATGAAAAATCTTCAGAGGAAGAAGTGGACGCGGATGAAGATATGGGCAATGACGACGTTTCTGATGATGAAGATGAGATAGTTGAACATGGGATTATGAATTTTTCTGAAGGATCCAAATCTTTTAAAAAGGCCTTTAAGAAAATAATAAAGAGGACTGGATCAGACGATGTACTGGTAAGCCTCTTGATATATCGTTCAAGATGTTTAAATTAAAAACTCCTTATATCTAAGTGTTCTTTTTGAAGTATATAATATTTATATACAACAAATACCACAAATAAACTCACACACCCTCCTCACCTTTGGTGATGATTGAACCCCTGACCTTCTAGGAGGCCAAAGACCCGGATACTGCTAGGCCAAAGGCCCTTTGGTTTATATATAAGTGTATTGATAATTTTACATATGTAACTTGAAGGGGTTTCAGTTTGTTCATTAGTTTCTGATTAATAGTTAGCAAATATGCAACTTCCAAGCTTAATTTTCTAGCAGACCCTGTACGTTGAGATAGAGAGAATTTTTAACTATGCTTTTAGTTCATTTATGCATTTTGTTATTGCTGCAGGGTCCTGTATTATCTGCTTACAAGAAGCTTGTAGTAAAAAAGCTTGCCGAAGAAGCTGATGAAAGGAAAGTTAAGGGGGATGCAAAAAAGGAAAAAACCTTGGTAATTCATATGGATTTGTTTTTTTTATTATTTATATTTCCATGAATTATGAACATGTAGGCCCTTGTGCTGATCGTGATTTTTTTGGATATAAAGTTAGGAGAGAAAGGACACGTAAAGCCTGATTCCTTTTTAGTCTCGCATGAGAAACTGCTCGTTGGAGTTGCTACAAAGGGAGGTATGCTATTTCATTTCATGTTGAACTATATGAGCTTTTGCATTATTGGCACTTGCAAACTAACTTCTTCACAATTTTCATGTGGTGGCGAAACTTTCAGTCGTCAAGTTATTTAATGCTGTGAGTTTCTTGATTCATAAATGTTATAGTTGGTTCCTCTGTTTCTGTCACAGGCATGAGCTACATTTTATTGAATTTCTGCTTATGCTTCTTGTCTTTCACAGGTTAACAAGGCCCAAAGTTCGCAGAAAGGTTTAAATCCATCAAGGTCGAAAGATGCTAAAGGTGTGTGCAATAAAACGCTTAGCTTTTCTCCTTTTAACTTCTTTTTACATGAAATGAAGCATAGAGTTGCATATACATTGCTCAGTGTAACTCTTTGTTTCTTAAGTCATAAAATAGTTAACAAGTAATTGCATTTATCTGCACTTCAATAAAATCGGTATCGCTAATGCTTGTTTCAGTTGTTGCTTAGGGTTAAGAAAAGTGTATGGATATTGAAAGGAAATCATGAATATATGGTACAACGGGTGCGTTCATGGGCCTAAACATGTGAACATAACAGTGCCCAAGGCTTACCATACCTACCTCGAATCTAGTTTTAATTTTATATCCTAATTGCCCTAATCAAGTTGGAGAATAAATCTCTTAATCATTTCCAAATTGACAAAACGAAATGAAATCAAGATTTTCAGAACAGAAAATATGAGCCCAAATAATAAAACACGTATTTAATATTAAAAAAGAATATGATCTTCAAATCTCAACCTATGCTGTTAATATCGTATATCGGTGGTTGTATCGGTCAGGGACCGATACACGATATATCGGTCAAAAATATCGGTTCATATAATATTTCTCAGAATTATATAATATATATATATATATATATATATATATTTATATATTTATATCAGTAATTGAGTATGCAATCCATAAACATATCATATGCATTAAAACATAACTTAAAATAGTTTCAACATCAACTTAAACAAGTTTCACAAAACAAAATATAGGAAAAGTGTTCATAAACGAGCTAATCGCAAGCAATAGGTTCGACATCCGGATCAACATCATCTAAAACATTCACTTCTTCGTTTACGTAAGCTTCCCAATCTTCTTCTTCTTCCCCTTCCTCTCGAACTTGATCATCATCATCCCTATAACGCTCTTTTTTACTTCTTGTACTTGGCCCAACTTGTTCATTACTTCCCATTGCTTCTCGTACATCCGACCAAAGGAGGTCATCACTTGCATCCACTAACTCTTGGAGCTCAACTTCGGTTGGAACCACCCAATCATCATTTTCTTCCACATCTCTCAAGAAGATAGGATTGAAAGATTTGTTATTCTTGAGAGATTTGTAGCGCCTCTCTAGTCTTTTGTTATATTGAATGAATACAAGATCATTCAACTTTTTTTGCAAAAGACAATTTCTCTTCTTAGAGTGCAACTGAAATGATAATTATAAATTAAAAGTTAAAACCATTACTTGAATTAAAGTTCCATTTATTTTCCATAACAAAGAAAACTTACATTATCAAATGCACTCCAATTCCTCTCACAAGGAGAAGCGCTACATGTTTGGCTTAGAACACTAATCGCAAATTGTTGGAGCAATGGTGTGTCGATGCCATAAGAACGCCACCATTTATAAACTTTTGAAAGTTTTCGTCGTGCACGGCATTGAACGACAACCCAACCGAATATGCCCAAACCGCAAACTCTTTCCAAGCGACCATCTTTAACTTCTCTTTGATTGGGTTATTTTTATCCAAATTACTTTGTTTAATCTTGTCATAGTCGGGCTTGAACATTGAATCAAGAGGACCGCGAACATCACTAGCGACTTTTCTTTTCAAACTACGAGGTGGTATTCCGACTTGTGCTTTTCCTCCAATTATTTCTATTTCATCTTCTTCTTCTTGCTCATCATCTTCATCAATCGAACATTGTCGAAGAATTTATGTGTTCCTAGCCTTTTCTTTCTTTTTCTTAACTTGTTCATTCATTGATGCAAGAACCTTTTTTTGATGTCGATAGTCACGCTAGGACAACGAATCACGTTACCCCCCACGTGAGTAAGATGTTCTTTCAACCTACTAATCCCTCCACTCATTTTTTTTATCGCACAAAACACACCACACAATTTCTTTTTAATGGATCTTTCGATACCCCCCATTCCCAAGCCATGTCGCGCCCGACCAAGTTTTTTGTCGCCGCATTTGATGAAGTAGTATTAGTCGTAGATGCTCTTGATGATTGACCCTCTTCTCTATTTTCCATTGCTTTCTTTACTTAAGCTAACAACTGACTGTTAATAGAATGCATCTAAGTTACTAGAATGCAAAAAAACAGATTATAACTCTCACAAATTTATAATTCTAATAAACTAAAAACAGATTATAACCCAAATCTAAAAACATTAGTACTAAAAATAGATTATAACTAAAAACAACAATCCACAAACAGAATCAGAGGCAGATTAGACCATAATCCACAAACAACAAACATAATATTAGACCAACAATCCACAAACAAAATCAAGTAATTACCTTCTGTGTTGGAACTGGAAGAGAAGAAACAGCAGATTGCAGAGGTCGAACAGAGGAGCAGAAGAAGTCCAACATAGAAGAAGTAGAAGAAGTCGAACAGACTACAGAGAAGGAGCAGAAGAAGTCGAAATTGTTGAAGAAGAACTGAAGAAGTCGACCAGAGATGAAAGAACTAAGAAGCGATTGAGAACTGAAGAAGTCGACCAGAGATGAAGAACTCAAGTCGTATGAAGTCGTATATGGTAAAAAAACACTGAAAAACCTAACTTAGATTAGATTTCTTACAAAATTAAAAAAACACAACCCATACAAATTAAAACCGAGCCCACACCCATAATAGACTTACAAAAAATGGCCCAAAACAAAATCAGAAATATATCGGTTTTATCGGTCGAGATTTTGTTCAAAATATCGCCGATATATCAGTCAATATCGCCGATATATCGGCTGCCGATATAATGACCGATATTTTACAACCGATATTATTTATAGGGGCGATACACGATATATCGGCGATATATCGCCAATATTAACAGCCCAGATCTCAACAACTTGCTTTGCTAAAGCGTGGTGTGCCCATAACCACACATCCTAGGATCGTAAACTGGCTTTTGTGCCATTCAAATATGGAGGATCCAAAAGTGCCTCCATGGGTCTAAACAGATTAGCATAAGGGGGTGTTTACTTGGGGCCTAATGAGCTTAATGACAAAACCGGCTTATTCGCGCAGACGTTTGGAGTGTTTACTTGGGGCTTAATGACAAAACCGGCTTATTCGCGCAGACATTTCCGGCTTAATCACTAAGTAGGGGAAAGATGTGTTGTCCCCATTAAGACACATCTTTGACATTTATACCCTTTAAAAATAAAGACATGCCTATCTTCTTACTCAATAATCACGCAATAAAAACCTAGGTGCTCGATTTCACCTTCACTACTTGTTCGATTTCAATTTCACCTTCACCGCTCGTTCGATTTTACTGTTTCGAGTTCATTGCTGGGTCGATTACACTATTTCAATTCACTGTTGGTTCGATTTCAATCCTAGACAATAATTTCCTTTGGTCGATTTCTCCAAAGGTAATGATTTTACTGATTGTTCGATACTTGTTTCTTCTCCATACTCGATTGTTGTTCCATACTTGTTTCTTTAGTCGATTGTTGTTCCATACTTATTTCTTAAGTCGATTGTTGTTCCATACTTATTTCTTAAGTCGAATGTTGTTCCATACTTGTTTCTTCTCCATAGCTGCTCGACATTCCTGCAATGTAGATTTTTGTAACCATGATTTCTACAATGTCGATTTCATACTTGCTACTTTTTGTTTGAACTTGGTTACATTATGTTTGAACTTGGAAGTTTAAGTACTTAATGAATTTTTGTTTGATTTTTGGATTATATCTATGAATATATGGCTTAAAAAATAAACAACAATTTATAAAACAACTTAAAATTCATATTCAGGGGTAAATTGGTCATTTATGTTATTCAGACTGTTAATTCAGATAAAAAAGTAAACAACATCATCAATTTATCCAGACAAACACATTTATCCATACAGGACTTAATGAAAAATTTGGTAAACAGCCCCTAAGAAAACCTTACTAACCCCGATGCAAAACCTATTTCTATTTTTATCTCTTAACTGTTTCCATAGACCAAAGCAGTTTGATGTTTTTGGTACCTTCTCTGAGGTACACATATTTGTCATATGTCATTGTAACTAACTATCCAAGGTTCTGCAGTCTTTTCATGATTACAACTAGAGAGTTGGTTTCCGGTAAGAATAGTAGTTATCGTGAGAAGGGTAAGAAGGATCTCCACCCTTGGATCAATCCTAATTGAAGATCAATTGAAAGTTCCCTTCTAAGCTAATTCATGGGTTATTTTGGGACTTTAATTTGAATCATTAGATCAACACTAATTAAAAGTGATCAACGGTCCAAATCCCTTCTTACACTTCTCATCTTAACTCCTTTTCTCACATGATATTTCATCTACAACTAGAAAGGTATATCTCTTGTCATCATCATCACAAATGCTCTCTTATACCACACCAGTTCTTAAGTGGTCAATTTTTTTTTTAATCATAGCATTATGTTGAAATTAACAATACATCCTTTTGATATGTTTCTTTGTAACCATATATATAATTTCCAAAGATGGTTGATTGTTGTTCTTTGACTTTTCAGTGATTCAGAAGCGGAGGAAAGAAGCCTTCTTTTCGGAGTTGGGCAAAAACCCATCTGGGTCGAGTGCTATGGTGCTGTGTTCTCCCCTTTTCTGTTATTTTTAGAACCAAATGTTTCTAGCAAAATCATGCTTACCTTTTTCAAGCCGGGAGTCTTTTTGGGAAACCACCTCTCTACCCTTCGCACATACATCTTTACCTCCCCATACCCTAGTTTGTGTGGGATTCTCAATCAGGGTCATTTAGGGGATATGACCTTAAATGAGTTTATAATTAAATCCATGATCTCCTGGCCTGATAAAAAAATTTCTTCATATTCATAAGAACGCCATGGATTTAATTAAAAATCTCATTTAAGGTTATATATCTAAATAACTTCTATCAATCATCTGAATTCCCAACAAGTATGATATATCCCATCTGGAGGTGGGGTGGGGTCCGGGGGTAAGATGTATGCAAATTTGACTCTACCGTAGAGTGTAGAGTGACTGTTTCGTGAAGACCCCGGCTACATTGTTAATCAAATTGATTATTGTGGGGGCATTGCATTTGGGCAAAATGTAAACTTTTTTGTGAATTTTGGTTGTCCAAATCACTCACTTCTACCTTTGGTTTACACTACAGGTTGCAAGTGGGGGCGATGGAGAAGGTCCTGCTTGGGCTCCTTTACGTGATAACTATATGTTGACAACTTCTAAGTTAAAGGACTGGGATAAGGCAGCTGTAAGAACTCTGCCCCTCTTTTCTTTTATTTTTTTATCTTACTCTTCCCTAAATGTCGAGAATGAAGAAGGCATACGGTTTAGGAATGTATAAGTATTACATGTTTTAATTAACTAAATGAAAATTTTACCTTTAGTAATAGTAGGAGTTGTAATGAATTTCTTCATCTCATAATTAAAGGAAAAGTGGACACTTATTTTGTGACAAACTAAGGGGCCGTTTACCCAAATGCTTACCCGGTAAGCGCTTACCGATAAAACTCGACACACTAAGGGGCTGTTTACAAAGCACTTACCTGGTAAGCGCTCACCGGGGCATTTACCTTGGCGGATGAACATGACAGGAGCATCAAATCTTACCCGGTAAGAGTGAGGATAAAGATGGAGAGTCTTACCCCGTAAGTGTAAGTGAGAGTGACAACTCTTACCCGGGTAAGTGCTTACCGGGTAAATTGTTGTATATGATACCATCGTGATGATTACAATCTTACCCGGTAAAGTAAATTAGTGTGTCAATTTTTATTGGTAAGCGCTTACCGGGTAAGCATTCGGGTAAACGGCCCCTAACTTACTTTACCAGGTAAGATTGTAATAATCACAATGGTATCGTATACAACAATTTACCCGGTAAGCTCTTACCCGAGTAAGAGTTGTCACTCTCACTTACCGGGTAAGACTCTTCATTCTTGTCTTCGCTCTTACCGGGTAAGATCCTTTGCTCTTGCCATGTTCATTCGGTAAGGTAAATGCCCACGTAAGCGCTTACCGGATAAGTTTCTAATAAACGGCCCCTAAATAAAAATGTGGACATTTATTTTTGGATGGAGGGAGAGTATAATGCTTTTCTCTACTTACATCTATCTCTCTTCCTTTCTTTCCACTTGTCTTTGTTTTTCGCTTACATTTTTGCACAAACCGAGGTCTCCACAGGAACAACCACGTCACCCTATGGGTGGAGCTGCTTTTCGAGTGTGGTATACCGGGTCTGTTTGGGAAGTCGATGTATAATGGTTTTATAAGCAGTAGGTGGGTACTAAATGTGGAATTCTTATGGATGTGTGTGTAGGATGCACCCGAAGCAACGGACGATTTTGGAAGACAAGAAGATAGTTCATCAGACGATGATTAGTCATGCAAACGTTAAAGGTTTACGAGTACGATTTTTGTAAGTTTTGCTGCAGCTTATATTATTCAAGTGAAAGGTGATTTTGATTCTAGGGTTTTAAAAAGACTTGTAAGCAAGTCTCTCTCTCAAAATGTGACCAAAATTGTATTCTGTATTTACAAATTACAAATATTGTTTATGCTAGACCAATTTGGTACAAAACTGATTTCTTCATTCACATTTGGCCTTTTTTTTCCCTCCAAGTTTTTGCCTTGTTTTAGCTGAGAAATCGCAAGTGGGTTCTACAAATGTACGACCTACTTATATCAAAGAAAGGAACGGTTGGCTAATTGCACGAATTCTTTTGTTATTTCGATTTCAATTGTCGAACCATTAGAAGCATCTAAAACCAATGTTTTGGATTAAAGTTCACCAAGAACCCTATTAAAGTTCGACTAAATCTGTTAGATTTTGAAACATTAGTACTTAGTTTGCAAGTATTTTGATTGAAATAGAACGGAAAGACGATAATCATCGTGTGCTCCAACAAGAAGTACAGAATTAGTCGCTACAATTTGCATTTTGCTTTAAAAGTGGTATATAACACTAAGGGGCTGTTTGTTTTTTTTGGAAAAAAAGCTCTTTAAGTCTGAATTGTTAAGACCTTTTTACATTCACACTGTTTGTTCTTTTTCTAGTTTTCAGAATCTTTTAACTCTTAGGGGGTGTTTGGGATTGCTTATTTAAAACAACTTATGCTTATTTTAAAAAGTGTTTATCAACTTATGCGGTGTTAAATCGGAGTTTTTAAAAAAGTGTTTGGATTAGTTTATTGTGGTACCAAAACGTAATAAGCTAATAAGTTGTTATTTAAATGTGTTTGGGATTGCTTATACATATAAAATAACCAAAAAAATTATAAGTACTTTTCAAATAAGTTGATAAGTTAAAATCAAATGACTTATCAAAAAGTGTTTTTCAGCGGTTTGACGCCGCTATAAGCCATTTTAATTTTTTCTCATCCAAACACTCAAAAGTCCTTATTTCCGGTGTCAAATCGCAATAAGCTAAAAAACACCTCAAATAAGCAATCCCAAACACCCCCTAAATCCATCTGAAATAAGAAGTGGTGACCTAACTTCTTAAAACCTCCTATCGCCATTTCTGTTCATATGCTCTCATTTTTCACAAAACGCCTCTAAACGTTACAAAAACAAACAATCTTAAAAGCACCACTTCTTATTAATCAGAAGTGAAATAAGACTTCAGACCTCTTAAAAAATACCCCCCCCCCCCCCCCCCCCAAGTCTCTTAAAAATTGTCATGATATTTTTGTCCATTATTTTGTTTTTTATTAATTAAATTTTAATGTACACATGCTTAGAACATATGTACAACCCATTAACGCACCCTACTCACCCTTTCCTGCCTCTAGACGGTTAATCCTTTTCGGGCCATCTTCTCCGACAGATGGATACACATAATCAACTTAATTGTCTTGTGTAACATAACAAAAATGAAGAACTTGAACGAGAATAGAGCCAAAAACTTCCGAAAGAATTATACAAAACACAAAAAAGAGGATCCCTTGACCCCAAACTCAAATCAAGATTCAAGAAATCTAAATTTTAAATACATGTAAAATTGGGCCCAAAATTTTAGAGACTATTCAGAATCTTACATTTATGTTAAAAGACGACCATGGGTGATGTCACGATGGTGTCTGGTTGTGCACGTGTGTGTATATATATATATATATATATATATATATATATTAATATAACTTATATAATTTATTAGAAAAAATTGAGTAAGAAAAAAAAATTGTCATTCAACTAATGACATAATTTGACTAGTGGAATTTGTGTAAATGACCATTTTTTAAACTAAATGTAAACTATAATGACTACTTTTATACTTATTAAAACACATAGACGATTTTCATAGTTGTAAATAATCACAGGAATCAAATTGTAATTTACTCAAAATAAACTCAGAATAAAGAATTTATAAATTTTTCATAAAAAGCATTTGAATTTTGAAAACATAATATTAGCTTTCATTAAATATAAAGAATGAAAGCGGAGTTTATTTAATTTCTAATTTGATTATTGAAATATAAGGATTAATAAAAAAAAACACTGATAATTTGTGAAAAATTCCATGATCGTCTATACCATAAATAGGAATCAAATCAAAATACGTGACATTTTTAATGTAATTTACCTTATTTTAAATACAACATTTTAGAAGTTCAAGTTTTTATTTATGATTTTCGAATTTCCATGACCAAATTAATTTGGTAACAAAACATTAAAAGGGACCAAGGGGTCGATCATTGGTGTTTAAAATTGACAAAAGTTATCAGAAAAACAGTCAAAGTAATCCAATTAACATCGACTAAAGTTTCAAGATGTTATAGTACAATTTTGCATCTTATATTTTAGAAAATTTTGATATTTATATGTTAGATGGGAGTTATTTGGACTAAAATCTAGATTTTGTTTTGCCTATAGTAACCATGCTAATTGCTCGATAGATATAAAATGAGTGCATCACTTGCTTGAGGTTCAAGAAAGGGCACTGAAGACATTGAGCGGTCATCAAACCGTACAACCCGTCAGTACCGCACCAAACCCCGTGGTTTTAAACTTTCATAGTACGTTTTATGGTCTGAATTTTTTTAAACCTCACAATGCAATTTGGTGTGCGGTTATAAATTGCAAAACTACGTTTCTAACTGCATCGCACCACCTTAATTTTCATTTATTAGTTTTTATGTATGTTATATGTTATATTTTTATTACAACCTAAGGCCCTCTTATTTTCTTAAACTTATATAAAACCATAAAAAATCGAGAGAGACAGAGAATAGAACGGAATAAGAATTACGATTCATTTTCTAGTTATGGACTTCATAATCGAGATATATCGTGTTGTATTGCGTGGGTACACTTTTGTATATGCAAGGTTCTAAATGACGTGAATCATGACGTAGCGGCAAAGTCAAGTCTCAAATCTTGTGCGCCACAACGAGGACACAGTAATTTACTAATTTCCAAAGCATGACCTACGGCGATAAATTTGTATGTCATATATATATATATACATACATATATATGTTTTCTGTTGTTATTCAATGAGATATAGTTATATTACACAATCTAAATTAATATTAGAAGAAATACACAAACATACACACCCACCCACCCACATATATATATATAATATTGATATCATACAAAGATTCAAAATAAAACTTGGAAAGATTTTACAGTTTCATTTTAACTGTGAGTCTATGACGTGTGTGTGAATCCATGAATCTATGGAAGATGTAACTGGATAATTTGTAGAAGTTTAAATCCTAAAGTTCAAAATGTAAAACACAAAAGGTAAGAAAAATTAAAAACTTAATTAAAAAGCAGTCACACGTCGTAAAAACAAATGGCATATTGCACCTCAAGTCACCATGGTGTAAGCTGTAATGTACCCATTGAAAAACCCTTAGGTGGTGATCTCAAAAATTGCAGAACAATTTCTTGAGCATCAACATAAACACCGTCCTGCAACATGAGTGATCATTGGAATGAGCAACAACCAGGGTCGGACCCAGGCGGTGCCAGTGGTGGCATGTGTCACCATTTCTTTCTCCTGTCATAGTGTAAATTTGTTGTGTGCTATCGTATCACTTTGTTATGTGCCACCATATATATTTTGGAACTACAATGAGGACACAAGTTCTCATCGGTAGAGTTGGTTTGCAAGCCTTTTCTTCCACCCTAGACTTGAGTTTGAATATCGTTAGTATCATTTTCTTAGTTTTTAGCTTTTAGTTTCAGATTTATTATGTTTATGAAGAACACAGGACCTCAAATATAAAAAAAACAATGAACTAACCAATAGACTATATATTTATTTCTTATAGTCAAATGGTACCACCACTTGAAAACATTTATAGGTCCGTCTCAGACAACATAACCACATCACCGACATTTATTGATTCGATTTTGAGTAGGTATTTTCCTCTTCTTTTTCTTGTTGAAAATGGTGAATTAAGAATAATATACCCATTTTTTTTTAACGACATAAATTTTATAAAACTAACAAGACGCTAGGGAAAGAAATTACATATCAGAGATGGCAGAAGGGGGTTTTGTAACCACCCTACCCAATTAATCTTAATCTTCCTGTAACAACCCAAAAACCTCAGCCAAAAATAACATAACTAAATAATATAAATTTCATGTCAATCGGTCCACAATATGACAAAGAAGTTACAAGGTTTGCGATAAGGCAACCTATTACATAGCTGAGAAATAAGAAAATAACTAAAAGGTAGTCTTCTAGCATCAGGATCCCGCTCACGCCTTCTCTTTGCCTTTTTCGGATCCTCCTACGTCGCGCCTACCTGAAAAGGATTTTGTTTTTGGAAGAACGAGGGTTAGACCGAAGGTCTAGTGAGTTCCCTCTGGCATCCGATCGACCGACCGATAAATGAAAGGATTTAAGAAATTAGATAAACCCAACAGTTTTATGAAAACATTACAACCACAATCACACTTTGGCTCACACTACCGACATTGTAAAGTGACGGCATGTCTAGATCACACTGCCTTAAGTGGGCACACCCACACTAGCATATACGGGACACCCTCGACTTGAGCGCAGGCGGGACACCCCCCGACTTGAGCGCAACTCACAACCAATAATGTATACATACATTTAAAATAACAATATTAATGAAAGCCAACCAAATAAACCTCACAAGTATAAAGCAACATAAATAAATAAATGCTTTAAATAACTTTCATGTATCATAGCAATAACAACATTTCGTTTTGGAAAAACTCACCTGATGCCTTTTGCTTATGCCTTCGCGATTACTTTTATAGTCGGGAACAACTCCTATACCAAAAGTGGCGCAAACCGGTAAGTCCCCTCATCGACCCAATAAAACTAAGTCTAAACTTCTCTCGCTACCACCTTCTAATTTCACCATAAATGAAGAATAGAGGAAATATCGGGTGACCCACTTCTCCTCGGCCCAAACTGCAACGCCTGACCGACCCAATAACCCCCAGAATAAAGGTTCGACTATCGCTAAACGGCTGGGTTGGCCCGAAGAATAAAAGCCCAGGGTTGGGTTCACCACCGCCCGGGGTGGTGATGGAATCGACCGGGTCAACATCCCCGGGATCGCCCGGGTCATCATCCCCGGGGTGGCCCGGTGGCTCACAGCCTGGGGTCGCCTGGTGCCAACCTACCCGGGGTCCCTCAGTCCCGGTGTCGACCGGTGCTAACTTCCCCGGGGTTGCTCGGTGGCTTCACAGCCCGGGGTCGTCCGGTGGTTACGTCCAACGCCGAACGACAACAATCTTTAATCGAGAGAGATTAATTCCCAATAACGATGTAACACGCTAAAAATTTGGGTAAAATAAAACTTAAAATTTCTGCAATATAACGCCTAAAATAAGACGAATCCAAAACATGTAATTGTACTGACTAAAACCCAACAGAGTCGGGGTAGTTCAAAAACGAAATAGCGGAATAAATAAGACATATACATGACAACCTATTCAATCTAGAATAATTACAACTAGATTAAAGTGGGTGTCACTACGACTTCAAAACGCTCTTTCTCTTTTCCCAAAATTATGCCCGGTCCATGGAGGAATCCTAGGTGCGATCCAGACCGATCAAGACATCCTACTCGCACCGCTAACGAAACATGTGAACCATTTAAACATGAACACAAGTGTTAGAACGAAGTCTATTGATTGTTATACCGATGCCAATTAATATACAAACAAGTACAATAATTAAATGTTACCGGCTCCCAATGCATGGAGGTCAAAGCCAAACCTCCCAATAGGGACAGTGTAATTTCCTGTACAAAATAACACGCAAATACCTTCCATATAAAGCGGGGTAACCCGCGATCTAGATTGGATTTCACCGTCCAGCCCGGTTCTAGTTCTCATGCCACGCCGGACATCACAATCCTCAAACCCTCTCTGCCTCTAGTGCTTACCCCGTCGGGTTACACCTCAAGGTCTTACAGGCAAGGGTGCCTATCCAATCTAGCCGAGTGTACAACTAAGGGACTTGCGCCCCCTATTGTCTACTCAAAATGCCCAACGGCAATAACCATGCCATAATCATGCATACCATCTAAATCCTCGTGCACAAGGAAATAGATATAAGACTTCCCATATAAACCATGAGCAAGTAGGGTAACAACTTTCATGCAAGCATATACTTGACAAATACATAATCATGCTCGATACATATTTATCATAATAAACTAAAACTCCTCTAACCACATACAAGTTCCCAATAATAGTTTGACTCTAACTGCTGATAAGAATCTATGTTCTTGATAGTAACTTTTAGAAGTGTAGCCATATATTAGAATTCATATTTCACCCATTAATTTACTGGAATGATTCCTCACAAGATATTGGGACCCTCACACTCACTTCACAATTATTTACTTCAAGACATGCCAAAACCCTAGACTTTTGGGTTAACATACCATACCACAATGATCACAATTAAACAAGTAATGGAGCATGAGTGAATGCTTATGAGTAAGAAAACTTACCTAGAGGTTAAATGAACAAACCCTAAAAGTGAGGAAGGAATGAGATTGAGACTTCCACCTTTTGATCTTGAGAGAGTAACTCCTATGAACTCAAAACCCTAAGGATCATTAATCAATAATGATTTACCCACCTAACAATAAATGAAGAGAGAAAGGGAGAAGAGTGTGTGAAAATCGCACCTTTAGTGTGTGAAAACGCCTTCAAGAAGCTGCCACTTCCAATAATGAACTAAACCCTAAAAAATGGCATTAAATGAGAGTTTGGCCGTCTGGACACCGCGGGCGATAGTGCCCACGCGATAGTGCCCTTGGCACAATCGCGGCAGTTGTACCGAGACCTCCCCCACTCTCGCGACCTTGACTTTGCGATTGTGACCATGGCACTATCGCCGGTCACAATCGCGTCATACGTACCGCGGCCTCACCCTTCCCCGCGATAGTGACCATGCGATAGTGACACTGTCACTATCGCGGTCACAGTCACCGAACCCCCCTCCAACTCCGAAATCCGACGATTCGACCCGATTCACCCAGATTCAACTAACATAAAAGAGATCTCTTAACCAGAAACTTAAAGTAATTATTTTACAAAGAGGTCTAAAATTCGGGGTGTTACAAACGATACCGACAATAAACTCTAGACCAAATCCCTTTGTTTGATTGATTTAATCCCTTTTAAGTTGGCTATGAGGGTTTATCCTAATCAGTTGACATGAACTAAGAAAACCCAAAACCTAACATTCCTCAATCACGATTCAAAGGTTCCCCACAAGAAACATCATAAACAACTAGGCTTATTCTACTAAACCAAATACAAATAACAAGAAGAGATTACCTTACCTTGAAGCAACTCATTGTAGACTTAAATCCAGAAGAAATGCTCCTTTGATGCTCCTTCAAGAATCGCCCCAAGGTCTTCTCTCTCTCTAGTTAATCAGCCGCCGGGTAAAAATGATAAAGATCCTTAGGGTTAGACCCTTTTATTACCAAGTTACCACTAGCCCCTTTAACTTTGATTTTTTTTTATCACTTTAGTACCCAAACCTTATTAGTTCATACTTGAACCCAGTTATGACATCTACTCCTACTAGTAACCCAAAAGTATGAACGAGTCACAATATTATCCCACAACACCACCTTCTTGGGCTTGGGAGTTCTAAACAACGTCCCATTCCTGTGAGACCAAATACACCAAAGAGCCGTAAGTAAGACCGCCTCTAGACAAGCTGACTACACTTTCTTCAACCTTAACGAGCTTAACCAGTTCGTCCAATCCGAATTAGATTTGAGAGCCGGAATATCTATACTCCACCACAGGCCAATTTTCATCCAAATATCACGTGCCATATGACATTCGAAAAACAAATGATCTACAGATTCGACATCCAAGTCACAAATTGGACATAAGATGGAAGGCACATCAATACCTCTTTTAACAAGATTGTCCCTGGTTGGGATCTTGTTCATACCCAAACGCCATTCAAGGACATTGACCTTTATGGGAACAAGATTGTTCCATCTACTGAACCTGATCAATCACCAAAATTTTTGAGTCTATGTACTTCCGAGTGGAAGCGACCGAGAACTCACCCGAGATATCAATGCACCAACACCATCTATCTCGTTAGCCAGAAAGCATCACAGTTCCAAGGAGATCCTGTAACACTGCCATCTGAGTCGCCTCCACACCGCCTCTTGATATACCCATTTTAATCAATTTTTAATGATTTATTTAGTTGATTAATTAATTATTTTATTATTTATAGAAATGGGTTTCTTTTTTGGTTTTTTTAGGGGGTGGGGGAGGAACACGATCGCAATTTTTTTTTGGACGGGTGTCCTATGCTATGTCTAGACTAAACCATTGATAAATTATAACTGTAGGACATCAACCCTGATTATACTCAGTGGCCACAATTGTTATATACGACTGGACTCGAACTCTCGACAGATGAGATATTCTACCATAATTAAGACCGTATACGATGGCAATCTTCTTTTTGGAAAGGGTATCTTGGGTCTATGAACCAGACTAATCCCTGACAATTAGGGCCTTTGGCCCAGCTGTTAAAGCGTGCAACTCTGAGTTTATCCTCAGTGGCCACAAGTGCTGCTAGTGGGGATCTTGTTGGAGCATATTGTTGCATGAATGGTTTTACCTTCGGACATTTAAGGCACATAAGTTGCTCCTATGTTCACATGTGAATATTTTTATTTAGTTTGTTTGAATAAGCTTTTTATGCTATTGTATTTTTTTTTTCAAAAGTAGTTATTTCTTTGGTGTACTATAATTAGTTCTTTTGTTTGTATTTATGCACTTTTTTTATTTATATTGTTCCATATATGTTAATTGCATGTGAATATTTATATAACTTGTTACGAAATAGATTTTTTTTATTCTAATGACATGTTCAATGACAAATTTGACATATGAATATCAACGGTAACCTACGCATATATGCTTTTTAGCTAACGATATATTTATCTATACATTTGTTTACATGTGAGTACAACTACATTATACATATTCACATGTGAGGAATTGTAAATTAATGTTTGGTTACACATTCGCATGTGAATAACAACTACAACTCGTATGTACAATAAATAAGTACTCAAATCTACTATAACGTATTCAGATACAAATATCAATAAATTTAAGTGTATTAAAATCAGGGTATTTTTATTGACATTCCAATTTTCTTAAATACACCCCATCCAACCCCACCCCACCTCCGACAACATTAATCATTACACCTTTTTAACTAATTATTATATAATTATATTTTAATTTTAATATTATTTTTAACTTTTAATAATAATATTAATATGTCAACTATTATATATATATATATATATATATATATGGGGCCTTTCATGGGAGACCCTAGTATTTTGTGGTAACTATGAGATCCAATCTCATCCATCCATTTAATTAATCAATGATCTAAAATAACTAATATAAACAATAATTAAAAAACGGATTTAATGCAACTAAATTAGGAAAAATGGGTAAAATTGTCAAAAAAAAACATTAAATTCAGTGTGATCTAATTTAGGCATGTTCTGATAATTTTGGGTGTGATCTAAGTTAGCGCTTACCGGATTTAATGCAATTAAATTAGGAAAAATGAGTGTGATACACTGTGATCATCTTACAAAACCTTATATCCTTCATGATAGAATGATGGGATTATTGTTACTAATTCCGTAGGTGGTGATACACTGTGATCAGTGTCTCATGGTACATATGAGATTCAGATGTTAGATTATCAGATATATGTCAAATCACAATGTAACACATATTTCAGATATATGCCAAATCACAATGTAACACATACATCAGATATATGCCCAATCACGTGGCACATGAGATTCAGATGATGTTATATTATCACAATGTCACATGGTCGTTATATTAATTAATTTATCAAATTAATAATATATCCTTCCCTTTTAATTAATTAAAAAAATAAATAAATAAATTAAAATGATTGGATGAGATTGGATCTCATAGTTACCACAATCTAATAGAATCTCATTTGATTAAGCCCCTATATATATCAATAAATATTTAAAATGTAATACTATATTAAATTTAAAAAATATTTTAAAAATCATAATTGTTTTTTTTTCAATATATATATATATATATATACACGTTTTAAATAAATTAAAATTTTAAATAATCTTGACTTATGTGAGATTTAAGAAACATTTTTTTTATATTTGTTAGTTTTTATTAGAGTAAATTGCAATTTTGGTCCTTGTGGTTTGTTGTTTTTTCTTATTTTTGGTTCCTACAAAATTTTTATTGCAAGAAACCTTGTGGTATGTAAAAGTGCTCGTTTTTTGTCCCTGGGGACTAACACTGTTAGGTTGCCTCCGTTAAAACCCCCATGTGACTTGCACATTAGGGTATTTTGGTCTTTTTTACTTACTTTTTTTGTTTCTTTATTTTATTGGAATTTTTTTTGCTCTTCAATTATATTTTTTAATTCAACCCATCACCATAATCCATTATCAAATCAGGATAACCACCATAAACATGTCGGCTCACTACCACCATCATCATAATCCATTGCAATAAAAATTTTGTAGGGACCAAAAGTGAGAAAAATAACAAACAACAGGGACCAAATTTGCAATCTACTCTTTTTATTATTTAATTGCTTTTATTTTATACTTTCTTGAGTAAGGTACGTTTTTATCCCTGTGGTTTGTTAAAAATTGCAAATATTATCCTTAGGTTTCAAAATTTCGGATGAAAATTGTAATTTTAAAACCATAAGAATGAAAATTAAAATTTTCAACAAACCACAAAGACTAAAAAGGTAATTTACTCTATTTTTTTAGAAGTTACTTTTTAGTAAAAAATTGCATTGATTTTTTAATTATAAATAAATTATTATTAAAAAAACATTATCATTTTCTTTTGATATTTATATAAGTTATAAGTAAATTAATCTATACAATAAAAATATAAAATTTGTAAATATCAAAAGAAAATATAAGGAGGGATATTTACAACCCTCCAGCTCTCCTTATGTGTTAAAGACACCTCTGATCATAATTCAATCATTGCATCATCACATTTAAATTTATTTGTGTTTTAACTATTTTTTATATTTTATTATTATTATATTTCTTTCATTTAATCAAGCTTTTTATTATTATTATTATTATTGTGAAACTATAATTAATATTATGTTAGATATTTTTTTAATTTATATTTAGTTTTATTATTTATTTATTTTTTTAGTTTTATTTCTTTGTATTAATATTTAAGATAAAAAAAATACAAATATAAAAAATGACTAAAAGGAAATTATTTTATATTAGTATTATCATTATTATATAACAATACCTTTTTTATATTTCTTAATACAAGTATATTTTTTTTTCTATAAATAAAATATGATACAACATAAATTATTTTTGAATATTCAAAAACTTAAAATAATAATTGATTGGTTAATCTTGAAGTTTTAAAGTTGAAAAAGATGAAGAGTTTTTTTTTTTAATTTTTTATTGATTTCTCAAGTTGTAAAAAAATCGATGATATGTTATATGTGAATATAGATAAAATGAAGTTTTTTTGTTACTATTTAAGTTTTTGAAGTTTTTATTCAATTAATGGAATTTGTAAAGTTGTAAAATAAATGATATATTATTTTTTATAAATAACAAGACATTGTTTTTTTAGTTTAATTATTTTTTTTTATATGTAATATAAATAAAATAATAATTACTTGCACTAATTAATATTATTACCTATTAATAATAAAAAAAACGAGAGAGAGTGAATGAAATTGTTGGTCCCAAATAGCAGTAAGTAAATAAGAAAAGTATTGTAGAAAGGGGGGTTGAATACAATACACACAGTTTTTCACTTAATTTAATTCTTATTGATTTGAAATCAAGAATTAACATAGAAAACTTTGATTGTTGCGGAAGAGGACATATGAGATATGTTCAAACAATCTTACACATAGAGAATGAAGAACAATTGTAAAACACTTAGAAAACAATTGAACTTCGTAGAGAGAAAGTTGCCAGGCACTTAGAAAACTTGAAGGTAGTAGAGCTGGGTCTGCTGGGTATCTTGCATGTTGAACCATCCTCCATATTTATAGTGCCTCATGCATTAAATGCATGGGACACCTGTTGAGCAAAGGATGGACACTGGTCTTCAACAAGGTACATGATGTACCTTTTGTCTTGAGGTGTTTTGGCTTGAAGTGTTGACCTGCAGGATGGTGTAGACCTTTCCTTAAAATGGTGTAGGAGACAAAGCTTACTTTATCTGATTTTCATATGAGGTCTACGTCAATGTAAGATATCACAAATATACTTTGTCAGAAAAGTACAATGTGAAGAAAGAAATCTTCAGGCCTTGAAGATTAAGAAGTCTTTGGCTCCTGAAGATTGAGAAGTCTTCGGCTTCCGAAGATTGAGAAATCTTCGGCTTCCGAAGAAGTCTTCGACCGAAGAGGTCTTCGACTCCTGAAGACTGAGAGGTCTTCGGCTCCTGAAGACTGAGATCGGCACCATACTGGCCAATGGTGTTGATCAAGTAGGCATACTTGGCTTTAGGCTGAGGAGTCTATCTTCAATCCGCTTTGAGAGATATTCTCCTTCTTTGTCTTATTCGGCTGATCTTCGACTTCACCGAACATTTGTATAGAAACCAAGCTGCTAAAAGAACCTCAAACATATTCTAAGTAAGATGATATAAGATGGAAGATCAGGAGGTCATCTTCAAATCTTCAGATGACCCAACAATCTCCCCCTATTTGAGGATGACATCCATATTAAAGAATAGAACAAAGAGTGTACTGAATAAATACATTTTGACCCATTTTTACTCTTTTTGGGTTCTTTTCACATAGACCTTTTTTTTAATATCTGACATTTACAAGGAAATGAAAAAGTATAGCTATACATACGAATAAATGAATACAATGAATAAAGAATGAGAAGGAAAAAAATACAAAGATATAGAAGACAGTAGTCGAGATTGTTTGAACTTGAGTGGTTGGTTGCTCCCCCTCAATTCATACTCCCCCTCAACTAATGTCAGGTGGCTTTGATCACATAGTCCATTGCAAAAGCAGAGTTTAAGCTTGAGTGGTAAGTTGCTCCCCTCAACTCATACTTCCCCTCAACTAATTCATGGTGTCGGAAAGTAAGAAGTTAGAAGATTTTTGGGATCCTCCGAACCTGCTCCTGGAAGAGCAGATTCATCCTTGGATCGTGCAGAAGCATAGGGATTGAGAATCCCGGGTGATAGGTTGTGAGGTAGAGAAGAGGCACCTTGGATAGGGAAGGAGTCCAAGTCATCCTTATCAACCAAGGAAAAGGTTGATGAGGGAATAATAGGGGTCCCCGATGTTACAATTGTATCCTTTTGTGAGGATACAAAGGAGATGACTTTGGGTTTAGCAGAGTCCCCGGGCCCGGATGGGAAAATTTCAACACCTGCCGATTGTGGAGAATCGGTGGGTGAAGTTTGTGGCTTGGCCCTTGAAACCTTCCTCAGCCTCTTGAGAGGAGAGGGAGGGGAAGAGGTAGAGTGCCGCCACTTTGAGATATGGGGTGTGACCAGGGTAACCGCCGAAGGTTATTTCGGTGGTATAGTCATTTGGGCAAGTGCGGCGGTGCCAGTAGCAGTTGAGGATTTATTGCTAGCCGACGTCACTAAGGAGGGGGAAGAAGGGGCCACTACAGATGAGGGAGCCTTGGACACCAGAGTGTCGAGAGCATCAACCCATTGTAGATCGGGAGAGGTTATGAAAGAAAACATACCTGGGTTGAGAGCTCGATTGGTGGATAGAGAGCCCTTGTTGAGAGAGAACTTCTTGAGTTTCTAAGTGTTGGTTGGAGAGTCATCACCAAATCAATCAGAGAGCCAACAATATTTCTCCCCCTATTTGATGATGACACCAACACATAGAAAAAAAATACCGACACACAGAAAAATTACAAGACACGAAGAACTCATAAATTCAGTGGCCCATTTTTATTTTTTATTATTATTATTTTTTATTATTTTTTGTTGTGGGGGGCTCTTTTCTGTTTTTTTTAACAGGAAATTAAAAGAAAAGAAAAAGAGAAGGGGGGGGGGGGTAGAAAAAGGTAGGTAATCATTGTGAGATTGGAAGTGGAAAAAAATGAGGATGGTTAATAAGGAGGAGAAGAGATGGGAGGGATGGTAAGTCTTGGGAAAGAAAAAAGTGAGAAAAAAATGGGGGAGGGGGAGGGGGTTCGGCTGCATGAAGTGAGGGAGGGGGGGGGGGGCGCTTGGCCGAAGGTTTTGTTTAGGGGTGGGGGGGAAAGCCGATCTAAACAAAAAAAATGTTTGGGTTGGTGTTGGGGGCCGAAAAAAAATGGGGATGGGTTGGGGATAAAAGGTGGCATAAATGGAGGAATTAGGATTCTTGGGTGGGTTTCGGTTGGGTGGTGAAAGGAGCCGAATGGAGTGAGGGCCGAAGGGGTGGTTTGGTGGGGGGGAGAAATAAGGGGGTCCGGTGGTTAGGGGTTTCGGTGGGTATGGGATGAGGGGAAGGGGTTGTGGTTCGGTGGGCAAGGGGAAAGAAAAGAAGATAAGAAAAAAATTTAAAAAGAATAGGGTAGGGGGAGGGGTTTTCGGCCGAGTGAGGTGAGGGGGGAAGGGGTCGGTGGCGTGTGGATTCGGTGGGAGTGGAGAGGGGTTCGGCTAGGGAGGTGTTCGGTGACAAAGGAGTCGAAGGGGGGGGGATGATGTGAAGGAGAAAGAAGAAGAGGCTGCCATTGCGGATCTAGTTTATTGAATTAAACTAAACCGCTTTGATACCACTTGTTGGTCCCAAATAGCAGTAAGTAAATAAGAAAAGTATTGTAGAAGGGGGGGTTGAATACAATACACACATTTTTTCACTTAATTTAATTCTTATTGATTTGAGATCAAGAGTTACACATAGAAAACTTTGATTGTTGCGGAAGAGAACATATGAGATATGTTCAAACAATCTTACACATAGAGAATGAAGAACAATTGTAAAACACTTAGAAAACAATTGAACTTCGTAGAGAGAAAGTTGCCAGACACTTAGAGAACTTGAAGGTAGTAGAGCTGGGTCTGCTGGGTATCTTGCATGTTGAACCATCCTCCATATTTATAGTGCCTCATGCATTAAATGCATGGGACACCTGTTGAGCAAAGGATGGACACAGGTCTTCAGCAAGGTACAGGATGTACCTTTTGTTTTGAGGTGTTTTGGCTTGAAGTGTTGACCTGCAGGATGGTGTAGACCTTTCCTTAAAATGGTGTAGGAGACAAAGCTTACTTTATCTGATTTTCATATGAGGTCCACGTCAATGTAAGATATCACAAATATACTTTGTCAGAAAAGTACAATGTGAAGAAAGAAATCTTCAGGCCTTGAAGATTAAGAAGTCTTCGGCTCCTGAAGATTGAGAAGTCTTCGGCTTCCGAAGATTGAGAAATCTTCGGCTTCCGAAGAAGTCTTCGGCCGAAGAGGTCTTCGGCTCCTGAAGACTGAGATCGGCACCATACTGGCCAATGGTGTTGATCAAGTAGGCATACTTGGCTTTGGGCTGATGAGTCTATCTTCAATCCGCTTTGAGAGATATTCTCCTTCTTTGTCTTATTCGACTGATCTTCGACTTCACCGAACATTTGTATAGAAACCAAACTGCTAAAAGAACCTCAAACATATTCTAAGTAAGATGATATAAGATGGAAGATCAGGAGGTCATCTTCAAATCTTCAGATGACCCAACAGAAATGATGTCTTTCCTAATTCCTAGGTGATTTAATGACACTTTTTAGAATTTTTTAACTTTTTAATTGCATCCCTACCTACACAGGGGAATGCAAATAACAACCCCCTAAAATCAGTGATTAAGTACAACAAATAAATGCATTTAGAGCATCTCCAAAATATTCTCTAAAATAAAAAAAAATATAGATTTTATTCTTTATTTGCTTCAACAGATTTCTATATCGCTCTCTATATTAGAGAAAACAATAGAAACTTCAAGTTTAGAGAAATTTCTAATGTTAGGAGTGAGAAATGATTTTTTTTTTATTGTTTCTCACTAATGAGATTGATTATTATTTATTTGATGTAAATATTTTTTTATTAATATGTATTGGAATTATAAAATTATATAATATTTTAAAAATATAATTAATATGGAAATCTCCACAATAGATTATGATGGACTTCAATATTTTTTTTAAGATTTCAATTTGTGGTTCTCTATTTTAAATTTGTTTGAGATGCTCTTAAAATACACTCTTTCATGTGAAGGTTCAATACGAAAATGAGCTTTAAAAAACTAAAAAAATGTTGTGAGACTGCGACCATCTCCAACCTATTACATCATTTTTGTGTAAAAAAATTGTGTAAATAAGATAATTATTTAGATTTTTAATAATTTTAATAATACCTTTATATTTATTAACTTTATTGATCATGTCCATATGGTTTTAGTTTAGGGAAATTAATTAAACTAGCCATTTCAGAAAATCGACTTTATCTCCTAACCAATCTCTCCCTCAATTTATTAAAATAGCCCATAAGTTCGTGAAAGGTGTTCGTATATACGAACACATCCCTAAGTCTGATAAATTTGACATATGTTCGTAATATAGGTTCGTATTTCACGAACATAATTTAAAAACTCAACAATTTTTATTAACTTCGTGAAATGGTTTGTGAGAAATTAAATCAGTTTAAAACAATTACATTTATGGCCCCTGTTCGTATTTCACGAACCAAACTTACCTTTTTGGCCCCTGATCGTAAATTAGATGAGTTAAAAGAAATATTACAAATTTACAATTTTGGCCCCTGTTCGTATATATCATGTGAGTGATACGAAGATACCGAATTACAAGTTTGGCCCCTGGTTCGTATATATTATGTGATACGAAGTAAATGGTTTAAATAAAAAAGCAAGTTACAATTATGGTCCCTCATCTTTGAAACCTTAATCAAACTATTTTCAATTTTGGCCCTAGTTCGTATCATATGTTCGTGTATCACGAACATAGACTTTCACAATTAAAGGATATTTACAATTATGACCCCCCAACTTTGACCCAATAATCAAAGTATTAGGGCCAAAATTGTAAATCACGGAACATATTCTTTCACATAAAAGCCAAGTTACAGTTCCACCCCCTCAACTTTGGCTCCTTTATCAAAATATTTACAGTTTTGGCCCTAGTTCGTATCACATGTTCGTGGGTCACGAACATATATTTAAAATAAAATCAAAGTTTCAATTATGACCCCTCAACTTTGGCCCCATTATCAAAATATTTACAATTTTGGCACTAATTCATATTTATATGTTGGTGTTTCAGGAACATTTGTTGATTATTTTTTCAATAATTTTTGTCCATTAGTGTTTTTCAGAGAATATCACAAGTCTCTATAAGTTTTTGTTGACTACTTTTGGGCATATATTTACTTTTACATTAAATACACCAACTACTTTTCTCTATATAATACACATGTTGGGACCATTTCTCCACCCACACCCACTTATCCCCTACTCTTTCTTGTTGTCGTGCTCTCCACGCGTTATTAAACGCACGTGAATAACGAACGTGCTCTCCACGCGTTATTAAACGCACGTGAATAACGAACGTGCATCTCGTGTTTTTTGTCGTCATCAAAACATTTCTTCAATGGCTCATGAAGTAAGTCTTTGTAACCCTTTGTTATTTTATACAAGTTTTCGTTAAATAAATATATATTTTTAATTCATCACGTACATATTTAAAGATATTGTAATTGTTGATCATAAAACATATTTGTTTGGGAGCAAATAATGGGTTCAAAATACTGTTTTCACGTATTGTTTACTATTGCTATTAAATTTTAGTTACTTGTGTTTTATTTTAAAAATACATATTTATTTTAAGTTCCAAATATTCTACTTCTTGAAACTAGAATTAGGTTGGATTTTCAACACGTTTACACATCAAAATAAATTTAAGAATCTCTTATCATTATATCTTAGGTCCCTGTAATTTATAAAAAAATAATTTAAGTCCCAATACTTTGCATAATTATAGATAAGGTCCCTATACTTCGTATTTTTCTATATTAGGTGCCTTAAATTTATATATTTGCAAATTAGGTCCTATACTTCATAATTGTACATATTAGGTCCCTATACTTTATGTAATATTAGGTCCCTGTACTTTATATTATGACATACTAGGTACCCGTAATTTATATATTTACAAATTAGATCCCTGTAGTTTGCATAATAATTATTAGGTACCTTAACAACATCTGTTTATTACTATGTAGGATGATTTTTGGTATCCGATTTTGACAATAAAGTCCCGAACTAGTTTGTTGGGGGAGATTAAGGATGCTCTTAGTGCTCCCGCGTTGACGATTATTAAAGACACACCATTCGGTCCATGGTTGGACCTTACTATGCCAGGTGGCGACCCCTTGCTGGTTTCTATGTTCCTGCAGAGGCAGATATATCGGCCTTCATCGGAGGCAGAGGAGCTATGGTACGATATATACGGGGAGGTTCGTCGATACGGCCGAGAGGAGTTCTGTCTTATTACAGGACTCCGTTTCGGAGAGCCAATCACCCTCCGTACCCTAGGACGTGATTGCTTTCTTACCAGGGTTTTTCCAGGATGCACTTCTCCCACAGAGGTGCAGATTTCAGACGTCCTTCATGTCTTTAGGGACATGAGTCGTCTATCTGACGCCGATGCTGTTCGGGTATGTTTAGTGTTGATCGTGGAGTTGGTATTTCTAGGTCGTCAGCACCGACAAAGTGTTTCTGATCTTGTTTTTAAGGCTGTGGAGGATTTTCGGACATTTAACCGTTATCCATGGGGATCATACATCTGGGCACCCACTTTCAAGCAAATGGATGGTGCTATGCATAAACGGGTAAATAAGGGTAAGAAGATGACGATGACGGGCTTCTTATACGCCTTCAAGGTTAGATAAGTATTGTAAAATAATTACTTATTCATTTTAGGTTGGCTTCCTTTAAAAATACTTATTCATTTTGTTGTGTAATTCCAGATATGGATTTTGGAGATATTTCCAGTCTCCCGGTCGTACTTCACCATGCACCCCGATAAGTCTCCCAGGGGAATTCGGTGGGAGAGGGGTGTGGTCCTGACGAAGTATCACTGCCTTTCCTTTTTTTCTTTTCCGGAGGTAAGTTCTTTACTATATTTTCTATTCAGGTTATTAGTCGTGCAATTATAATGTGATATTTTTATGAATATATTTAGGAGAGGTGGAATCCTCTGGAGCGCCTTGTGGCGGAGCCTCACGAGGAGCAACAAGCTTGGTATAGCGAGAGCCATGCATTCTTTAATAGTGAGGTGGGCATGCGACCGTCGAAGAGACCTCGACTGCTAGCACAGGTCGCACGACCCCCTCCCTCCCCACCTGGCTCCGATCCTTCCACGGGGTCCTCGTCAGACCACGACGATGGCGATGCAGGGGTGGACGAGGGATATGAGTGCCACTCCCCCCACCAGTACGCCGGGATGGGCGAGGGATATGAGCGCCACTCCCCCCACCAATCACCATATCACGACCCATATCAACATAGGTGGGAGCAGGTAGATGATCACGAGAAACGGCTGAAAGTCGTAGAGGACATCTGTGCTAGGTTTATGTCTGTTCAGGTAAGTGTTTAATTAACCTTGACTATCGTCCACGGTGTTATGAGTTTGTTTATTGATAGGTCATTACATTCTTTTATTAGGTGTCGGGAGGGCGCCCACCCCACTACCCGTATGGGTCCGGACACACGCTGTCTGCACCCATGATGTTCGGCTCTACACCGTCCTGCTACACGCCACACGTAAGTTACGATGAATAGTAATTTATCAAATATATACTTTTTGTTTATGCATGGTTTATATGTTATAATGACCAATGTGAAATTACAGGGGGCTTCGAGCCCATCGGTTTACGTACCTCAGCCGCCGAGTCCCACTTACATGTCGGGGCCGTCGTACATCACACCTCCACCGTACACGCAACTTGTAAGTTATTAGTAGCTTTTGATTACTTGCAAACCTTACGAAAATGTACAAAAAATGATCAATATGAAGTTTCAGGGGACATCGGAGTACACGGAGACTGCGTTCGACCCTTTCGTGCAGACTGTAAGAAATTTGTGTTGTTTGTGTAATTTATGTTTATGATAAAATATGCTGATTTAGATCCATCTTAATTTCCAGGGCACAGTTACCTCCCGATACGTTGCCCGGTAATTCCATGATTCTGGAGGTCCAACCGGCACAATTACCGGCACAATTACCTCCCGATACGTTGCCCGGTAATTCTCGGATGTAAAGTAACCTATTGCCAAATTGCTGCAATCTCTAGAACCTTCACTTCTTGCAACAGCAATGGCATGACCGCAAGGTAACCCGGAAAGTTGCCATTTTAGACATTCACAACTGTAGTGGGGCATATCGACCTTTGAGATCCTACGCTCATCCCGAACTTCAAACACACCATAGCCAATTCCGTGTACCTTCCATGTGGCAGACTTGCTCCGCCTTTTCTGAATCTTGGCCTCCGCCCACGGTGTGAGCGCATTTTGCATTTGACCTAAAAAATGTGTATATTGTGTTACAATATAAAAAGAACATGGACATACAGATATATTTATATATATATATATATAACTTTATATTTTCATAGTTTGTTAACCTCCTTTATCCCGTCGAATTAGGTACCACTGTTGTTGAAAAGCTCGAAAGTACTCCATAAGTCCGACAATAGGTAATCTACGCGCAAAACGGGACATTGCATTCACCGACTCCGCACTATTTGAGGTCATAATATTGTATCGTATACCAGGAAAATGGGCCCTTGACCACCTCTCCTTTCCAGCCTGGTCCATCACTTGAGCACCGACAGGTATAGCAGTTCGTAGTCCCATCTTGTACCGGTCAAACTCCCGCACCGTATAAGCTTTGCATGCCTTCCAGTATGTCGTCTTATATATTTTTATCCGTTTGTCCCTACTTTTCACGTTCATCTCGAGATGTCGACAACATAGAGCATGGTGTGCTGTTGGGAACACGGCGGAAATCGCCGCGCTTATGGAAGCAGCTCTGTCGGACATAAACACTAACCTTTCCGGTTGTCCGATACATTCCCTTAACATGGACAAAAACCAAGTCCACTCCTCCCCGGTCACGGACCTGCCCACTCCGAAAGCAATAGGAACAATATTATTATTTGCATCCATGGCAACCACCAAGAACATTGTACCCAAGAAACGACCCTTCAAATGAGCGGCGTCTATTACAAGGACACGACGCAAGTTTGTCAAAAAAGTTCGGATCTGCAAACAAATATATGGTTTACGTTTGTAAAGGTTATAGTTTATAATAAGCAAAAAATATATGACTTGGCAATACGTACTGCGCAACCAAGGGCGGCAAAACACTCCTCAAATCGGCCGCAAGAATCTGTTCTTATTCTGGTACGTGTACCTGGATTTTGCAACTCCATATTATATAAAAACGTAGGCAGTCGATTGAACGACTCCTCGGGAGTGCCCCTCACCAAAAGTAGTGCATTACATCGCGCCCTCCAACCTTGGTGGTAACCAATAGTAATACCGTATTGCTGGTTTATATCGTGCACGATGTCTTTTGGACGAAGCGCCCTACTAGCATCTATGAATTTTTCTTTCAGTATATGGCCTAGAACCTTTTTGTTTGCTTGGCGGTGGTTGCGAATAAATTGGGTCTTCGAACAAGTGTGTACGTCCACCAATTCTTTAACATGGAACATAGGGGATTTTCCCACAACGCCCGCCATCATACGCCAACTACAATGATCTCCGCGGCACAAGACCTCGTATCTGCTTTTACTAGATCTCTTCGTGAAATACTCGAACCCCTCCTCAAGAAACTTTGTTCCGAGCTCTATCATCATTTCATCCTTCGTATCAAATATCTGTCCGGATGTTATTCTTGCACTACGATTATAAGTTGTGGGTTGGTTGGGTGTTATATAGGGCTCTGGGGTTGGAAGGAAAGGAGGCATATCAAAATAGTCATTTAACCCGCGAAATGATTTAGGGGTTACTGTTTCTACTTCTTCTTCGTCTTCATCTTTATCTGTTTCTGATAATTCAACATCAGACATACCCAATGTAAAAACATGGGCTTCATCATCATCAAATCCGGCAAACCATCTTTCTTCTTGTTCTTCATCATCATTTTCTTCTCCTACTTGTTGTGTCTCAGGAACAAAATCGGGATAATACTGACTACGACCATATGTATGCTCTGGAATAGAAGTGGTGCCGTAGGAGGGCATAAACTGAGAATCGAACTCCGGTTGAGGAATATACATTCTTTCAATCTGATGTTGATCTTCAGATTCACGGTTTTCAGCGTTGGAACTACCACCGGCATCACCTCCACCGTACATCAAATCATCAACAAACACAATCAGTGAAATAAGTTTGTTCGACTCGGCTGCAAATTCCATGAATCCTTTAACATCTTCGTCTTCAGTTAACTCATAGAGTGAACCTTCATTCTTGTACATTATCTTGGTTACAGCAGCAGAACGCTCGATTCCAAATTTTTTCTCAACATAACCAATCAGGCTTTGGTGTGTATGTTCAGTTCGCACTCGTACTTTAATCTCGATAGAATCATCAGAACGAACATAATCCCACACCCCATTGTTGTCTTCAACCCATTGACCACCGTAATGAAGACATAGTTTCACTTTTTCAGGACCAGAAGTCATTTTCTCAAAGGAATTGAAGGAGGAAAAAAATTTGGTGTACGAAGAAAGCAAGGACTAGCTGATATCGTATTCAGGGGTATCGTCCTCGTTCGTCTTTCTTTGATCTTTATAGATGCATTGCATTTAACTCATCCAACCAATTACATGACAATAGTACAATAATTGTACTGGGTTGTTGAAAAAAAATAGTGTACGTTCGGAATAATTATGGAAAAAACACGTGAAAATACAAAATCTTAAAAAATTGCTTTGAAAAAATTGTTAAAAATTCAAAGTTTAGGGGGTGGAAATATAATATTTTTTTGGAAATTCAAAGTTGAGGGGGTGGAACTGTAACTTGGCTTTTATGTGAAAGTCTATGTTCGTGACCCACGAACATGTGATACGAACTAGGGCCAAAACTGTAAATATTTTGATAAAGGAGCCAAAGTTGAGGGGGTGGAACTGTAACTTGGCTTTTATTTGAAAGAATATGTTCCGTGATTTACAATTTTGGCCCTAATACTTTGATTATTGGGTCAAAGTTGGGGGGTCATAATTGTAAATATCCTTTAATTGTGAAAGTCTATGTTCGTGATACACGAACATATGATACGAACTAGGGCCAAAATTGAAATTAATTTGATTAATGTTTCAAAGATGAGGGACCATAATTGTAACTTGCTTTTTTATTTAAACCATTTACTTCGTATCACATAATATATACGAACCAGGGGCCAAACTTGTAATTCGGTATCTTCGTATCACTCACATGATATATACGAACAGGGGCCAAAATTGTAAATTTGTAATATTTCTTTTAACTCATCTAATTTACGATCAGGGGCCAAAAAGGTAAGTTTGGTTCGTGAAATACGAACATGTGCCATAAATGTAATTGTTTTAAACTGATTTAATTTCTCACAAACCATTTCACGAAGTTAATAAAAATTGTTGAGTTTTTAAATTATGTTCGTGAAATACGAACCTATATTACGAACATATGTCAAATTTATCAGACTTAGGGATGTGTTCGTATATACGAACACCTTTCACGAACTTATGGGCTATTTTAATAAATTGAGGGAGAGATTGGTTAGGAGATAAAGTCGATTTTCTGAAATGGCTAGTTTAATTAATTTCCCTTTAGTTTAACAATAACTTGAAAAATTGTAGTACAATTTCAATCGAGTAAATTGTTCATAATTAACTTTTTTAATTAAATAAAAATTAATTATAAATCTGTATAAGTTAAATACATAACTATTAGAGTAAGATATATTTTGTAATATACTATATGCTTAACTTAGTAGTTTAATATACTATATGTTAACTTTGTTTCAAGTTTTTATTATACTTTACTTTAAAAAATAAATAAATAAAAACATTTTAGTAGTTTTTTTTTTAAATAAAGCCTTGCTAATAAAAAGTACATGGTTATTGTTGAATATATACATCTTTTCTATATAAAAAATCATTCCTTAATTTTATGAAGAAAGATTAGATACGAATATTTATATTAAAATCAAACTTTAATTAAATATACATCTTTTCCATCCTCACGAAATCCATATTTCCTACATAATCTAAACTCTATATTCATAGATTCACAAGGATATTTAAAGTATCTTTAACAAAATTTCTATAAAAATTTAAAATCTCTAAGAAAAATTAACATTTAACTTTAACTTCTTTATTATAATTAACTAGAAGTGTACTCGCGCAATGCAGCTAGATACATTACGATTTTAATGTTTCATTTTATTTTTTGTTTTTTGTCGATTTACATTACGATTTTGGATGGTTGTGAGAGAGTGATAATGTTTTTTTTTATATAAATTTGTTTAATTTAGGGGCTGTTTGTTTACCTCTTAATGGTTTCATTAAGGGGCAACTTCTGAATTGTTAAGAGGTGAATCATGTTTGGCAGAAAAAATGGTTACCTCTTAGTGGTTCCAAAACCCTCTGAATCATTTTGTATCCTGGGTCTCCCTTAACCATTAAGCGCCCTGATTTCATTCTGAACAATTACCAAATAACCATATTTCATATTGCACTATATCATAAGAGTCTCTTAATTATTTTGACCTATTAATCATTCTGCACTAAACAATTCAGTAACTGCCAAACAACCCCTTAGACTTAATAATATAATGTAATTTATTTTGGTTTCATAATATAATTTTTTTATAAAATATTATGTTAGATTTTTTTAATTATATTTTATATTTAAAATATGATTTTTATTCTATATTTAATTATGTTGAGAGTTATTTTAGGAAAGTTAAAGTGAGAAATGATTTTAGGGGAGTTAAAATGGTTAGAGATAATGATTGAAAATTAATAAATAACATTAAATGTAGTACATATAGCTTTAATGATTGTTTTTTAAGTAATTAACATTAAATGACGGTACATTATGCTTTAAAACTTGTTTTTAAGAGTTTTTTATTCCGTTTTTATAATATAGTATAGATAAAATATTATTTTCTATTTCCTAAATATTTAATTCCCAAGTTTTTATTAATAAGAATACAACAAAAAAAATTATTTATTTCTCATGATAAACATATTTTTAGAAGTTATCCAAATTTGAAAATTTTCATGTTCTTTTTCATAATTTCTTTCATTTTAAAGGAAGGTTCAAAGTAAAAAACATATCTCAAATCTTTATTTTCTTTATTTAAAAAAATACGTTAAAGATACTGTTATAATTTTGTTAATATATATATATATATATATTTATATTGGAAGGATATTTTCTATAAATATTTTCTTAAGTTAATTTTTTCTTATCTTTATAATATTAAATTATAAAGAAAAGGGGAATCGAAAACATGACCATATATATACATAGAATTAGAGATTTATTGAAAAACCAAATTACCTTATTTTTTCTTCCTTCCAAGAATTTGGTCATCATGGAACAACCTCCTAATTCCGACGATCAGCCTGCCCAATATTCTTACAGCGCTGCCGCCGCCGCTGTCTTCCGCCGTCCCGATAAAATCCAATTCTTCGTTCGTACAACCAAAACCCTTGTCCTCCACTCAAACCCACAAGAAAAACTCCATTCCATCCACCAAAAGATCCAATCACTCACCGGAATTCCCGTTTCCGACCAACGATTAATCTACGGCGGGAAGCAGCTTCACTCCCACCACACTTTATCCGAATGCATGATCACAAACGACGCCGTATTGCACTTGGTGGCTCGCATGAGGAGCTCTTCGCATCCTAAAGCTTACCAAGTGATCAACGATTTAGTTTCAACGATTCTCATGTTATGTAAACGCGAACCCGAAGTCACCACCGATTTAGTCAAAATAAAGTTGATGGAGTTCTTAAACATGGTTGAAACCAGTCATGATCCATATGATCACCTCCACATATTTACATCTTGTTGTGTTCCTAATGCTCTCGTAATGCTGTATATGTCTCAAGATGAAGATAACAGAAATTGTGCGTATGAATCCATTAGAGATTTGATAGATTCAATTCGTTTGTTGTTGCCATACACTGTGTATCTACAGTTTCTGCCTGTGGTGTTGTTGGAATTATGTAAATCGCTTCAAAGGGCTGCTGGATATGATGATGGTTTATTATACGAAATATGCCGACATTTTTTAGGAGTTGTGGTGAAGGATTCAAAGGCAATGAATATTTTTCATGGTGGTGGTGATAACAGGGTGATGATGATCATTGCGTTACATGATCTGTTTCCTTTTGTAGCCGAGCTTGCCAGTGAGTTAACGAGGGGTTTGGTTTCGAGTATGGAGTCTGATTTCGGGCCTTCGAGAAGTGAGGTAAAAGATTTTCTGGCCTTTTTGAAGCCATTGAAGGCTGCCGTTGTCAAAAATCAGGTGATATTGCCATTATCTAACTGCGTATTCACATGTGAAGATAACTTATCTAACTGCATATTCACATGTGAAGATAACGAAATCAGGTTTCTTTATGTGATTTTTGATGATTTGCTGACCACATTGGTGATGTGCCTTAAAGCAATGGAGGGTTTGGTGATTGAAAAGAAAGAGAATAGTGGATGGGATCAATATCTTGTTATATTGAAGGAATTGCATGGTATTTCTAAACTTTATCAAGGTGGAGAAGAGTATTTTTGGAGGAATTTGAAGGATTTCAAGCGCTCGTTGTGTCATTTGATTGTTAGATATGCGAAAAGGGGGGAGGATTATAAATGGATTCTTGATCAAAAGGATGCTATCGACTTTGAAGCTAGGAGGCATTTGGTGATGCTTTTGTTTCCGATGGATGAGTATGATGATATCCATGAGATGTTTATCGATAGATCACGGTTGTTGACCGAATCTTTTGAGTATGTTGCAAATGAAGAACCCGAGAGGTTGCGTGGAGAATTAATTATGGAGTTCAAAGATGAGGAAGCAACAGGGCAGGGTGTGTTGCGGGAATGGTTTTTCTTGCTGTCTCAAGAAATCTTTAATCCTAAAACTGGTTTATTTGTTGCTTGCCCAAATGACCCTAGAAGATCCTTTCCAAATCCATGTATGATTCTTATCCCCCCAACATATATATATATATAGGGACGTATCTTTTGCAAACCAGTCAGATTGTGCAAACTTTGTGAACCAATCTTAGCCGTTCATCAAGTCTAATGAATATATGATTTTATTATGTTTCCTAATTTAAAATCATGATTATAATGAATAAACTTAACATTTCCTAATTTAAAATCATGATTATAATGAATAAACTTAACATTTTCCATATATATCACAATCATTATTAATGAATCATAATCATTATCCATAAATATATCTATTGTTTTCTAAAATAGTGGTTTGCATAGTTTGTACAAATTGTTTGGTTTGTAAAAGAAACGCACCATATATATATATATATGATTCATCTCTTTGTTGTCTATGCTTCAGTGAATCATAGTTATTTATACCCACCTTTTGATAGGAGAATCTTGAAGCTGGTCTGAGATCAATTTGCATTCCTGTAATTAGTACTCAATTTTTAACATTAGACGTCCAAGATTTTTATTCTTATTATACCATCTTTTTCTTTGCAGCATCCAACGTGGACCGGTTGCATCTTGAATATTTTAGGCTTGCAGGCAGAGTTATCGCCTTAGCCTTGATGAATAAAATACAAGTTGGCATTGTCTTTGATCGTTCATTTTTCTTGCAATTGGCTGGAAAAAATGTCTCTTTGGAAGACATAAAGGATGCAAACCCATTCTTATATAGCAGTTGTCGGCAAATATTGGACATGGATCCTTCAGCAGTAGATGCTCTTGGTTTAACATTTGTTTGGGATATTAACGAATCAGGATCCATAAAAGTTGCAGAGCTTTGTCCCCGTGGCAAAGATATGATCGTAAACAGCAGTAACAGGAAGGCGTATGTTGATCTTCTTATTCACCATCGTTTTGTGGCATCTGTTGCTGAAAAGATATCCCATTTTGCTCGAGGATTTACTGATATCATTGGCGGGAAAAAAAATCTGAAAATGTTTTTCGGCAGTTTGGCGCTTGAAGATTTTGATCGGATACTTCATGGGAATGAAAGTGATATTTGTGTAGTAGATTGGAAAGCACATACAGACCGATCCCCAAATATACTGGTTCTGGAAGGTATGTGTTTGCAAGATTTCAACTTTTTTTTTTCCTTCCCTTTTAAGTTGGTCATTCTTGGCTCTCTTTTCTTCATGCAATAGAAATGGAAAAAGGGTTCGGTGTTTTTTTAAATCCACGACCTTTCTGATGGGTTTTCAAGCATTCTTTAGTAACGGGCTCAATGGCATTCTCAAAACCTATTAGAAGGTCATTGATTTGGATGTACAACTAGTCTCGGGGGCTATATGTATACCCGTTAATAGTTCCATTTAAGAGATAACTTTTGAATCACTAAGAGGTGAATCTTGTTTGACAAAAAAAGTCTGCCTCTTAATGTTTTTAAAACCCCCTAAATGATTTTGTATCTAGGGCCTCCTTAACCGTTCAGTGCTCTAATTTCATTCCGAACAATTACCAAATAATTATATTTCATTTTGCATTATATCATAAGAGCCTATTAATCATCCTGTACCAAACCATTCAGCAACACTGCCAAACAACCTCTCATTCTTTTGCATCTAACTCGAGCGTTGTGCAGGTTGTTGAAGAAATGACAGCAAAGCAACGAAAGGCTCTTCTATTCTTTTGGATCTCCATGAAGTATCTGCCAGTAGAAGGTTTTGGAGGTTTAACTTCAAGGCTTTATATTTACAAATCCAATGAATCCATTGATCATCTCCCTTCTTCTCATACATGCTTCTATCAAATCCTTCTTCCTGTTTACCCATCAATGGCCATGATGAAAAACCGCTTAAGTTTCATCACTCAAGATCATGTTGGCTGCAGCTTTGGTATGTCTTGAACACAATTTTCATCCGAAAAACCTGCAATATTGACACCAATTGCACATATTAAAGATAGATAGGCTTGACTCAAATTGTAAAAAAGAGTAGACTAAAAAGAATTCTTGAATGCAATTAGGTTTTTGTTCTACATCTCTTTCTTTAAGTTTTTTTTTGGAAGGGTGTCCTAGGCTATGCCTAGACTAATTCCTTGGCAAATTATGACTGTAAGACATCAGACCGGATTAAACCTCAGTAGCCACAATTGTTGTGTACGTCTGGATTCGAACCTTGGGCAGATGGGATATTCCACCACATCTTTAAGTTTGATGCTATTAAACCCCAAGGGCAAGTTCAACTGCAAAATAATGTTCGAGTCTTGGGTCATTGGGAATTTTCCAAGCCGTAATTTTGAGAACCCCATGATATGAGTCGAGGTACACGAAAGCTAATATGGATGCGGGACACCCACGGTTACCAAAAAAGAAAAGAAGAAAAGTTTGATGTTATTTGGGGTTGTGGAGATGGTTACCAATATCCCATTTTCTTGATACAATGCATGTGGTAGTATATGATTATCTGATGAACATGTTTATGTGTTCACAAGTGGTAAAAAGGGAGGGTGGGTGGATGGAAGTTGGGAGTGGAGGTGGTCGTGGAGGAGGGAACCGAGAGGTAGGGAGGCGGGGGAGTTCGAAGAATTGAAGGAATTGATCCACAATTGGAGTCCGAAGATAGATGCAAGGGATCATATCAAGTGGCGGGGAGGGGGGGGGGGTGAAGGTTTATTTTCGGTTAAAGACTTCAAGTAGATAATAGACGAGAGAGTGGCGGAATTAGGGGATCGATATAGCGAAACTAGCGGGTGGTGATTCCAAAGAAAGTGTGTATCTTTCATTGGAAGGCAAAACTAGGAAGGCTTCCGTGTAGAGAGGTATTAGAGAGGAGGGGGGTGGATCTTGATTCAGTATTATGCCCGCGCTGTGGAAAAGAAGTTGAAACGGTAAATCACGCGTTGGTGACATGTCAAGTGGTAGAAAAAGTTTGGAGATTGGTGCTGCGTTGGTGGGATCTCAATGAAGAAAATATATCATCTCTTCAAGACTTAGAGGAGCTGGCACAACGTTCGACACGTAATGGATCGAGGTACAAATTTTGGACAGAAACGGTGTGAAGTATGGCGTATCTGATCTGGGGCCATCGAAATCAAATTGTGTTCAAAAACGATAAAAGGAAGCTGGATGAAAGATTTTTGGAGGCTCAACGGATGTGTTTCAAATGGATCGGTAAGAGGAGTAACGGTGCAAAACTCGAATGGGTCAAGTGGCTAGTCGATCCAGCTGCCTGCCCATGACAGAACGGCAACCAGATGTTGTCCTGGAGTTTGCTGGACAGATTGGCGACTCGTGCTGACGAAGAGGGACAATCTCGGGGAGATTTCGTAAGGGGGAGGGTCGGGACCAGTAGAGAGGGATAGATATCACACTGATCGAGTGGGCTTCAAAGAAAGGACATGGAGAATACAGTGAAGTTGCTACCAATGGACGATGCGTGCTTGGAGAGTGAAATGAATGGGCTCGAGAGATTTCAAGGGGTCTCGAGAAGAGGTTGAGACAGAAGCTGATCGTTTGCGTCAATGGGGGTTAAAACTGGGTTCTTGTTGTAATCTCATTATGCTGCCTTTTTGCTTTATGCATTTCCATTTTGACATCATATGTTGGTAACTTGGTATTGGTTTTGTTTCTTTGCTTTTTATAGAGGAATTTGTTGGTTGGCTGGTGTTGACCATTATGTATGTGTTTGGTCTGCGGGATATGACAAAACAAAAACTTGGTGTTTCATGTTTGGTGTGACGTTACAATGGGATACGATTTAGTGGGACAAAAATGTCAAAGTAGGTGGAATGAGGGATGTGCATCACATATGTGCATGGTTCCTTCGTCTGGTTGTAGATAAATTACCGACAGACAAGCATTTATACTCGTTGGTTGAATAAACTTTAAAGGGCAAAAAGTGTTATAAAAGATGTATTTATACAAGGTATTGCCAAAATAATAATAATAAATTTTGTTACGGGTCAAAAAATGTTTAATTTAAATGACAACTATATTTAAGATATTTTATATTTAAAATTAAAAAGATAACATAATTCAATAAAAAATAAAAATAAGGTGTTTTATCTCGAATTTTCTTATATTTATCGGTTAGTTATATCAATAGTTAAAAATTTTAGATATTTTAGAAAATAAAAATAAGTGCTTATCTGCAGTTAGTTACACGAATTCAAACATTGAGCTTTTATAAGTTGTACTTATGTTTAATCAATTTGCACTTTTGGGGTTTAAAGTAATATGCATTAATAAGTGGTACCTAATGCATAAAAATTAGTTTTTAAGAGTTTAGCTTAAATGCTTTATAATATAGTATAGATATATTAGTTAAAATTCAAAATTACAAGTTAATGAAACATAATTATAACTTATTAAAGTCTCATGTTTTTATTTGTATAACTAACTGCAAATAAACATAATAAATACATGATAACATTATGAGATAAACTACCTGTTTTTTTTTAAATATATTTATTAGATCAATGCATGTTTTTATAATATAGTATAGATATATTAGTTATGAGATTATAACTAATATAGATATAGATATATTAAGAACAAATCATAAAATAAAAAATAAATATTGATAATAGATATATTGATCAAATCGTCCAATAAATATAAAAAAATAAATATTGATAATAGTAGATGATATTGATCAAATCGTCCATTAAATATAAAAAACAAATATGTATATTAATAAATGAGTATTAATTCCATAAATAGATGATGATGTGAGATATTGTGCTTGAATAAGTTGTACCAATGTATTATGAAATTGTAAATTAAGTAATTGGTTTTAATTAGTTGTATTTTGTGCTTAAAATGTTGTAATTAAGAGTTTTTATGTCTCTTTTATAATATAGTATAGATAATAACCTTAAAATATTCTATTATAACATGTCACTAATCAAATAATTAAGGTTTTGGTTGAATTAATATTGCATGACTAGTATATGCAAGGATACATATGAAAATATAAAATTCACATATGGGTATAAGATGGGATTTTGTGTATTGGATGTAACTCGTTATGAGAATGTTTCATTGAAAGTCATACGAGTGTCATAGGCATTACTCATTAGGTCATTGTACATAGTCATTTGACTTGATATCATGAAGTTTGCTCTGTGTGAGTGCAGGGTTGGACCCAATTTTTTTTTCATACAGTGGCACCATATGATATAGACAAAAGGTAATTACAAAAAGCATGGCTTTATCAAAATGTCTTCATCTTTTTCCAACGTTCAGTATTGTCTCGTGTGTTTTTAGCATAATTCCACCACTTCGAGGGATTTTTAAAGCTTTTGCTTGATTTAGAGGATTTTTAAGTTTTTTTTATTGATTTCGAGGGATTTTTTTAGTTTTTTGGTTGACTTCAAGGGTTATCTTCGGTTTTTTGATTGATTCAAGAGATTTTTTTGGTTTTTTGGTTAATTATGAGGTATGGTTGCACCTTCTTGAAGTTTCCAAAATAATACGGTAGCACCTTCCAGAACGATACGGTTGCACCCTTCACGAACCTAAATTTTTTTACCCTTCGTCGGAAAAATAATACGGTGGCACGTGCTACCGTAACCACCACATTAGATCCGTCCATGTGTGAGCGGTGTATTTTGATAATTAACTCTAATCATTCCGTAACTGGGTGACAGAGTAGTTGTTAGGTATATCATGTATCACTAAATAGTATCATTCCGTAACAGGGTGACAGAGTGGTTGTTAGGTATATCATGCATCACTAAATAGTATCATTCCGTAACTGGGTGACAGAGTGGTTGTTAGGTATATCATGTATCACTAAATAGTATCATTCCGTAACTGGGTGACAGAGTGGTTGTTAGGTATATCATGTATCACTAAATAGTATTAGCATGGATCAAGATAAGATTTGTTCCTTTTGGATGACAAAAGTAATATCCCTAGACCCCTTGAATACATAGTCCTGAGAAAGTGCATGCATATTCCGGACTCGAGAAACCAGGGACGAACCTATTTTTTTTTTTATACGGTGGCACCACATAATATAGATAAAAAAACAACTACAAAAAGCACGGTTTTATCGACGTGTCTTCATCTTTTTACCGACGTTAAACATTGTCTGATGTGTTTTTTGTCCTAATTCCACCATTTCGAGGAATTTTTAAAGTTTTTTGCTTAATTTCGACGAATTTTTAACCTTTTTATTGATTTCGAGGGATTTTTTTCGGTTTTTTTGGTTGATGTCAAGAGTTTTCTTTCGGTTATTTGGTTGATTTCAAAAGGCTTTTTTTTGGTTTTTTGGTTGATTACAAGTTACGGTTGCACCTTCTTGAAGTTTCCAAAATAATACGATAGCACCTTCCAAAACGATACGTTTGCACCTTTCACGAACCTAAAAATTTTATCCTTCGTCGGAGAAATGATACGGTGGCACGTGCCACCGTCGCCACCACTCTAAGTCCGTCCCTGCGAGAAACTAAAGATCAAACATAACGAGGATGACTCTTCCATGCTTCATGTTCAATCTGGATATCGAGAACGAATGAACATAAATATGTATATTGATAATGATCATGCAATTTGTTGATTAGTCGAATCACCTACTTTATCACTTGGACAACGATGATGTATTGTTAGATGTCACACTTCATTTATAATTATAAATAGGACTTATAATTATTGTCAACGTAATGAAGTCTCAATGAGTCACACGCATAAAATGTATATCTGAATAATGAGATGAATAATTAAAGTATTTAATTATTATATATGATTTTGTAATTTTAATTTGATTAAATATAGTTAGATAATAAGCTAGGTTGTTTGACAATCGTAGAATAGACAAGACAAGTAGTGACTTGTCAAATTAAATAAGTGTTAAAAAGACAAGGTATGCCTTTAGAAGACATGTGATTTTCTAAAAACATGAACCACTCTTCCAAGGGGTGGGGTAGATAATATTTGTTTATTATACCACCATCATTACACTTGTATAAATAGAGACACATAGTGAGACAATGTAGCTATTGGTTGCTGAAAACTGATCGGATATTCAATCTTCTCTCTATATTCCACAAGCTCTAGCTTTTCTCTTCCAAAGGGTTGGATACCGTATCTAGCATTCAGGGAAGAAAGAGGATCTCGTCCTTTGGCTTTGGATGTCAACTGGATTCAGAGCATTTCGTGGATGCCGTGGAGGCAACAAGTTGTGTTCGTTGGCTAGCTTAGATTCATGTAAGCCATCTCATTCTAATAAAAATTTGAAACACCCATCCTACTCCGTTCCATATGGATTCTTGGAGGAATATGATTATTTTCCACTAAATGTATGACTCCGGTATTCCGAATTTAAGTTATTATATGCCCACGACACGTGTCACACAGAGATACTGCTGAGGAGTATGTAAACCTATAGGGTCGCACACAAAGAATTCGTTTGTTTCCATTTGTAGAAACCCAGATTTAATGAAAATATGTGTTAAACTGTAATTATCATAATTACAGGGTGAAAACGTAATTATGTTAATTACGGGGAATTATCTGTAATTATATTTTAAAGTTTAAAAGGATAATTATATATATATATATATATATATATATATATTTGAATATGATTTGAATATTACAGATAATACTTAAACTTTATTTAAATATTAGTTGAATTATAGTCTAACTATAATTCTTCTGATATAAATAAGGGGTTAGGTTAAACCATTTGATAGACAATTGAGTTAGAATAACCTTTCACAAAATACAGAAAATAAACCCTTTTCTTTTCTGTAAAACACATATAGATCTAGGGTTATTGGGCTAGAAACCGGTGGAATTTCGCGTGTTCGTGTGTGGATACCGCTAGAGGAAACCTAGATTGGTTTCTAAGTGCTCAACTAGTTCAACCACAACAGATTTGAAAGGTACATCTCTAAACACCCTATGGTGTGGTTTTAAGTTTTAATTAAATACATCATTGGATCCATTTGGGTTTTAATTGTTTAGAAAAGTTTTCTAGGTTGTAACCAATTTTTTTTTTTAATTTCCGCTGCGTATAACGGTTACAAATTGTTATTAAAACCCTACACCGACACTTATTTACCCACAAGTTTTTAAAAGATTTGGTAATAGCAAAAAGAATTCGAATGTTACAAAAGAAACCCTTTATATATCATTTTTAATGATACAATTATTGTTGGGAACTGAAGAATTTACCAAGTATGGTTAATGCTGCTAGTTCATCATGGTTACTACTTCTGTGGTTAATGCTGCCAGTTGAATTTAATGTTGCTGGAACAAAGTTAATGCTGCTCTTCGAAATTAGTACTGCTAGAGTTACTACTGCTAAGAGTTTAATACTGCTGAGCATGGTTAGTACTGTTGAACTTAGTACTGCTCAGAGTATTAATGCTGCTTATGATTAGTACTGCTTATGAGATGGAGATCCGAATTACAAGAATGACAGTTGGATAGACTGAAGATATTCATGGAAGATATTATGAAGATATTTTATTAATTGTAATTATCTTTTATCTTTAGTATATGTATAAAATGTATAGAATAGTTTTGATTTGATCAATTGATTCTAAGTTTTTGTTCTAGAAAAAATCAACCTCAAGGCATAGTTCCTAATTCTAGAGAAGTAGAATTCGTCTTGAACGAGCTTGTTCTTCAAGATTGAGGTTGTGTGTGTAATCTTGTGATTTTAATCATTCAATACAAGTTTACAAGTTGTTTATCATATCTACTGTTTGTTTACTATTACATTGAATATCAAAGTGTTATTCCGCAAACTTCTTTGATATTGTTTCTGAGTATTCATAATTCTTGTTGAGAATTCGATCCTGACAAGTGGTATCAGAGCCTGTTCTCTCAGAAACATCTATTCATTCATCATGGAAAACTTTGCAGAATCAAACAGTACTCTGGTCTCTAAGGTTCCAATGCTAAAACCCAGTGAGTTTGACATGTGGAAGATCAGAATCAGGCAATACATTCTTCTCACTGACTACTCAATGTGGGATATCATTGAGAATGGTCCTTCTGAAGCAGGAAAGATTGGACCAGATGGGAAAAGACCTCCACCAAAGACAGATGGTGAGAGGAAGATCAGACAGACAGAGATGAAGGCCTTGAGCACTTTGCTCTTGGCCATCCCCAATGAATATCAACATCAATTTTGCAACTGCACTGATGCTCAAATTCTCTGGAATGCTTTAGAGAAAAGATTTGCTGGAACTAAAAACATCAAAAGAAATCAAAGGGATGTTCTGAAGCAGCAGTATGAGAACTTCACTTCTTCAAAGAATGAGTCTATGACTCAAACTTTTGACAGATTCAACAAGCTTATTGGTGAACTGGCTACTGTAGGGGTGAAGATGGAGCAAGATGATATCAACAGGAAGTTCCTCAGATCTCTTGGGGATGAATGGACTATGTACACTGTCTCATATAGACATAGTGACAATCTGGAAGAGAAGGAACTTGATGATCTATACAATGATCTAAGAGTTTTTGAAACTGAGGTAGAAACCAAGAAGAAGCCCACTGGGTATATTCACAATGCTGCACTTCTATCAGCATCTACTGATACTACTGCCAACCCTGAAGCAGTTAGTGCTGCCAGTGGAGTGAATTCAGAAAAAGGTACTGAAATTGTCTTTGAAGCCTTTTTGTACAGTCACAACAACAACTCTTTGATTAATGATGATCTAGAACAACTTCACCCTGATGATCTGGAGGAGATGGACATTAAATGGCAGATGGCCATGTTATCCATGAGGGTGAAGAAGTTTATTAAAAGAACAGGGAGGAACAAATTCTCTCAAAGAAGAGAAGATGGAGCTGGTTTTGACAAGACAAAGGTGGAATGCTATAAGTGCCACATGAAGGGACACTTTGCTAGAGAGTGCAGAAGTGGTGTTCCAAACAACAACCACCAACAAGCTCAGAATGGAGGCTACAATCAAAACAAGAACTCTGCTCAAGCCCTTGTTTCTCAACAAGGAATGGGGTTTGACTGGAGTGACCAAGCTGAGGAAGCCATTCAGAATCAAGCTCTTATGGCAGAGGTGTCTGATCTCCCCTCTGAGGTAATTTCTAATCTTTGTACTCAATCTTGCATAGACACTGTCAAAAGGTACAGGGATCACAACCAAAACATGTGTGATGACCTCAAAAGATTAGAAAAGGACAGAAGAGATTATGTGTTGATAGTTGAGAGGTTTGAAGAACAAATCAAAGGCTTTCAAGCTAATGAGCTTCAACACTCTTATGACACAAACTACTGGAAGTGGGAAAAGAATGAGTTAGAGACCAAACTGTCTAAGTCCAAAGAAGAGAATGATAGGTTGAAAGAAGAACTAGCTAAGGTTAAGCTTGATATAGAAAAGTTTTCATATGCTTCAAAAGCAATGGATTCTCTTCTAAAGGCTCAGATTCATGATAAGATGAAGCCTGGTATTGGATACAACAATACACCCCTCCTTACAACAACAACTATATCTCTTCTACTTCAGACTTGTTAGAGACCAAGGAGAAAAAGGACTTGTCTGAGGAAGCCTTTAAGATAGATCCTTTGGATGAGGTAGTTGTTAAGGATATGACTGAGAAAGAAGCCAGTAAGAATAGAAACAATGCTGTGAGTAAAGAGACACCCTTAGAAAACAACATTGTTACCAATGAGGGTGGTGGAAGGATCTGGGTTAAGTCTAAGGAGATAGAGAAGACCAAAGGAAAGGATAACAAGGTTCATTACAAACAAACCACTGTTGTGAATCCTGGACCTTGTAAACAGTGTGCTTGCAATAAACCTGAGAGCCTAAATTCTGGTATAAAAAGAGGTAACCAAAGAAACTGGAATAATCAATGGGCTCAGAAACAAGGAGTTGATCTGAATAAAATTATCAGACCAAAACCTTGTTTCATATGTGGTAAGTTGAACCACTTGGCTAAGCACTGTTTCTTTAACCCAATTAACCAACAGATGAACTTTCAAAGATTTGTGCAAAAACCTGTTGGTTATAGGAAGGATGGAAAGAAACATGTGGTTAAGAAATCTGTTGAAACTAAAGGCCCCATGAAGAAAAAGGTTTTAAAAGAAAGTATTAAAATGTGGGTGCCTAGAAGCACTAAAACTGTTAGTACTGCTGACAGGGATAGTGCTGCTAGTAGCAATACTTCTGCTACCAATGTTAGTACTGCTGAAAACCTTAATACTTCTAACACTGTTAGTACTTCCTCAAAGGTTACTACTGCTAATACAGTTACTACTTCTAACAAGGTTAGTACTGCTAAGCATGCAAATGCTGCTAATGCAGTTAGTACTTCTAAAACCAGTACTGCTTTTAGCAAATGTGTTTCCAAACCCATCATTGTGACAAGGTACTCCAGAAATGAGGAGTCAAAGTTTAAAAATCTTGTCAAGAAAGAATGTAAATACTTTGATGAGAAAGGGGTACCCAAGACCACTTTGGCTTGGGTTTTTAATTCATACTAACTGATTTATCTTATGTGCAGGGCAACCAACAGCTCAAGGGGAAGAGCATATGGCATGTTGATAGTGGTTGCTCTAGGCACATGACAGGCAACATGTCATGCCTTCAGGATTTCAAGCATATCAATGGAGGACATGTTGCATTTGGAGATAATCTTACAGGTGAAAAAATAAGTGGAAAAGGTAATGTTACAAAAGGTAAGATGACATTTGAGGATGTCTACTATGTTGATCAGTTAAAGTACAACCTGTTAAGTGTATCACAGGTTTGTGACAAACAACATAGCATATTATTTACCAATACTTAATGTATGATCCTTGCTCCAGGGTTCAAGGTAGTTGATGAAAGCATGATACTACTTAGAACTCCAAGAAAGGACAATGTTTATTGTCTAGATATGGACAATGTTTCAAGTGATTCATCCCTGAACTGTCTTGTTTCAAAAGCTTCTGTGGATGAATCCTCTCTTTGGCACAGAAGGATGTGTCACATGAATTTCAAGACAATGAACAAACTTGTTAAAAACAACCTTGTTAAAAACAACCTTGTAAGAGGTTTACCATCAAAAGTCTTTTCATGTGATGATCATTGTGTTTTTTGTCTTAAAGGCAAACAGCACAAAACTTCTCATAAGTCCAAAGAATTAAATACAATTTCTTCTTGTCTCCAGTTATTGCATATGGATCTGTTTGGTCCTACAAATGTTATGAGTATAGGCAAGAAATCTTACTGCTTGGTTATTGTTGATGATTACTCTAGATTTACTTGGGTATATTTTCTAAGGACTAAGGATGAGACAAGTGGACTGATCAAATCCTTTATCCTAAGAATTGAAAACCAAACTAATCAAAAAGTAAAAGTCATTAGATCAGACAATGGAACTGAATTTAAAAATCTTGATCTAAACACCTTTTGTGAAGAGAAAGGCATTGAGAGACAATATAGTGCCCCTAGGACTCCTCAACAGAATGGTGTTGCTGAGAGGAGGAATATGACACTAATAGAGGCTGTTAGATCTCTGTTGGCTGATTCTAAACTGCCAATTACTTTCTGGGTTGAAGCAGTGAATACTGCCTGTTATGTCCAAAACAGAGTACTAGTAGTCAAGCCAAAGAACAAGACCCCATATGAGCTTTTAAATAAAAGAAAACCCTTTATTGGATTTTTCAAACCTTTTGGGTGTCCTTGTACAATTCTCAATACCAAATCTCACTTAGGTAAGTTTGATAGCAAGGCAGATGATGGGTTTCTTGTTGGTTATTCATCTCAGAGTAAGGCTTACAGAGTTTTTAACTCTTCTTCTAAAATAATCGAAGAAAGTGACAATGTCAAATGCAATGAGAACACACCAAATCCTATTGGGTCTGGTCCTCAGTGGCTGTTTGACATTGATTCACTAACTAACTCTTTTGGTTTCAGTAGTGATGATTATGCAGGTTCAGGAAATGGAGGATCAGGGACTACACAAGTTCAAGACAATATACCACAGTCTGTGATTTATCCCATACCTACAGTGAATCCTGTTGAAGACTGTGAAAAGGAGCCATCTACTGAATCAAATCATAGTGAAGAAGAAAGATGAGGTGAGGAGAGTCGAGAAAATAAAGATCCAGAAGTAGCTGTTGAAATCACCTCAGTTGAGTTGAATGACTCCAATCTAGAGGTTGGACTCAATGAAGAACCCAGTCATTACACAAGAACTCAAATGAATCATCCTCCTAAGCTGGTAATAGGAGATATCTCTTCTCCTATGATGACTAGAAATCAAAGCAGGCTGCAAGAAATGCAAGACCAACAGTATACAGTTCTTTCTTGCTTTCTATCCCAGCTTGAACCTAAGAAGGCTCATGATGCTATGAAAGAGTCCAGTTGGATAGAAGCCATGCAAGAAGAGCTACTACAATTCAAGCTGCAAGATGTTTGGGATCTGGTAGACCTTCCTAAAGGTCAAAGAGCAATAGGCACAAAATGGGTCTTCAGGAATAAGAGAGATGAAAGAGGAATAGTAATAAGGAACAAAGCAAGGTTAGTGGCACAAGGGTATACACAAGAAGAAGGAATAGATTATGAAGAAGTGTTTGCACCAGTGGCTAGGATAGAAGCAATCAGATTATTCCTGGCCTATGCTTCTTATATGAAATTCAAAGTCTATCAAATGGATGTAAAAAGTGCTTTTCTATATGGTTCAATTGAAGAAGAAGTATATGTCTGTCAACCACCAGGGTTTGAAAACCCAAGCTATCCAAACAGAGTATACAAATTGAAGAAAGCACTTTATAGACTGCATCAAGCACCAAGAGCATGGTATGACACTCTGTCATCCTATCTCTTGGAAAATGGATTTGAAATAGGAGTCATTGATAAGACTCTGTTCATCAAGAGAAAGAAGAAGGACATCTTGTTGGTCCAAATCTATGTGGTTGATATTATCTTTGGATCCACAAGAGACAACATGTGCAAGGAGTTTGAGGAACTAATGCATCAAAGGTTCAAAATGAGTTCAATGGGGGAACTTACTTTCTTCCTTGGACTCCAAGTTCAACAGAAGTCAGATGGTATTTTTATCTGTCGGTCCAAGTATGTGCAGGACATTCTAACCAAGTTTGGTTTCTCAGATTCAAAACCTGCCAGCACACCTATGGAGACACACAAGTAGATAACAGCAGATCTTGAGGGGGAGGATATGGATGTTCATCATTATAGATCCATGATTGGCTCTCTCATGTATCTTACAGCCTCTAGGCCAGATATAATGTTTCCAGTCTGTGTATGTGCAAGATTCCAAGTTAGGCCAAAGCAATCACACTATCAAGCTGTTAAGAGGATAATCAGATATCTCAAAGGGCAACCCAGATTGGGACTTTGGTATCCTCATGACTCATCATTTGACCTACTTGCATACTCAGACAGTGATCTAGGTGGAGCAAACTTGGACAGAAAATCTACTTCTGGAGGATGCCAGTTTTTGGGTGCAAGACTAGTGTCATGGCAGTGCAAGAAGCAAACCACAGTGTCCACATCTACAACAGAAGCAGAGTACATAGCAGCTGCAAGTTGCTGTTCTCAAGTCTTATGGATTCAGAATCAAATGCTGGACTATGGGGTAACCTTTCTACACACTCCAATCTTTATTGATAATAGCAGTGCTATTAGCATTGTTAATAATCTTGTCAAGCACTCAAAGACAAAACACATTGAGATCAGGTATCACTTTATAAGAGACTGCAATGAAAAGAAACTTATTCAAGTTGTAAAAGTTCACACTGATAACCAGTTTGCTGATCTATTCACCAAAGCCTTTGATGTGGGTAGATTCACTTTCTTGGTAACAAGTGTGGGCATGATCAACTCTGAATAAGCCCCTTCTCAAAAAGTGGTTAAATACCTATATATTGTTTATTCTTGGTGTTACTAATCTTCTTTTTCAGGAAATGTATAGCAAGTACTCAGTTCATCATAAACATAAAAGTGTAAGTATAGTTACTACTGCCAGTACAGTTTTAGTGCTGCCAGTACAGTTTTAATACTGCTAGTAGTTAATACTGCTCTCAGTTAATACTGCTAGTTAGTTAATACTACTAGTAGTTAATACTGCTCTTAGTTAATACTGCTAGAAGTTAATACTGCTCTAGGTTAATACTGCTTATGTCCCAAATACTATAAATACCCTTTGCCCGCCTAAAAAGTTCATAACGACTCTTTGCATACTGTTCACTTGCGCTCTAACCCCTTTTCTCTCAAGTACCAAGTTTTCAGGCAAGAACATTCAATTTCAATGGCATCCATGGCATTCATCGATGAGCACAAGGAAATTGCGATGCTCCAAAAGCCAAAACAAGCCGAAGGTTTTCACCAAATAGTCGACTTTCTGAGGTCAAGTCACATCGCTCATGCTCTCACTGTGTCTCCTACCATCTTCATAGAGCATCAGAGGCAGTTCTGGGCTAATGCCACCATTGTTACTGAGAATGGTGTGCAAATGATAAAGACAAGGGTGTGTGAAAAACCCCTAACCGTTACTGAAGAGGCACTACGCATCTGTCTACGTCTAGATGCTGCTGCAGGTATAACCTCTATTCCTAATGAGGAACTTTTCTCAACTCTTTCAAGAATGGGGTATGAAGGCCAAATGGGGATTTTTAAGTTTTTCAAAGCTAAATTTTCACCCCAATGGAGGTTCTTTGTTCATACCTTGATACACTGTATTTCAAAGAAAACAACTGGCTGGAGCCAATTTAGCAGTCCCATTGCATATGCTTTGGTGTGTTTATCCACTACTAGAAAATATAATTTTTCTCAAATGATCTTCAATGATCTTGTCTCAAATCTGGACAACAAGAAGAGTTTCTTCATGTATCCCAGGTTTGTTCAGGCAGTTATTACTGATGAATTGACGGACATACCTCACTTTGATGGGGTATATGTACCTAAACCCCCTAAAGGCAAGGTTTTCTCAAATATGAGAAGATCTGCTAGGGACTCGGAAGGAGTTGACACCCCATTGTTCTCTACAATGATGGTGGTGTCCCACACTAATGAAGATATGGCAGCAGGGTCAAGACCCACATTAGACCATCCCACTGCTAGCCAATCCCAACCTTCCCACTCTAAATCAATTCCCCAGTCTCTTCTCGATAAACCAACTTCTCCCATAACCCAAACTTATTCAAGGAAAAAGGTAAAGAAGGCTCCTTCCCTTCTTGTACCTTCACCCACTAAGCCTTTAATCCCTCTAAGGGAGAATTCTCCTTTAGAGAATATCGATAGGGAAACCAAAGGGGTGTCTCCCAACTCCAAGGAGGTGCTCACTGAGGAGAGGGTTGAGTATATGGGTGTTGAGGCTGCCACTACTTCTGCTAGCACAGAGGAGGACAGTAGTAACATAATTAAGACCTCCCCCATGGAAACTTTGAATGAGCAATCATTCAAAGGTCCCATGTGCCAAGAAACCACGGGGGTGGATAGTGCTTCTTCTAGGCAGAAGACTTCCACTACAAAAAGATCCAATGATCCTTCAAAAGAGGGTAATACTTCTGGAGAAGGTGAGGACAAATATAACTATCAGGAATTGATGGATGTCATGGGTAATATCAACATGGATGTGATCAACCAGGGAAAGGAGATTGAAGAGCTTAAACTCATAGTTCTGTCACAACAAGTACAGATTGCCAAGTTAAAGAAAATGGTGACAAGGCTTGTGAAGAAGAAGAGGAGAAAACAGTATGTGTTGAGAAAGAGGCCAACTGATAAAGATGCTTCCAACAAGGGGGAGAAAGAGACTGATAAAGAGAAAGAAAGGTCTTCTGAAAAAGCTGCCGAGGGAGTTGAAGTTGAGGGGGGAGAAAGAGGAAGGAATAGAAGCAGAAACAGTTAATGCTGCTGAGGAAAAAGTAGCAGCAGAAACAAAAGCAGCAGAAACAGGGCTCTCTGTAGAGGAAATAGAGATAGCAGAAACCTTGATTAAAGCCAAGAATGATACTCCTAAGGCTACTCAAAAGGCCAAGGGAGTAGTCATCAATGAAGGAGGAATTTCACAAAAGGGAAAAGAAAAAGCAACTTTAAAGGAGACAAAGGGAAAAGGGAAGGAAAAGATGGTTGAAGTTGAACTGCCTGCAAAGAAGAAAACTCAGATTGAAATGGATGAGGCAATAGCAAAGCAGCTTCAAGATCAAATGGAAAAAGGAGGAGCAACTTCAAACAGAAACAGATAGAGAACTTGCAAAGCTCATGGCTAAAAAGTTAAATGCAGAATATCAGAAAAGCATAAAAGAAGCAGCTCAGGACAAGAAACTTCAAGTCAAAAAGATGCCAATTCAAAAAGAGAAACAGAAAAGACAACCCTCCAAGACATTTTTGGCCAATCAGGAAAGAAGAAAAATGATAAATTTCCTGAAAGGTGCAATTGGTGTCAAGGGGGAGATGTTCACCAATATGGCATACACTCAGGTTGAGGAGTTGTACCATAAAGAGATGGCTAAGCTTCAAGGGGATTCAGCCCAAAGGGAAGAGGCTGAGAGAAGAATGAAGGAAAGGCATGACCTTAACATTCAAAAACCATTCCCTGAGGAGACCACACCCTCAAAAGACAAAGCTGAAGAGATGAAGGAAGAACATGAGAGTGTTGGTGTAGAAGCCAAATCTGGAAAGAGGGTGAAGACAATTGCTTCCAAAAAGCAGTCTAAAAGGCCTAGAATGGAAGAAACAGCAGAATCTGCAGCAGAACCTTCAGGTGTACCTTTAGCAGAATCAGTACAAAGTCCAGAGCAGTCCAATAAGCAAACTGATGAGAGTATGGATCTGTACATGACCATAGTAGAACCTATTAAGGCTGTTCCAATCTCCATGAAAGCTCCAGAGATCATCGTCTGGGACATTCTAAGAGATAGTGGAAAGAATTTCTTCAGAATCAAAAGAGTAGGTGATACATTTGAAGCATATTCAACATGGGGGAGAGTTATCAGAAGTTGTTCAAGAGCAGATATAGAGGAAATGTACAAAGTGGGGATGAAACTCTATGAGCCTGTGTTGAAAGGTATTGAAGAAAATCTTCTCAAGGTAACAATGGAATACTTGTGTATGATGTTTGATCCAGAGAGAGTGGCATATAGGATTAAAGATCATAATCATGAGTTTTTATTCAAGAAGATTGATAAATGGATATTATTTGAAAACTGTGGAGTATACATGATTACTATTGACAACTGTTATCATGAATACTACCTAGTGGACAAAATCTATGAGCATAGCAAGGAGAAGCTAGAAGGGATGCTAAAAGCTACACTGGTATGTACAAAGGGTTCATAAATGGGCAAACTTGTGGTGAGAAGAACTGTAAATCAAAGTTTGGGGCTAGATCCAAATTTGGGCAACTGAACCTGAGGTGTTGAAAGCATATTGAAAATCAGATCTGAAGAACTTGACTTCTCTTCCTAAAAGTCAAGTTAGGGGGAGATTGTTGGGAACTGAAGAATTTACCAAGTATGGTTAATGCTGCTAGTTCATCATGGTTACTACTTCTGTGGTTAATGCTGCCAGTTGAATTTAATGCTGCTGGAACAAAGTTAATGCTGCTCTTCGAAATTAGTACTGCTAGAGTTACTACTGCTAAGAGTTTAATACTGCTAAGCATGGTTAGTACTGTTGAACTTAGTACTGCTCAGAGTATTAATGCTGCTTATGATTAGTACTGCTTATGAGATGGAGATCCGAATTACAAGAATGACAGCTGGATAGACTGAAGATATTCATGGAAGATATTCTTAAGATATTTTATTAATTGTAATTATCTTATATCTTTAGTATATGTATAGAATGTATACAATAGTTTTGATTTGATCAATTGATTCTAAGTTTTTGTTCTAGAAAAAATCAACCTCAAGGCATAGTTCTTAATTCTAGAGAAGTAGAATTCGTCTTGAACGAGCTTGTTCTTCAAGATTGAGGTTGTGTGTGTAATCTTGTGATTTTAATCATTCAATACAAGTTTACAAGTTGTTTATCATATCTACTGTTTGTTTACTATTACATTGAATATCAAAGTGTTATTCCGCAAACTTCTTTGATATTGTTTCTGAGTATTCATAATTCTTGTTGAGAATTCGATCCTGTCAAATGATTAATATTTATCTTATTTTATTTTATCTTAATTATTTTGTGTACCCATTTAAAATGATTTCTGAAGCAGCCTATAGGATAGACATGTGTAAATGGTAATCTATTAGTTACCTCACAACCATATTTTTTTTTCATTGGTTGTAAACATGTCATATTAGCTGGAAGGATTCCTCGCGTTATACACCCAACATCCTCAGTGTGCATTGAATAATACCTAGGGATAGATTCCGGTGAGAAGTTCAAGTTAATATGAGAAATGGTTATCAATAATTGGATGAGAAATAAACGCACATTAAGATGAGATGCACCAGATCAATTCCCTTCTAAGACCCAATTCATGGGAAGACATAAGATTAAAAGTGATCAACAGTTCAAATCCACTTCTCAAGCTTCTCACGTTAACCTCAACTTCTCACATGATCCTTCGCCATATACACCTAAATGACCCAATCTTACGGAAATAATATAGAGAAAATGACATAAATAAACATTTCAGCAGAACAAATTTACTTTTTAGTCATTTCTCTTACAAGTTTTCCAAAAAATCATCATTTCCGCAAGTAACAACTTATCAACTTCCGTTAAAAACAACAACTTCTCAACTTACTAAAGGATGTTCTAAATAAATAGATTTGATGATACATTCACCTCCATGGCACATGTGCCCTTGTAACCAAGCCCGCAAATATGAAAACATGTGAGTATCTCCATGTGGCACCTCCAAGGGTGCCACATGCCCTTGTAACCAAGCCACCTCCACAAGTAACGGAGGTGTTACCTGCAAACTCAAGTCATATATATATATATATATATATATATATAGTGTTAGGTTCATTTGAGAAATGGTAAATATATGAGAAATAGAGAAGTAATTGATAAGTACTCAATTTTGAGTACTTAAGCCCTTTTCTTTTAACCTTTTAGATAGGATTTTTCATTTTCAAATCCCACTTTGAGTCATTTTCTATCTTATTTTCCATTTATTGTGTCTTGGAGCTTAAATTGTGTGATTTGCTTGTTCTATGAAGATTGTAGGCTAACTTGGTTATCTTTTAAAAATCTATTTGGAAACAGGGCATGCTGCAGCATCACCACAGCATGGAGCTGGTTGTTTTTGATGAAAGAATGAAGAGGATGGAGCATAATCTGATTTTTGGCATGGAACTAATCTGATTGTAACCTCTAAACATTAGTTAATATGGTTTGTAATATGTTGGTTAAATGGGGACAAGCTTTGGTAACTCTAGTTAGGTGTAGACTAGGTAAGTACAATTAGATTCCCCTTAAAATTGCAAGTTTGCCACTCCCTTTTGTTATAAAAGGAGTGCTTAGTTGCTCTTAAGGGGACATCACCTACATCTTCTCCTATCATCTCTTATCATCTTAGTTTATGTTCTTTCAAGTATTTTGCATCTGCTCGACGGTAGCTTGGGGTTGTTCTTGAATCACTTTTTAGTTAATTTCAAGTATTAGTATTTATGTTCTTCATCTTGCTCTTCATATTTTATGTTAAGCTTTCAATCTTGTTATGTTTATTGTAATCCTTTTACTTTCTGTTTGATTAACGAACTGGTCCCATTCCAGTCCCGTGTTCGTTTAATTTCCAGAAATCATGCATGGTCATTGTGTTCTTCATCTTCTTTATATAACCTTCATGTTTGAATATGCATGCTGCAACATTGAAACAGCACCTGCACCTTTTATTTAGTTGTATTTTCTTTCTTCCTCTTGCATCTCTAGCCTTTCCTTTTCTCTTTTGTTCTAGATTTTAGTAGTTAAAGTTTATTGTAATCATCTTCAAGTTTACTTTCTTGTCATTTCCATTTCCTTGTAATTTACATTCTCATCTTTACATTTTTTAGTTACACACACACACACACACACACATATATATATATATATATATATATTTATATACTTTCAAGTCATTTACATTTCAAGAGAAATTTCCATTATGTTTATCGTTGTACTTCTTAGTAGTAGTTTTTATTTCTTTATTGTAATGAGTAGCTAATCATCTAGCTTGGGTGTGAGGCAGAGGGTGGTCATGTGGATCTAGAAGAAAGTGGGTTTTTGTGACTTTAACGAAATTTTATTATTCCAACTCAAGTTTTATCAAGATAACAAAACTCTTTGACAAAATGATTATTTTGATAGTGTAATAGTGTCATGGACCTAGAGATAGGCCATTGAATAGCACGTCAATTTAATGACATGAGAGGTAATATCGAAAGAGTTACTTGCAACGAGAGTTGTTACTTGTGTCATATAAAATGATTCATTCTTGATAAGTTGTCACTTTTTCAAAGGGTTAAAATGGAATAGACTTAGAGATAAGCTATTTGGAATACATCAACTTGGGAGGTACGGGGGTTATGTCGAAAGAGTAACTTTTAACAAAGAGAATTTGTTTTGCCGTACACTTTGAGAACTTCATTCCCATCATTCCCTTATCTGGAATTTTGCTCAGAGATGAGATGGTTCATAGCTACTGGAATAATGGGATGGTGAGAGTCCGAGAGGAACGTGTCTTAAAATCGATAATGAAACTAGTTAGAGTCAGAAGCATGCTGCAGCACTCAAATAGCATCATGCTATGACAAGTGCTGTAGCATTGACCCACTGGAATTTGGATCCATATACCATCAAAAGTCTTACACCCTTGCTTCTCGTTTATTCTTGTTAAAGTAATCGTGTGTTAACCAACCAATCAAAATATTGCTTCAAAATCGCCATCTGAAGTTAGTTTTTCATCTCAAGATCTTGCAACCTAAGATACCTATCCCTGTGGAATACGATACTTGGTTCTTACCATTTTATTACTTGAAAGACGACATTAGATCTCATTGTATATTTGCTTTGAGGTTTAATTAGCACACGTCTGTAGGTGTATAAAAAGCACCCATCAAGTTTTTGGCGCCGTTGCCGGGGATAGGCGTAAATCTATGGTTGTTAAGAGATTGAGTCTTGTTAAGCTAATTTTTCTACCATCTTTGTTGCTTGTCATACGTTTCCATGTGTGTGCAAGTAACAAGTTTTTGAGTTTATCTTTCTGTGAATATGGATTCAATGGGACATTCGTTTGAGCCGTATGAAACTATTTTCTGTGACTATTGTGGTGGAAATCATTTATCGTACAGTTGTCATTCGAACCTCGAATCTCATTATTTCATGGGAGATAATAATTGGGATACCTCACACTTCAATGGATACACTCAATCATGGGAGGCCCATCCTAATTTGTTTTTAAATGGTCAAGATCATGGCACTTTCACATCACTAATACCTCCCTACCAAGATTGGAGTAACACTTATTCAAATACTTTTGACCAATCTTGGGAGGAACAAGTTGATTTTTCTAGGAGTTTTCAAGGGGATGATTTTAACAACTCATTTTTACCCCCTAAACCCTCTTTAGAACAAACTGAAAACATCGAATCTCTTAAAGCTTTGATGAATGACTTCTTACAAAACATAAATGGAACTGTTATTAACATAACGACCTGTGTTGGAGAGATCATTAGTGAGAGTAAAAGACAAAGCCAAATCTCAATACCAAGTGATATTGAAAAATCTGAGTGTGTTGGTAAGGATGAGGGTAAGGCTAATACTTTGGTGAGTAGTCAAGAGATAGAGAATCCCGAGGAAGCATCTGAGCAACCCTTCTTCACTTCAAAATAGTGAAGAGGCGCAACAAAATGCTAAAATTGTCATTACTCCTTTCTTTAAATTTGTGCAGAAAGAACATTTTGTTGCAGATACTGCAGCATCCCTGCAGCAAAGCTGTGCAGAAAATATCCAAGTTGTTTTGAGAAAGGGATGTGACGATCAATCCAAGGACTTGGGAAGCTTCAGAAAATCATGTTCTACTGTTGGTGAGGTGATGTGGAAAAATCTTTATGGGATTAAATGTTCCCTCATTTGTGCCATTGAAATCTTGTGCCATGATCAAGGAGTGAAGGAGGTGATTAGGAAAGTATATAAGCATAAGTGGAAGGAGAAACACCAAGATGAGTTGGTGAGGACCGTTAGGGCTAGGGAGCATACTGATGTGCTCAAACAAATTCCACCATTCCTCAAAAAGTTGTCAACAAGAAATCCACTAGCTGAAAAAAGAGAACACCGTGCTAAAAGAAAGAAATCCAGAGTTTGGTGCTGCAGCATCCAGCCTCATAGCAGTTTCACTTGCAGACCCTGTTGGCCACACACAGCCTACTCAACCTGAGTAGGACAGGTTTAAATCACACCTTGTTTTTGCTCCATATCTGTTTATTTTAGTTTTTAGTCTGGGATGAGTCTTTTAATTTTTATAGGTTTGTTTTGTTTGCATTGGATCATGTGTTGCTATGATTGGTTAAGTTGTATATCCATAATAATTTCATAAGTCCACATCTCACTATTAGAAGAAATGCATGCTAGAAGTAGCCTAATAGTTACTTGGGACACATTTTGGATCACATTCTACACATATCACACTCAATAGTATATATCCTTTTCTTGCACCATAGCCACCCAAATATCAAAGACAAAACACTTTTCCTTCCTACAATGAGGACATTGCAGATTTCTTAGTTTGGGGTGGGGGGTGTCTAATATGGCACAAGAAAAGCCATGAAAAGTGGCAGATCAACACCACAAAAGTCCCATAGGGGCTGGTGTATGCACCAACAGAAAATGCACAAAAATTTGAAAAAAAAATTCAAGTGTTGGTACATGTGTGAGAAAAGGCATGGAGAGAAAAGAAAGAGCCAAAAGAGAGAAACCCATACACTCAAGCCATGAAAGAGGTGTGATGTAGGATGTGTGTCCATAACAAAAAGAATATAAGGCTAGCATATGGTTCATGTCAAAGCACATAGGATGAGATTGTTGGTTACTTTGGATTTATGAAAGGCTATATGATGTAGACTTGGCATGCTCAAACTCATGATATACACCTAATGTATTCCAATGCAAAACTTTCGCATTTAATGACTTTTCTTTTGTTCTTTGTATTGCTTGGGGACAAGCAAAGTTTTTAGTTTGGGGTGGTGATAAGTACTCAATTTTGAGTACTTAAGCCCTTTTCTTTTAACCTTTTAGATAGGATTTTTCATTTTCAAATCCCACTTTGAGTCATTTTCTATCTTATTTTCCATTTATTGTGCCTTGGAGCTTAAATTGTGTGATTTGCTTGTTCTATGAAGATTGTAGGCTAACTTGGTTATCTTTTAAAAATCTATTTGGAAACAGGGCATGCTGCAGCATCACCACAACATGGAGCTGGTTGTTTTTGATGAAAGAATGAAAGAGGATGGAGCATAATCTGATTTTTGGCATGGAACTAATCTGATTGTAACCTCTAAACATTAGTTAATATGGTTTGTAATATGTTGGTTAAATGGGGACAAGCTTTGGTAACTCTAGTTAGGTGTAGACTAGGTAAGTACAATTAGATTCCCCTTAAAATTGCAAGTTTGCCACTCCCTTTTGTTATAAAAGGAGTGCTTAGTTGCTCTTAAGGGGACATCACCTACATCTTCTCCTATCATCTCTTATCATCTTAGTTTATGTTCTTTCAAGTATTTTGCATCTGCTCGACGGTAGCTTGGGGTTGTTCTTGAATCACTTTTTAGTTAATTTCAAGTATTAGTATTTATGTTCTTCATCTTGCTCTTCATATTTTATGTTAAGCTTTCAATCTTGTTATGTTTATTGTAATCCTTTTACTTTCTGTTTGATTAACGAACTGGTCCCATTCCAGTCCCGTGTTCGTTTAATTTCCAGAAATCATGCATGGTCATTGTGTTCTTCATCTTCTTTATATAACCTTCATGTTTGAATATGCATGCTGCAACATTGAAACAGCACCTGCACCTTTTATTTAGTTGTATTTTCTTTCTTCCTCTTGCATCTCTAGCCTTTCCTTTTCTCTTTTGTTCTAGATTTTAGTAGTTAAAGTTTATTGTAATCATCTTCAAGTTTACTTTCTTGTCATTTCCATTTCCTTGTAATTTACATTCTCATCTTTACATTTTTTAGTTACACACACACACACACACACACACATATATATATATATATATATTTATATACTTTCAAGTCATTTACATTTCAAGAGAAATTTCCATTATGTTTATCGTTGTACTTCTTAGTAGTAGTTTTTATTTCTTTATTGTAATGAGTAGCTAATCATCTAGCTTGGGTGTGAGGCAAAGGGTGGTCATGTGGATCTAGAAGAAAGTGGGTTTTTGTGACTTTAACGAAATTTTATTATTCCAACTCAAGTTTTATCAAGATAACAAAACTCTTTGACAAAATGATTATTTTGATAGTGTAATAGTGTCATGGACCTAGAGATAGGCCATTGAATAGCACGTCAATTTAATGACATGAGAGGTAATATCGAAAGAGTTACTTGCAACGAGAGTTGTTACTTGTGTCATATAAAATGATTCATTCTTGATAAGTTGTCACTTTTTCAAAGGGTTAAAATGGAATAGACTTAGAGATAAGCTATTTGGAATACATCAACTTGGGAGGTACGGGGGTTATGTCGAAAGAGTAACTTTTAACAAAGAGAATTTGTTTTGCCGTATATTTTGAGAACTTCATTCCCATCATTCCCTTATCTGGAATTTTGCTCAGAGATGAGATGGTTCATAGCTACTGGAATAATGGGATGGTGAGAGTCCGAGAGGAACGTGTCTTAAAATCGATAATGAAACTAGTTAGAGTCAGAAGCATGCTGCAGCACTCAAATAGCATCATGCTATGACAAGTGCTGTAGCATTGACCCACTGGAATTTGGATCCATATACCATCAAAAGTCTTACACCCTTGCTTCTCGTTTATTCTTGTTAAAGTAATCGTGTGTTAACCAACCAATCAAAATATTGCTTCAAAATCGCCATCTGAAGTTAGTTTTTCATCTCAAGATCTTGCAACCTAAGATACCTATCCCTGTGGAATACGATACTTGGTTCTTACCATTTTATTACTTGAAAGACGACATTAGATCTCATTGTATATTTGCTTTGAGGTTTAATTAGCACACGTCTGTAGGTGTATAAAAAGCACCCATCAGTAATCCTAGCCATTCATATGGTCAAGATCGGATTTGACTAGTCAAATATTGCGGCTTTGACCGGTCAAAAGTTACGGCTATCCCAAAAATAGAAGAACAATTTCGTAAATTTTATAAAACACACGGGCTGTATTCATATATGAACATGTATAATTCACATATGAACTTTATGTCCATATATGAACCAGTGCAATTTACAACTGAACTCTTTTAACTGATTCATATATGAACCAATCAGTTGAACTAATTAACAAATTTATATATGAACCTTTGTGATTCATATATGAACCTTTGTGATTCATATATGAACCTTTATGAATCACAAAGATTCATATATGAATCAGTTGAACTAATTAACAGATTCATATATGAATCTTTGTGATTCATACAGATTCATATATGAACTCATCCCGTGTATTTTACGAAATTACCCTCTACCTTCTATAGACCACACAAGGAATTATCCGGTGCTTCGCGGTCAAAGCCGCAAATGTTGACCAGATGAATGGCTAAGATTACTTCTCTATTTCTCATATATTTACCATTTCTCAAATGAACCTAAGGCTATATATATATATATATATATATATATATATATATATATATATAGCCTTAGGTTCATTTGAGAAATGGTAAATATATGAGAAATAGAGAAGTAATCTTAACCATTCATACGGTCAAGATCGGATTTGACTGGTCAAATATTTCGGCTTTGACTAGTCAAAAGTTGCAGCTTTGACTTGTCAAAAGTTGCGGCTATTTCAAAAATAGAAGAACACTTTTGTAATTTTTACAAAATACACGGGTTGTGTTCATATATGAACTAGTATAATTCACATATGAATTATATGTTCATATGTGAATCAGTGTAATTCACATATGAATTCTATTAACTGATTCATATATGAACCTTTGTAATTCATATATGAACTCATTAACTGATTCACATATGAACTAATTAACTGTAAGTTCATATATAAATCAGTTGAACTAATTAACAGATTCATATATAAACGTTTGTGATTCATATATGAACTAATTAACTGATTCTCATATGAACTAATTAATTGATTCACATATGAACGTATAGTTCATATGTGAATCATATATGAACTCATCCCGCGTATTTTACGAAAATACTCCTCTATCTTCTATAGACCATGCAAGGAATTATCCGATGCTTCGCAGTCAAAGCCGCAAATGTTGACCAGATGAATGAATAAAATTACTTCTCTATTTCTCATACATTTACCATTTCTCAAATGAACTTCTCCCTATATATATATATATAGAGAGGTTAAATCATATGAGAACAAAAAAAAGATTGAGAACTGTGAAAACCGATCTAAGCCGTAATTTGGTTTCGATCCTATGGTTTTAATTAAAAGTTGTTTCACTTCCAGTTTATTTCAAAAAAATTAATCAATGGTTTAGATTGGTTTTTACGGTTCTCAACCTATTTTTGGTTCTCATTTGATTATCATTTTATATATATATATATAAAACTTTATTTTAGCACCTCTATAAGTTGAGGAATTGACTTTTTGTTTACCTCTTAATTGTTCCATTAAGAGACAACCTCTTAATCGCTAAAGGGTGAATCTTCAATCTTGTTTGGCAAAAAAAAAAAAGTTTGCCTTTTAATGGTTCCAAAACCCTCTGAATGATTTTGTATCTTGACCCTCCCTTAACCATTCAGAGATTTCATTCTGAACAATTAGCAAACAACCATATTTCATTTCGCACTATATCATAAGAGTCTTTTAATCATTCTGACCACTTAATCATTCTGCAACTAAACCATTCAGCAACTGTCAAACAACCTTGAAGTCTTACTTGTGGAGGTAGTGATTTTCTGGAAAAGTTCGGAAAAAAATGGCTCCAGGCTGAAATGACTATTTTTATTAATTTTCCTATAATATAGGAACACAACAATATTTGTTTAAAGAAACATCAATTTTAAGTCATTTCTTTCATTAGATTTAGGGGCCATTTACCAAATTTTCATTAGATTTCCGGGCCATTTATCAAACGTTTACCGAGTAAGTGCTTACTGGGTTACTTACCTTATTGAGAGGGCATGTTAAGAACCAATAATCTTACCTAGTAAGAGGCATGACAACAACCGAGGTTCTTACCGGGTAAGTGAGGGAGAAGACTCTACCCAATTAGCGCTTATCGGATAGGAGATGTTTACAAACAATCTTTTTTGATAGGCGAGAATGTTACCCGACAACGTAAGCGAGGGTGGTAACTCTTATTAATAAGCGCTTACCCGGTAAACCATTTGGTAAACGGCCGCTTAGATTGTTCGATCTAGCAGTTAAAAAGATTACCAAAAACTATCACCTGAAAAGCAGACATATCAACAAACATCACGTAAAATTTAGGCATCTGAAATACATGTTTTAAACACGTTTAACATGACATATACCACAATTTGCACAACGACAAATCAAAATCAAATCAAACGAACCCAGTAGTAAGTTCATCATTTCTTCAATTACACTTGAATATCTTGGGGCATTAGTGATAAAAAGGGTAAATGCTAGATTGTGATTGACATCTACCAAAATTTGCACAATGAATGTGCTATAGTTTACTTTACACCATTAGTAAACATGATATAAAGAAGAAGCACCAGCAGCCACAACATAAAAGAAGGCAAATTTTCTCTAAAATTAACTTTCCTTTTGTCATCCAAAGCAGACCCTTGAATTGCTTCATATTGAATAACTCCAAATTCCAGTTTCAAATCTTGAAACTTCTTGAAGAATTTATTGAATAAATGAGCAGGATCTTGAACTGCTTGATTTTAAAGAAGTTCAAACTGCCAGTCTCAAACGATGAAATTTGAAACTATTTGATGAATTTACCCCCTCGTTTTCCCATACCAGAACACGAGAGGATTGTTGACTGAAGAGATGTGTTACCTGGGCACCATTGGAACTCTTTAAGAGCGGAAAATAAGGCGGATAGCACAGGAGTAAATTCATCATCCTTTATGTTTTTACAAGATATCACTTTGAGGCTTTCGAGCTCCTTCCATGAAAGCACCACAGCCTCGAGACCTTGTGTTGTTAGCCTCGAGCATCCTTCTAGAGAGACAAACTTGAGCCTCCTGTGATCCAACAAGCCACAAGTTAGAAGCAATTCGTTATGTTTTCAATTTTGTGGGTCCCATCAATTATCTCGTAAAGGGTCCCACATTCACACATCTTCGTCACAACATAGAAAGAAATGAAAATGCTGAAACGTTAAATGGCTAAAAGCGCAGCTGGCAAGTAAACGCTAGGCTTTTGAGCACCTCCCCACAGGTCGTCAGTTCAAATCTTACGAGGGATTTTCCTGGCTTTTATCTTGATAGACCCACATGGGATTGGTCGAGGGGGGTGCAAGCTGACCCGAACAGCCACAGTTACCCAAAAAAAATCTAATGATCTTAACCCATCATAATCTCATTTCAGGTGTTCTACGAAACATTAACCAGAGCTAAGCAATCTTGTGGCCTTCTAACTCTTAATTTGCCTAGAGAGGATTAAGCAGAAACATTAGTTGGTTCATTTAATATAATTACTATTATATTGTGTAGATTACAGCTAATCACTACCTAACTTGATTAGCCTTGATCCAAAGATGACCTACAAGTAGAGAGAAATGGGGTAACAAACTGAATCTTTTTCACCATTTAAATTGGTTAAACTTTGTGTTAGAATGCCTTGGCTAACTCTCATATAAGCAACCAAAGAAACTTGAGTGGATTTTGAAAATTTGACAATAAAAACAGAACGAAAAATATACCTGCACAGATTTGCATGGAAGAACATGCCATCATTCAATCCCCAACAATTCTTGAAAACAACTTCCTGCACATCTTGACATACATAAAACAACGCCCGGACACTTTGCTTAATTCTCAACTGGCATCTCTCCAAATGCAATCTTTCAAGCATTGTACAAAACCCCAAGTCCTCATCAACGTCAGGATCCCGATCAATCCCCTTGCAAGAAACAAACTTCAAAGACTTCAAATTCTCACAATAAGAAAGACCTGATAACCACCCATCATCCATCCTATGATCACAAAAAGTCAACTCCTCAAGCATTTGACAGCATTGACCAATCGCTTTGATCCCCTCATAACCTCCCTGACATCCTCGAAGCTCAAGCTTCACTAACCTCTTACACCCTTGCGCCAAAATAGTCAACCCTCTATCCGAAACCAAAGACCTATAGAACCCATCAACAACCCCAATCAGCTTCAGTGTCACCAGATTTGTAAATGCTGCTATCCCACATAATACATTATCATTACATCTATGCAAAACCAACTCTTCGATTGTAGGACATCCCTCACTAACACTTAACAACCCCATTTCACTACAATTCAAAACCACAAGTGTTCGCAGATTCGGGTAGACACTAGCCAAAACTTTCAAACCAAAATCAACTTCATCAACAGGTAATAACGAATGCTCATCGAATAAAAACTCATTAGGAGCCATGGAAAAAGTTCCGAAATCGTGATTGATTAAAAGTCCCGAATTTGTAGTATGACTGTTGGAAACCATAGCTCCATGAAGTAAATCGATATTTATAAGGTTAGGGAATCGGAAAAACATACGACCAGATATAAGGAAATCCCAATCAAAAACGCGGAGTGATCTTACCAAGCGACCTTGCAGATTCAACCAGCGTTTTGAGACTAAACAATTCGAGAACCTTCTCGATTGTTCTGGGAGTTTCGAGAGGATGTGGAGGAGTATCTCATCAGAAAAGACTGAAGTGAGATCATTAGATACAACAATTTGGGGGAAATCAACGGTGACATCGTCGAGGGGTGATAGTGGGCGTTTGTTGGATACGGAACGTCGACGTTTGGCAGCAAAAACGACTTGATCGAGAAGCTTTTCGTTCTTGAGCCACAGATTTGACCAATTTAACGGTGAGGGTTTGTTAGGGTTTTGATTCTCCACAAAGCCCGACGACATTGTAACTTCTACTTGTGCTACAACAGGTAGCTCCCAATTTGTTGTCTGCTTCACATTCGTCGCAAAATCTGTGGAATTTGTTGTCTGGATTTCGTTAAATTCGAAGGAATGAGTTCGCAATTTTCATCTTGAATGTGTTCTCACCTGAAGAAAGCGGTAGTGGGTTCTTTAAATTACTGCTATTTCGGTTTGTGGACTGATGACTTTCTCGATTTTGAAGGCAACGGCCTTCAAAAATGGGACCCAAACGTTTGAATCGCATCCGTTATCCCTTTTTATTTTGACATTGTCCATTCACCGATTATGGTAGGTATGTATGTCATATTTGGATTGAATTAAATTATAGAGTAAATTACGTTTTTGGTCTATATGATTGTTTATCGTTATCAAATCTTGTTCATATTTTGAATAAATTACACTACACTTTTGATCGTTGTTAATTTGTTTAGCTTTTGGTTTCAGTAGCCAACGGTTCTTAACGAGATCCGTTTATTTTATCTGATTTTCTATTAGAAACTAAACAAATATAGTATTATATTATATATGTACATGTATTTATACATACATACATACATACTATAAACATAAAAATCAGATAACCTCCACCTTTCTCGACATCCCGCTCACCCCGTCCGACCGAATGCTCTAACGAACCCCACCCCCTTCACGACAACTCCCCACACCACCTCAATCTCAGATCAAGTCAACACAGCCATTGTAGCAACACCAAAACTAGGGGTGAGCATAACCTGTCCGACCCGAGACCCGAATAACCCGAAGTTCACTCCACTCGAAAACCTGAATATCCGACCCGAAAGCTTTACCAAATAAAACGGATCGGGTTGGGTATCCAAATCCCCCACCCGGTCCGCCCGAAACCCGAATTTATTTAATTTTTTAAATAGTAAATAACTAAATATCTGAACTGATAAAAGCCTTAAACCTAAGAGCATCTCCAATGCAAGGTTCTTAGAAGCAAAAAAACATAATGGCTAATAAGAACTAGCATTATGGAAAGTTCTTATATGAACCCAAATCCCTCTAGGTTCTTAAATAAGAACCTTGGTTCTTACCATCAAATGTGTGAGATGTGACAAATCTTTATTTTTTTTATTTTTTCTTGACTTTATAATAATTATTAATATTATATATATTTAACTTATACATATATGTGACCCACAAAAATAGGTTCTTATAAGAACTACCATTGTAGACTTTTATGTGAATTTTTAATTTGATGAGGTGGCACCAAAAAGTACAAAAAAGAGGTTCTTATAAGAACTTGCATTGGAGATGCTCTAATTTCTCATTTTCTCATATCAGTTCTCAAATCTCACTCGACCTCGTCTCGACTCTCGACTGAATGTCTGAATCGTCCTCTCCGACCATAGGCTCCTTGTCGTTCTCCTCTCCGAACAGTGAGGCAGTGACCTCTGTTGACCAGGTCCAGCGTCCACCGACGCATCTCCAGCCACCTGCGACGACTCCATCCGCATTCTCAAATCGATCGAATGACTCGTCCTTTCCGACCAGTGAGGCAGTGACCTCTGTTGACTGCTCAAATCGATCGACGTCCACCAGCATCCCTGTAAGTCCCCATTCTCCAAAGTCCAAATCTCGATTGCTTGAAAATTATGTTTTAATTAGTTGTGGTTGTATTAGGTTTTAATCTTGATTGGTATCTTTTTGTCCTTGAAACCTAAGTTTTGAATGATATGTTGTCAAGATGATAAACACAATGTTGCAAAAACACAATGTTTCATGGAAGAATTGCATTTGCAGCAGGTCACCCGGTCCACCCGAATTCCCTACCCGAACCCCCCGAGACCCGAAATACCTGAAGTTTCATCGGTCGGATTTCGGAGCTTCTACCCACTACCTGATCGGGTTTTGGGTTTTGGTCCCTGACCCGACCGATGCACACCCCTAACCAAAACTACAATGACCCTTATCAATCCAACTTGGAGAAAACCACATATCCCTTTGGCAACCCTTTAGGGACGAAACCATTGTATTATGCTTTTGTATGTGTGTGTGAACACTTGCAACACCCCCCCCCCTTACACATACACACCTATTGATAATCACCATCTATGTGTGTATGTGTGTGTCAGAAATATCATAGATGTGTGGTATATGTCTGCGTATAGAACCCACATCACATATGTAATTTTGTTGGATTAAGATGAAAAACAAAGACAAGACAAAACTTAGGTTTTTTTTTTCTCTCTGATTGTTGTATTTTTGGTGTTATTTGAGGTTTGCTTTGATGGTGTATGTATTTGTATGTGCAACATGAAACAAAAACACTGATTCATTTCTATTTTAATTTGTCTGGTGTATGTGTGAGTGAGTGAAAAGGGAAAAGGATATCAAAATGGTGTACGTCTAAGGAGAATGGGCACTGACAATGATATGTGTGCAAGGGGAAAGGGACATAGAAAATGTTTTGTAAACCATATCTAAAATAGTAGGTGTCTCGCCGGTGAAGTAGATCCAAATGGAGGGGGTCACAAGAGGGTTTTCAAGTGGGTGCAGTCTCAGATTGCGGAGGGTATGTAAGTCGCCAGTGTGGTCTACGATTAGGGAAGAAAACATGGGTGGGGTAGGTATATTAGGAACCAAAACGGTGGGTGGGATATACATAATATGATAATAACATGTATTCTTTTAATAGAACATTAAATAAATTATACAAAGACCAAAAACAGGCTCGTCCCTTGGGCTGTACTATAGGGGATTCAGAACAGGGCCCCCAAAATCTTTGAGGCCCAAACTTCACATTTCTTTGGGCTGAGTTATAATAGGTTAGTCCAAAATCAGACTCAATCGGCACTTCATTTTTCTTGATTTCTTCTCTCTAATCAATCAATCAAATATCCTCTTTCCATATCTATTCAACTATTCTCGATTCAATCGACTGTCGATTGAAATCCCCAATATAGAGATGCCTAACGATTTGGTTTTAGCTACTCAATGGCGACGACAACGACATCGGCAACAATGGTACGATTTTAGGCTATTAAAGTTTACTGATTTTCATTCAATAATAACATCCACAATTTGTCGATTTCATTGTGCAACTGTGCAAGAGCCATGATTTGTCTATTTCATTGTGCAAGACTGGAAGTAGCAAGAGCCACGATTTGTCGTCTGTCGATTTCATTTTGTCGATTTTAGTGTTCAATGTTCACTGGTTCTAAAGGCCTAACTAAAGCAGGACGAGGTCAGGAGGCTCTCGTTCATGGCTTCACGCCAAAAATCCGTCTTCTCTTTTTGAGTTTCTTCCCCAAAGGAATTTTGTTTCATCTTCAATCCAGTTGGCTACATTTCAAATTCATGTGAACTCAAGGTTATGTAACAGTGGCCACAATTTCAAAATCCAATCTTTGATTCTTTGTGCAACAAGAAAAACAGTAGCAGACTAGCAGGTAAGGTATTCTTCTTTAGGTTTTTTTTTCTTTTTTCAATTTTCATATTGGGACTTTGGACTTAGGAGGAATGTTAACAGATTACAGACTAACAGTAGCACCTTTGATTGGTTTTAATTTCTGAATTGTGATAAGAACATTTGTGAATTCTTAATATATATGTTAACATGTAATAGATTACAGACTAACAGATTAAACATTTGTGAATTCTTAATGTTAACACTTAACAGATTACAGACTAACAGATTAAACCTTTGATTGGTTTTAATTACAGACTTGTGAGTTCTTAATATATGTATATGTGTTATCTCTTGAAGAGTTGGAATAATGGAATGTAAACTAAATCTTTTGGGACTTGGGAGGACCGAGCATCAATAGCCTTCTTTTGCAACAGTAGCCTTGTCATCCCCACTCAAGTTGTTTTGCTCCTTATCTTTTATTTATTTATTTCAGTTTCAATATGTCTTTTAGGGTTAGAAAAGATGATTCTGGATACAAAAACGTAAAAAAAAAAAAAAAAAAAAAAAATTGAAGAGGTAATTCAATCTAAAAAAGGAGCTCTTGATAAGTTTGTCATAAAAGAATCACACACTTCTCTTGACAATGAGCATATTGATGTTAATTTGGATGATAAGTTTTGTGTTCCAATCGATTCGTATTTTTGATACAAGTGTAACAGGGCGTCCAAAAAGCTTGGAACGACCCTGACCAAAAAGACCCCCCCCCAAAAAAAAAAATACAGTTAACGGACCTTGTAAGCAATCGTTAGCCATAAGACTGATAGTGAAACAAATTAGCTACCAAAGTGATAAAAAAATGTAATTAGTCCAAAATAGAGATGAGACTACGCAATGAATGGTAACCATAGGGACCCAAAGTTGTGATTTACTCTAAATTATATATTATTATTAGTGCTCGACACCGATAATTGTTTTACAAGAAATATTGAAGTAAGATAATATGAAGGGAAATTAATTAAAATGACCGTATTTGAAACTCGTATTACCAAAATGTCCTAAATCTCGATAACTTTGCCGAAATACCCCTTTTGTCCGGGATATAGGGCCGGGATGAGACCCATCCCGGGGTTAGGGTGATTCGAACTAAAAAAGGATTGATCCCGGGGTTATGGCCGGGATGTACAGTGAAATCCCGGGGTTAGGACATTTTTGATGAACAGTGAATCCCGGGATGAACAGTGAAATCTCGGGGATGAACAGTGAATCCCGGACAAAAATGGTATTTTAGCAAACCCAACGAGATTTAGGGCATTTTGGTAATACGAGTTTTAAATACGGTCATTTTAATTAATTTCTCTAATATGAAACGTACCATAGGAAAACCGCAAAAAATGAAAAACAAAAGAATACATTAATAAACATCGATTAACTCTAAACCAATGGTTATTAAAAATAGCAATTTAAAAATTTATTAAAAGCAAAAAGTACAAAATGATACATTTCATTAATGGTTAATCATTTCAATATATTAAAATCCCTTAAATAATGAAATTTGCCCCAATTTAGGAAACTTTATTTATCTTCGGTGTTTTTGGTCCGGTTTGGGTGACCAGACTGGTCAAACGGGACCACAAAAACCGTTTAACCCCAAACCGTTTAACCCTCCAAAACGCAAACCAAACCACAATGGCAGTTTAAGAAATTTTCAAACTGAGCGATTTGGTAGTAAGTGACCAGACTGGTCAAACGGGACCACAAAAAGACGGTATTGTCTGAGTGATTTAGGCGCATTAAGCCTCTTATGGACTTTAAACTAATAATACATAAAATTTATATCCAAATAAAATTTCTACTAATATAATATTATTAAGAAATAGTATACCGAATTATAAAAAAAAACGTTTATATATAAAATTATAAAAAAAATGAGCAAGTTGAAAAAATATTAAACAAGTCGACCAACAATAGTTGAATTTTGGACAAATATTGAGCAAGTCGAAGGACGATCTAGGATTTTAGATTTGATTTTTGACGGATTTCAGAATTTTGTCCATTTAGATAATGGGATCAATTGACAAAATGAACTAAACACATAATGTCTTTGATGAACTTTTTTTGATTGAGCCATAAAAGTTAAGCCTACAACATGAAAACTAAATATGATTAATACATGCATATTTTTGGCGGTCGGTTCGGTTAAGAGCGCTCAAAGAAAAGGCCAAACCACAAACCAAACTGGACCGAGTGGTTTGGCTACTTTTTAGACCAGACTCGACCGTAAGACCGCTCAAACCGCCAAAAAACGGTCCAGTTTGGCTTGGTTTGAGCGGTCCAACGATTTTTTGAACACCCTGTAACACCTCAAAAAAATGGGACAAACAAAAATTTCCATGAAACGGAAATGTGGTATATAATTGTCAAAACCCAAGCCTTCCCAAAAGGGGAAACAATGTCGTTTGTTTAATTACAAGTTTGTAATTCAACGGTAAGAGATAACAACCTATTAATCTAATTCCTATCAAGAAATAAGATTAAAAATGAGTGTCATCTATGACCAAAATAATGTTCTTCAAGAATGGCGTCCCAAAAGTGCCTCCCTAAGCTCACGTCTAAATGCTGAGTAACTCTTCTTAACGACCACAATGTTAGAACCTGAGATACATGTCGACACCAAACAAGTGTTAGGCTAAAAAGTCTCGTGAGTTTGAACAAATATATATATACATATATGTATATATATCAACAAATATCGGTTACAATTCATTTATACAATTATATATAGCTCATTATTTGGAATCAATGGGGGAGGCCCATACCACCAATCAAGTTTCACCTCAAGAGTTGATTCACCTTAGTGTTTACTCCCATGAGTAACACCACAAGGCCCGACACATTGAGGACTACCTCTAAGGCATTACCCCAAATGGCGGAGATCCTAGTTTATACCTCCAAGGTGGCACCAAAAGACTAAATGTAACACTCGTATTTTCAGTAAGTGTCTTTTATGTATTATGTTCCCAATGTTTAATTATTGATAAATGGTCAAGTCTCATCTCACAAGTAAGTGTGTGGGACCAACCATGGTTTCCACGTCATGTTTCGAGGGTTAACGCGAAGAAGATCAAATCTAGGTTTCAGGCTCGGTACAGAGCCAATGACAATGCCAGCGACTGTGACAATCGGTCACTATCGCTTGGCAAAGTTGCCAAGGATGTACCGCGGGTAGGGTGGAGCCAGGGACAATGCCAGCAATTGTGACACCCTGTCACTATCGTGTAACATCCTAAAATTTATGGTGAATTTAAAATTCGAAAATTCGGCAATATAACATCTATAATTAGAGTAAAACTGTACTCCCTAGAATATGGGACAACCAAACCTTCATAATACGGTAGTGACATTCTAAACCCAAGTGTGTCATCCCAAGACGGGGAATAAAGTATAACATTTACAACCTAAATCAAATGAAGAATATAATTCAACAACCTAATAATCTAACTTGGTCAAGAAAAATTATGGTCGGGTGTCGATATTCTTCTAATTCTTCAAAAAGACCGCTCTCGACCCCCAAGGTCGTCCTCTCAATCCCGGTGAGCCCCACCGCTAGAAAGACATGTCATACACGACAACCAAAGAACAAGCGTTAGGATAAAGCCTAGTGAGAGTCTTCAATTTAATTAGAAGTAATAAACCGTTTAAAGTTGTATGGAGGATATAGTCGTGTGCTAAATCAAAACAACCAAATAAACCATTAGTGATTATAATATGGTACAAATAAACACCAATCACATAGTGAGCTCAACTCCTCTAAGTCTATTGATCAAAAACATCAAGTCAACCCCTCTAGGTCTATTCTTGAGAGTTCCAAAACGGGAACTCATGCACAATGGAATTACACCTTACTGCCCATGGGACGTTGCCCGACCATATAGGTCCACACCTTATTTACCATGGAGACTCGATGCCTATTCCGTGCCAAAATGGTGAACTTAATGTCCAAAATGGGACATTGGAACACTGTGCCTATAGATCCATTGCACTAATACTAAAACCAACACAACCAAACATGCCAACAATTAAATGTACATCTCAGATTCGATGTCAAATTATATTTATAACAACTCTTACTTTGTAAGCTTGACTCCCATCATTTTGGAGGGGAATCATCTAACACCAAATCCATCAAATACCCTTTTTAATGCTTGTTTATGCAATGATAATGAAAATGATACTTGTTTAGAACATAGATAATCATCAACCCATTTCTCTTATTCAAAATCACATTTATTAAGACCAAACCCTAAAACCCCCCAAAATTTAGGTTTTAGTTTAAAACTTATTAAGTCAAACATCACTTAGGTTAGAAAAGTGTAGGAAATCAAAATACAAGAATGTTACCAAGAATAAGGGTTTAAGAGTATGTATGTTCTCACCTTGCTAGGAAATAAGAATAAACCCTAGATAATGAGACTTGAGGGTAGCAGGAAGAAGACTTGAATGCTCAACCTCTAGAAGCCAAGTTGATGTCCAACAACCCTAAATCAATGTCATTAATGTATATAAGGAATCTCTCCAAGTAGCAATGAATGAGGAGAGAAGAACCTTGCCTTTGAACCCTCCCAAAATCACACCTCCAAAGCTCCAAAATGAGATATAAATGGCTTAGAAATCGAGTTGGGGGATTTTAATGGTCAGGGGCCCGTCGGCGATAGTGCCTCGCGACATTGAAAGTGTCATAATCACTTGGCACTATCGCCCGGCTTCCCACACCCGCGTTACAAACTCCGCGACAATGACCCGCGAAAGTGACCAATGTCACAATCATGTGGCATAGTCGCTCCCCCTCCCCAACTTACGGTACATTCTTCTCGGTTATGCCCCACGAGAGTGACCATTGTCACAATCGTGGGCACAGTCGCCCCATGTGTATCGAAGCCCTTTTTCGCCCAATTTCAACCCGATGTGCTCTCGAAGTCTAGCTTTGAAATTAAGAATCTATTATCGGATTAAGGTTTACACTAAACAAAGTGGTACTTGATAGAGACGTACCAAAATCACGAGTGTTACATATCGCTTGTCAAAGTCGCCAAGTTTGTACCGAGGGGTGTTGGAGGGGAACGAGAATGACAAGAAACTATGACATTGGCATAGTCGCGAGGCACTGTTCCGAGCGGGCCCTAGGCCATTTAATGCTCAAAACCCGATTTTTAGCTCATTTATTCCATTTTATCTTGTGTTGGACGATTTTGTTCTTAAAGGCAAGGTAAGGTTCTTCTCTCTTCATTAATTTCTCATAGAGGAGGACATTAAATAAGGTTTTGTGGTTGGTTTAGGTTGGTTTGGTTTAAAGAACCCAAGTGATTAAGGATCCAATGCATCTTCATCTATCTCTCAAGTTATCATAATCTAGGGTTTGTATACAAACTTTGCAAGGTGAGTTCATCCATCTTTTTAAAACTTCATACATGTCAAATCTAGCGTTTTAAACTTCTATACATCCCCTAGTTTAAATATTTTGATTTTGGTGGTTTTGACCTAAAATTTGTTTTGGGAGATGTTAGGGTTTGACCTATATATGTAGTTGGAATGGGATGGAAGATATTTAATAATCTTTACTTATGACATCTCTCCATTTACTTTACAAATCTTGGGATATGTAGAAACCCAACTAAATTAGGGTTCCATGGTGATTTGGGGTTTTGACCCAAGCTTGTGAATAATGGTTAGCCATGTTGAAATAATGACCACTCATGGTATTTGGAGAAGTCTTAAAATTTTATAAACATCCTTCAAGATTGGAAAGTTACTACATCTAAAGTATGTGTGGTTTGTGAATTAGCATTGGTATCAAGTGATTATACACTATTAAGAGTTGGTGTAATACTTTGTGTTTTAGTCATAGTTTTAGTGCAATGGATCCATAGGCACGGTGGACTTAATGTTTTGATTTTGACATTGAGTCCATCATTTTGGCACGGAATAAGCATTGGGTCACCATGGTAAGTAAGGTGTGGACCTATATGGTCGGGCAGTGTCCCATGGGCAGTAAGATGTAATTCCTTGGTGCATAAGTTCCAGTTTTGGAACTTCCCGAGAATATACCTAGAGGGGTTGACTTGGTGTTTTCTTGAGCAATAGACTTAGAGGAGTTCAACTCATAAAGGTAATTGTTGTTGGATTAAATGTGGTATGATTATCGATAATGTATTCTACTTGTTTTGATTAAGTTTAAAATTATCAAAATACCTCACATTACAAATGGATTATATTTTGTCACTAATTAGTTTGTTTTCACTAGGCTTTAACCTAACACTTTTTCTTAAATGTCATGTATGACAGGTCATCCTAGCGATGGGGCTTATCGGGATTGAGTGACGGCCAAGTGGTTGGGAGTTGTCATTTTTGGAGATGTATAGACCGACGTAGACCGTTTTGTTGAATACCATTTTGGAGGGATATCGACACCCAACTGTAATCTAAATTAGTTTGATTTAGATTAATAGGTTGTCGATTTATATCCTTTAAATTATTTGGGTTTGTAAACGTCATACTATTTCCCCTCTTTTAGGTGACACTTTAATTATATAATGTATTTTCCGCAATTATTCATGTTTAAATTGACCCCTATTTTTAGGGTATTACACTAAATCCTCCTAGTGCCTATTTGAAGGGTTCATCCACAACTTTCATTTATGTATCAGAGCTTAAGTTTGAGAGAATTAGGTATTGATTTTTGGATGCCTAGACTCAAACTAGCGTTATTTTAAGTGATTGGAAGCGATATTGCACCAGTAGGCACTTTAAGGTTAGATGTTTTGAGGATAATGGAGTCACTAGGAATGCTAATCACGTCAAGGGTAACAAGGATGATCATGTATAGCACGTTCATAATTGCACCTGGTCAGTGTTATGGTGAACCTACTAGCTACATGTGTATACTTGGACTACTTTGATGTGACGACCGTTGGGGTAGTGAAAAAGTTCTAAGTAAGTAGCCGTCACAAGTAATTCTAAGATGGTAATATCTTTTATCCTAAAGTAATTCTAAGATGGTAATATCACTTAAAGATTACTTCATGATTTCTGTCACAAGTAATTCTAAGATGGTAATATCTTTTATCCTAAAGTGGAGATGCACGAGACTTCTGACACGAAGTCGGTTATGTTTTGACCATTCTCCAACGTTCTCCATAACTAGAAGCTATAAAGGGACTGGTCAAATATAATAAGATTAGTGGGGAGGTGTATGTAGTCAATTCCTTTTGCCTCATGGTAAAAGTGATATCCATAGGCCCCTCAATGATTTGGTGTTGACACTTAAATGTATGGACATACTAAGACTGAATTGATACTGGATCAAGTTTGCAGTCTATTTTAGGTCACCACAAATCTCTGTTGAGAAACATAATATTGAGTGATCTGAAGATTGACACTATACCATGTCTCGCGTTCATACGGATATCTAGAACAAAAGGATAATTGATCACTTACCTATAGGACTGTTTCATACCTTCTGGTTTTGATTACAGAAATAGTGTCTTGAATGACACAACAATGCCATTATATAGTTATTTTGTCAAGTGCAAGTGGGAGTCTGTTGGAGATATGCCCGTTGACACAAAAATAATTAATTATTGGCATTATCCTATTCGGTCGCACACAAAGTCCAAACTATTATTGCAAGAATTGATTTTCAAAAGAGATAGTTTGTTAAACATCATAAATGATGGGTTAACTAGAAACTAAGGCAAAAGTTAAGGGATATTTTTTATAAATATTGGAGACATGGAATGTCATGTGGAGTTGTTGGACACTACAACACTCCAGCTCTCACCTTTCCCACTAAAATCATTTTATATTCTTCAACACTCCATCTCTCCCTTACATACAAGTAAAAAAATTGCCTCTCCTCCCCATCTCTCTCTCTCTAGAATTCGACCAACACACACACATACACAAAGTGTGTGTTGCACATAGAGAACAAGGAGATTTTCTTGCAAAGGAGCTTGGAGCTTTGGGTGTGAACTTGATAGAGGGATTCTCCTTTGGATCCTCAATTGTCTTCAAGTGTATGTTTCATCTTTATCTTTCTTTTATCCTTTTAGTTGTTATTTTTCTTTGTACAATGGATCCTCTCTTAGAAGAAGAAGTTTATTTTTCGTTATTTTTTATAAGCTTCCGTTGCATGTTTATGTTTGATAAAACTTCTTCTCCCAACACTTAAAGACTCACAAATATTGATATTCTTCTCAAAACTCAAACAAGCACTATAAGTTCATGAAAGTTCTATGATTCTTAGTTGACTAGTCCCTGTGGAAATGATCTTGGTACTCTACCACTTTATTACTTAATAGTGATCATAGTATCCGGTGTGCACTTGCACCACTACTGTGGCAACACATGTGGCCACTTTGTGGACCCTCACGATTTTTCGCTATCATTCTTATAGTTTGTTCAAAGACCCATTAGTCCCTCCTAACGGTTGTTAACTAGCGTTGTTAAGTGGAGGGACCATGAGTGTTATGAAAATAAAAAATTAGGGACCATCATCGTAGATAGTTTGTTTTATGGACCAAATCCAAAATTTGAGCAAACCACAGGGACCACTAGCATAATTCACTCATAAATAAACAAAATATATTTTATTATAAAAATATTGGGTACCCGTTGATTTCGGTTCTAGGTACCCAACGCGACCGGGTACCCGGTCTTGGAACAGGTCCCGGTGGGTAACCCGCGGTTAACGGTTCCAAAAAAATGAGAACCGGAACCAGAACCAATTGCATCAGTTCCAGTTCCAAAGGCGGGTACCCGCTTCTGATGCTCACCTCTATGGTACACTTAATGGAATACGGTGGGGGGAAGGGCCCAAGTCAAAGATTAATTTTTTAAGTAATTTAGATTAAAAAAAATCTTATACACTTAGTTCCTCCCAATCATTTATGACAATTCCCCAGTGGTCCTGTCGGTTTTGACGAAGCCCCCCACTCCCTTGCTTGACCGTCATTCCCCCTGCATATGGATCTCTGATGTCGGTTGTTCGAGTTCTCTGTACATCTTCAGATCTTCTACTCTAAGCCTCTAATTCTTGGCTCTTTCCTCTTCGATCCTTTGCTCATATTTCTTGCAATCATGTTACAATGCTAAGGTTGGTTGATGGTTTTGTTAAATATATTTCAATATCTTGTTCTTTTGGTTTAAAGATAAATCAATTCAACTAATATTAATTTCATATTTGCTCAAACCTATTCATCTAGAAACAAATTATATATAATAATAGTTTAATTTGCTATTCTGTCGGTTAACTGAAATGGTTAAAAAAATTGAAACCAAAACTTATCTTATTCAATTAACCAAACCATTTAACCCACAAACCCTATAACTCAAAACAATTTTGGTTCAAGTAGGTTATTCAGTTTCAAATTTTTTATATCCCTACAGCCCCCGGTCATCTAAGTTTCTAGATCCGCTACTTAAGTCAATGATCCATGGATTTACTTAACTCGCAACATCATATTGAGAGGTTACAATCTATAGTTTTTATTTACAGTATTTACACTTTGATTTCACAAAACATAGACATTTCTAGATATTGTTCTTTAGAAACAACACCAATAAATGTTAAGATCCTATGGATTCATTCTTTTCCCAATTAAGAAACTTAAAACACATAGATTTTTCATTGATAGCCCCAAAAAGAGAAAAAAGAAAAAGAATACTTCTATACCAATCCCCACCACTTAAAGGAAAAAGAAGACCTATTAACATTCAACTAGTACACTTTTGTGTCGAAGGTTTACCACCACCATGAACAACAACTCTACCACCATCTTCCGGCGATTTCCTCTTCGGCTTGGCTTCTTGTAGCATCGACACCACATCTCTCATCGAAGGTCGGTCTGGCGGGTTTCTACTTGTACATAGCAACGCTATCTTCAATATAACCTTCATTTCCTCTCTCACCCGGCTACAAGCACCACCAGCATTTTGATCCAACACTTCGTTTGTCCCTTCTTTGCTCTTGATTTTCGACCGCACCCAATCCACAATGCTATTACCATCCCCAAATTCAGACTCCACCGACCTCCTTCCGCTAATCAATTCCATTAACACCACCCCAAAACTATATATATCACTTTTCTCATCAACTTGTAGAGTGTATGCATATTCTGCACAAATCAAACACGCTATTAATTTCCCATAGTATGTTCAATATACAAATTTGATTCAACCCAAACGACATAGTTCATTCAGTTAAAAATTGAAAACATCGACAGATCAAAATAAAAAATAAACATACCGGGGGCAATGTAGCCATAGGATCCTGCGATCACCGACATTGATTCATTGCAATCGATGAGCTTGGCGACCCCAAAGTCGGCCACCCTGGCCTCCATCTCTCCGTCCAATAGAATATTGGACGGCTTGAGATCACGGTGAACAACAACCGGGTCGCAATCGTGGTGGAGGTAGCAGATCCCCTGCGCCACCCCTAATGCAATCTTGTACCTAGTGAGCCAATCAGCCACCAGATTGTCACCTTTGTTGGTCCCATGTAACAGATCATCTAAACTCCCATTAGGCATGTACTCATAGAGGAGCATGGTAGACTCCCTGTTGCTGCAACACCCTAACAATCTCACTATATTCCTGTGCCTCACGTTACCCAACACCTCCACCTCAGCCAACACGCCTTTCCTCCGTCTGATTGTCTCCTTGTGCTTTCCACGCAGCTTCTTAACGGCTACGATCTCGCCACCTGGCATCTCTGTCTTGTATACGGTTCCAGCGGATCCTGTCCCTATGATCTTACCGGTCATCGATAAACAATCGGCAACGTCATCGGCCGTGAAGTTCAACCGTTGGAAGGCGGTTAGTTTCCACGGCCCGATCTCCTTTTCTTCCACGGTGAACCGTCGTTGGTAGTTGGCACGGAAGCACCGGATCCCGGCGACGAGGATGAAGAGACCTATACCGAATGCTGCTGCCATTATCCACAGGATTGCTCCGGCGGTCCGTTTTGGATGCTGTGGTTTTACATCGTTTTCTTTTCCGGTGCCGCAGGGTTTGCGAAGAACTCCGCCGCAGAGGCCTTCGTTTCCGTTGAACGACGACGGATGCAGGCTTGAAAACGCAATTCCAGAGGTAGGTACCGGTCCGGTTAGCTGATTGTAGGAAACGTTGAAGCCTTCCAGTGTACTGCAATTACCGAAAGTTGAAGGAATGGTACCGGAAAGAAGGTTATGCGATAGATCAACCTCGGTTATCGAAGGAAGAGAGGAGATTTCCCATGGTATAATGCCGGAAATTGAATTATGTCGTAAGTTGAGTGAAATTAACTTCACGCAATGAGCGATATCCCAAGGAATGCTACCGCTCAATTCGTTCCCTTCGATTTCAATCTTGTAGAAGTTTTCACAGCCTTTGAAGTTCGGAATGTTACCTCTAAATTTACTGTAACTCGCCGAGAATATTTGTAAACTCGGAGCGCTCCAGATGTTTTCCGGCAACGGATCGTCGAACGAATTCTCTGATACATTTAGATACTCTAGCTGAGCTGCATTGGCTAAATCCGCCGGAAATGGTCCAGCGAAATTGTTCTTGCTCATGTCCATGAAAGTAATGTTAGGCAAGCTTCCAAATCCGGCAGGAATTGATCCGTTGAATCTGTTATCTTGGATGCGAAACCTGTACAACGAAGTGCAATTCGCTAGAGACGGTGGAAGAGCGCCGGAAAACTTGTTTGAAAAGAGAATCAGTTTCAATAGATTGTTGCCAAGACACAGATTCGGTGGAAGTGGACCGGAGAGAGAGTTTGATGAGACGTCGAGTCTCTGTAACTTCGAATTCAGCCCTAACTTTTGTGGTAGAATTCCTGTGAGAGAATTGTTCCAGATAAACAGAAATTCGAGCATCGGAAGCTCACCAATTCCTTCTGGAATGCTTCCAGTAAGTTTATTGTTCATAAGATTCAATTGCGTAAGATTCTTCAGTGATGAAATTTCCTCCGGTATGCTCCCTGAAAAGTTGTTATTCGACAAATCTAGAATCTCGACGGATTGCAGCTTGCCGATAGATGCCGGAATTGCACCGTGAAAATTATTTTTGAAAATTAACAATATTTGGAGCTTCGTCAAGTTCGTAACAGCAATCGGAAATTCGCCAGAAAGACCAGCGTTAGAAACATCAAGGAATGACAAATTGGATAGAGAAGCAAACTTCATCGGAACAAATCCAGTGAATGCATTGTATCCGATTTCTAAATGCTGGAGCGACGTCAGAAGGCCTAATTCATCTGGAATTTGACCACTGAGATTGTTTCCGGCGAGGTACAAGAACTTCAACCGTTGAAATCTGCCATAACTCTTGGGAATTTCACCATCGAAGTAGCTTCCACCGAGATTGAGGTGCTCGAGAAACCTCAACCGAACAAACTCCGTCGGCAAAGGCCCAGTGAAGCTGTTACTGTAAGCACCAAAGTACGAAAGATACTTCAATTTGGAAATTCCAGGAGGAAACGCCGAACCGAAAAGGTTATGGTTGATATCAAGCGTCTGAAGAAAAGGCAGGTCGAATATCGCCGTCGGGAGAGGTCCGGCGAATTGGTTCACACTGATATTCAAATGACGTAAGCTCCTTAAGTATCTGATCTCTGCCGGAATCGTCCCTGAAAGATTCCGATCAGAGATGTCCAATGAATCAATCTGGTAGGTTTTGGGGTCGCATTTGACACCGGACCAAGAACACCAAACGGGTTCTTTTCCAGGTTTGGATGTCTTCCAGTCATGGAATGTATCAAGTGGGTCTCTGAGAGATGATTTAACAGAAAAAAGCGAAACGAGCTGTAAAGGAAGAGCAGGGGCGGAGAGTAGGAGATGTAAGCGGGAGAAAAAGAAGAAGAATTGGAGAAGGAAACAATGGCGGTTCATGGCTATTGTAAATGTGAAAGTGAGAAAAGGAATTGAAGTGAGTAAATTTAAGGGGGGAGGTGTTGGTTGTTACTTTTTAGGAGTGCAGAGGGTGTTTCATGATGATTGTTTCTGTAGGGTGGGGTTCGTTTGGTGTGAAGAGAGAAGCAGAAGGAGATGAAGCCACGCTCTCCAACCGGTTAGTCTTCTTTGCTTGCCACTTCCATGCACTTTTCTTCCTCTACTTTTTTTTTATTTTATTTTAAATAATATTTAGATATAATTTTTACTATAAATATATATAAATTAATTAACCAACAAACTATACACGTTAACAAAATAAACATATTTAATAATTACTTAAATGTCTTCTATATTGGTAAAGAATCAATACTTTCTAAACAAAAAGAAATTAGTGATAAATGAAATGAATGGGTGGAAATTTAAATTAATTAAATTTTTTATGCATATATAATTAAAATTGTTGTTTTTCATTTTTTTTTGTTTTATTTATTTTGTTTGTATTCTAACTACAATAGGAATTAGGGAATCTGGGAGAGGATGTCTCAAAGTGCAAGCAATGGTGTAGAGAAACATGAATCCTTCCTGTCTTAGAATGTAACCGTCTCACAATTCATGTGCGCTTTTTAATTCCTCTCATTTTTCAAATATTGCATCAGTTTTTTTTGTCTTTTCTTACCTTATATTCTGCACGTACTCGATATATCTCATTTGCTTCCATAAAAAAAAATTATATTACTTATTTTTGGAAAATAAATATTACTTTTGAAAACATTTTTCTGACTTTTGCTTCTATTCATGTATAGTTATCTTTTTATACTCTTAATTATAGGCCTATAATTACATTTAACAAGTTTTTGGAGATGGTAACCAAGTCGGGTAGATTTAGGAATCCCAATTTTCATTCCTAGCTACTTTGGAGGAACAAGTTCCATCCCTATCCCCCTACCAAGGAATCGGAGATTTTTTATCCAGTTTACAAAATTATTTTTTTATATAATATCTCTATAATTAAAACTTTATACATTCAAAGTTATTATATCACCCAAAGTTTCTCCACAAGTCATCAATTAAACCAATAAAAAAATTATCATTAAATACTTAGGGGCGTTTGGTTCATTATAAGGAATGAGAATGAAAATGAAAATGAGAATATAGAAGAATAAGAATAAGAATGGAAATTGTATTGATGTTGTTTGATTAAACCAATATAATTAATAAAAAAATATTTTATATAATATTTTTAATACAAATATATGACATCCAACATGAAAATAAAAATTATTTTACATTCAACATCGACAAATGAACGCATTAGAAAATATGACTAAACAAAAATAAAATTTCTATTCACCCTAATTTGGCCAGAAATGGAAATTAATAGGTTTGGGGTAATGTGTCCATTATATTATATCAAAGCAAACAACAGATTTCATTATCATTCTCATTCCTTACCCCTCAATACCCCAACCAAACACTCCCTCAAGGTTGTGAGTGAAGGGTATCCCCATCCTTGATAAATTCAGGGATTTTCATCCTCGATCAACTTGGGGATTTCCTAGTCAAACTGAGTTCGGGTATTGGATTTTTTGTCGGGTGCGGATTTTTTTTTATTATCTTAATTGCTTTTGTAAATGAAATGTTTTATATCTACAGAAAGAAATCGGTAATTTTTTTATAAATAATGTTACAAATATCTTAAAGTAGTAGAAACGAAACTTTTAAAGTTTATTTGAAAGTATAAAGTGTACATTCCTTCTTATAATACAAAAACTTAGATCATATATTTGGTAGTTACACTGATTTATAAAATATTTTGAAAGTTTAAAGTTAAATTTATTTGTTACTTTTATTATCCGCACTAACATTTTGTAAATTAGATGTTATTATAGAATCAGTTAGTTATATGAATGTATATTTGTAAGAACTATGTATAAACACAGGATGGTTTCATTTGTATAAACACAGGATTGTTTCATTTTAAGTTTTTGTTGTCTATTTCGAGAAATTTTTCTTTTTGGTTGTTTTCGAGAGGTTTTTTTGTTTGATTTTGAGGTACTTTTCTTTGGCTTTCTGGTTGGTGAGGGCATACGCGAAAAAATACGAGGGGAACTATGATAGAACAAATAAAAAAATATGGTTTTTAGCTAGGTAAAAAATGTTTTTTTTTTTTTTTGTGCCTTTTGAATGCTCCATCCGCCCCTGCTTCAGGGTTCTATGAGATTAGTCGAGATCCATACAAACTAATCCAACCACCAATAATTACAAGAAATATTGTATATAAAAAGCAACAAAAAGGTAACTTTCCTAGTATCACTCTCTTTGATCCTCATTTTATGGAGTAATTATCTTGACATTTCTTTCAAGCAAGGTTACATCATTGCAAACAAATACCATCATTTTAGTTTATAACTTGATGGTATTCAATTTCTTAACAAATACGCGAAAAAAACTAATTTATTTACTATTAATTTTACCTTTTAATATAATCTATAAAAAAAAGAACATGATGAATTTATTAATAACTCAGACCTTAACAACACAATTTAAAGAAACAAGTGATAAAAAATTACTCCAATTAAGAAAAGAAAAAAACAAGGAGTAATAACAAATATAATTTCCAGAAAATTGGACCTAAATCCACGATTGAGTCCAAAACGGAAACTAAAGTAGTATTGTTTTAATCTTTTACAAATTTTTAGTATTAAATTTACAAGTAACTCGTATTATCTTTAAATTTTAAATAAATACAGTATTTCATAAAAAGAAAAAAACATTGGTTGACTAGTGAGTGAAGATGGAGGCAGGGAGTTGGATGACTCCTTCACGAAGTTTCTAATTAAAAAAAAGTGCAGCAAATCCCATGTTGACGTCTTGGGGATCATGACAAAAGTATATGTTTAGAAAATGTAAATTTACAGTACTCTATTTATTTGTCAAATATAAGTAGTAATTTTATATTTATAACCACAATTACTTTAAGAAATTTTTTATCACTTAATATCGTTTCTATATATTAAATGATTGTTTTTCTTTTTAAAAACAAATAAATGTGATGTTTGCCTATTAATCGAGTAATAGAGCATTGCTAAATTTTTTCTAAAATATAAAATGAAAAGTCAAAATCTCTAAAAACATTTTCTTCTAACTCCAACAACTTTTCTATTTTAGAGAATCAATCATTATTTATATTATTATAATATTTCATAATTTATCATCCCAAAAAAACTTAAAATAAAATGTTAAAAATTGAATTTTATTGGTTGGATTGAATAAAATAATATTTTCTCTCTCCAATTTAGAGATTATAGAGAATTCTCTATATTTAGAGATTTTTTTGATATTTCTCTATTTTAGCAAACCAAATAGCAAAGCTGTTGGAGAGGAATAGCAAAGAAAAAACCAAGTTTTTCTATTTTAGCAATGTTGTTGGAGATGCTTTTAGAATTGAATAAATCGTCATGGACATGGATCTGTTGTTTAAAAATTGACGAAAATTTAGAGTAATTTATTTTTAACTGTTTCTCTATAGTTTTTTTCCAAAATACAAACGTTAAACTAAAAATCTCCAAAAATGTTGTATTCACCTTTCATGGTTTCTCATTATACAAATTTTAATATTAATTATATTATTAAGGATATTCAATAATTTTAAAAAAAAAAATCTCTCTCTTCCTCCATTTATTTTTATTAGTATGTTAAAGAGTTTTTTTTTTTTTTTTGAAAAATAAAAAAGTCGTTTTCTTTTTTCCTTTAATTAATTTTAAAAAGTTTTCCAAATTAGTTAAAAATATTCTACTTTCTTCTATTTTCTCAATTTTTTAAAAAGTTTTAGTACATAGTTAGAGGGTAAAAAACCCAAAAGCTAGGTATTGAGAACGGGTGAGGTTTTTTTAATTAAGATAGGATATACTTGATATAAATAGGTATTGAAAGAAGTACTAGTAATTAAGATACACTTTTTAATTATAGTTGTATTTTTATTACTATTAAATAAATAAAAGGGTTTGAAGAAGGAAGGGTGTGGGACCCAATTTTGAAGTTGAAAGTGGGTGAGTTTTGTTTGTCATCATGTTGAAAATAGTAACGTCAAACGATGACGTATTGAAAGGCGGATGTGTAGGTGGCGTGACCGACCCTACCCATGCGCTCGTACTTCACCCCCCGCCTGTTTTTTGAATCCTTATTCTTTTCCGCTTCTTGCTCCAAATAAATAAAATATAACTATATATATATATATAGGCATATACCCGTGCGATACAACAAAATGTGAGTAAAAAAAATGAATAATTAATGTTATTTTTTTATAGACATGTCATCAACAATAAATCATGACCTAAAATCACAACTTATGAAAAACTAAACCCTAAACCCATAAAGATATTCAATGATGAGTTTATATTACAATTATTGACGAAAAAAATTATAATTATATAATTTATAATAAGAATGAAATGTATTTTACGATTATTATTTTTAATGTGCTAACGGTGGAAAAAAAATAAAACGTATGGATAGAAAACAAATTAATTCATAGATATTCATGATATTTAATAGTACGATTAAATTAAAAAACATTCAATTTTGGGCTCCTTTTGAAGGTATTGACGAGACGATTATTATGGTATAATTTGTAGAAAAATGAACTTATTTTTTTCATTGCATTTTTGTTCATATACGATTATTTGTGTTAATATGATAATTGTGTAAAATGAAAAATGAAAAAAGAAGGAATATAAAGTAAATTAAATAAGTAAGTGTAAGGTGGTAAATGTTATTGTACAAAAGATTGTACAATAACCGTTTTAGAATTTTTATCTATACTATTATATAGACATATACCCGCACACGATGCGGCGTGAAAAATTGTGCAATCGAAGGAACAATTGGTAAAGGTATGTATCCGCTCGCAAAAAACATCTCGAAATCAAAATGACAACAACGTTTTCATTTTAAGTTTGTATTATTCGTTATTATCGATACTTTAGTCTATGAATCATAGACTAAATACATTAGTTTTCATTTCGTTCTTCGTTTGGTGCACTTATATGTGAATCATAGACTAAAATACCGATAGGACGAAGAAATACAAACTTAAAATGAAACGTTGTTGTCATTTTGATTTCGAGATGTTTCGTGAGCGAATACATACATTTGTCAATTGTTCCTTCAATTTCACGATTTTTCGCGTCACATCGTGCGCGGGTATATGCATAGTTTAGAATAATAATGAAATTTATTTTTAATATATTTTAGTTGATCTACGATTATGTATTTTTAATATGCTAAAGGTGGAAAAAAAACGTATGGATAGAAAACAAACTAATTCACAAATATTCATAGTTTTTAATAGTACGGTTAAATTAAAAAATATTCAATATTGGGCTCGTTTTGAAGATATTGACGAGACGATTATAATGGTATAATTTGTAAAAAAAGAAACGTATTTTTTCATTGCATTTTTTTCCATATACGATTATTTGTGTTAACATGACAAGGGTGTAAAATGAAAAATAAAAAAACAAGGGATATAAAATAAATTAAATAATTAATTATAAGGGTGGTAAATGTAACATTTAATTTTAACGGATTTGTAATTCCATGTGACATCACATCTTATTTTATTTTTAATTCATAGTTACAGTTTTTGTCCCTGAACTTTTTTGATAGATTTACTTTATAGTTTTACATTTTACATTTTCATTATATTAACACATATAAGCATATATTAAGTAAAATACATTAAAAAAATAATTTTTAATTTTAATAAATTACACTATTATAATTGTCTCGTCGATACCTTCAAAATGAGCCAAATATTGAATATTTTTTTATTTAATTATATTATTATATGTCATATATTATACCTTGGTTAATCGATTTTTTTTTAAAAGAGAAAATGAATTACATCGAACGTAAGTTTTAACATCAAGATAATAAACATAATAAATATATTGCGTATTTTTTATTCCAACATATTCCAACTTTGATAATTCATTTAAATCAACATATTCACGAGTACGAGTACGCTCTATATATTCTTAATTCACATCTAATCTACGTTTGTATGGGATAATCCACGACATTGCATCTGGAAGTGCATGACGTGTCCAATGGTGTATGAGTGTGGGCATTGGGTAATCTCCTTTTAATACCCAGTTAGTTCACCCATTAACTCTGTACGGATAGTGTCTCATGCATCTTCATGACTACCGAAACAAGTAGATATGACTCGAAATTCACAATTTCAATCGCCTAATACATTTTGTACTTGTGCGATGTATGGATGAAATAAACTCGGGATTTGATCAAGATATGGAGTGGGGGGGTTGTCGTTGGAAGTAGGAGTTATGCCTCGCTGATTCTTTATAACCAAAATCTTTGGAGTTGATAAATGTTGGCAGGTTAGAATAACTGCGTCTACGAGGGTTTTCAATAATATTTTTATTTATTTCAAGTCAATTACTTTACTTTATTTCAAATAATATATTATATATATGTCGAATGATTCTGATTTCATTGATCGACATGTGATATGTTAAAACGTATTTTTTAACATATAATAAAATAATTAAATCAAAAAATATTCAATATTAGACTCATTTCGAAGGTATCGAATAGACGACTATAATGGTGTAACTTGTTAAAATTAAATATTATTTTTTTAACGTATTTTAGTTAATATATGTTTATATGTGTTAATATAATGAAAATGTAAAATGTAAAACTAAAAAATATAAAGTAAATTTATCAAAAGAGTTAAGGGACCAAAACTGTAACTATATATATCAATAACTACTTTCAAGAACCGTTTTTTTTCAAGAACGTTTAAGCCCTTTAATCTATACTATATTATAAAAATGACACAAAAAAACTCTTAATTATAACTCACTAAGTTTTATGTACTATCATTTAAAGCTATCTACTTAAAATCTCTTAAAAATAACTATTAAAACCTAATATACTACCTGTAAAGCTTTTAACCCTAATTAATATATTTCATTCTTATCCCCCAAAATCCTTATTTCTAATCCTCAAACCCTAAAATTATGAAATTTGAATTTTGATAAACATAATCAAAACAGGATAAACATCTCAATTTAAATATAAAAAATTTAAAATATATAAGATAATTAATGAATTTTAACAAACTACTTAATTTTTTTATATAAAAAGCATTATATTGTTAATCCTAAATTAAACAAATTTATATATAAAAAACCATTATCACTCAATAAAAATCATCCAAAATCGTACTGTAAATCAATAAAAAACAAAAAATAAAAATAAACATTAAAATCGTGATGTATTAAGCATTATGTACTATTATTTAATGTTAATCTACTTAAAATCTCTTAAAAAACAATTAATGAAGCAATATGTACTATTTTTAAATGTTTTTAACCCTAATTAATAAATTTCATCCTTATCCTCAAAAATCCTTATCTCTAATCCTCAAATCCTCAAATTATGAAATTTGAATTCTGATAAACATAATCAAAACAGGATAAACATCTCAACTTAAATATAAAAAATTTAAAATGTATAAGATAATTAATGAATTTTAACAAACTACTTAATTTTTTTTATATAAAAAATATTATATTGTTAAGCCTAAATTAAACAAATTTATATATAAAAATCATTATCACTCAATAAAACATCCAAAATCGTACTGTAAATCAATAAAAAACAAAAAATAAAAATAAACATTAAAATCGTGATTTATCTCGCTGCATTGCGCGAGTACGCTTCCAGTATATAGTAGAGATAAGCAAAGGCATATCCATAATTTTTTCGAGTGGGGCCCATCTTTAAGGTCGATTAAACATCTTTAATGTTTTAGCCTAATTCCATTGTTTTGAAAGATTTTTAAAGTTTTCTTGGTTGATTTCAATGAATTTGTAAGTTTTTTTGTCGATTTCGAGAGAAATTTTCGGTTTTTTTGGTTGATTTCAATAGTTTTTATTTTATATTTTTGTCAAGGTACTTTTTTAGTTGATGAGGTCCCAGACAATAAATCACCCGGAGGGGGAGGAGAACTAATGGTAGAAAATTAAAAAAACATTTATTTTAACCTAAGAAAAATTCATTTTTTTATTTTCTAATGGGGCCCTATTCCCCCATTAATAACGAAGTGCATCCGCCCCTCTATATAGGGTTGAGTTCCGTAGAGAAATTGAGGTAACATAAGAAGCGTAAGAATGGTTATCAATCATTAGGTGCACATTAGGAGTAAATAGACCAAGATAAGATGCATCGAGATGCACCAGATCAATTCCCTTATTAAGCACGATTCATGGTGGGTTTGAGGTTATAAGTAATCAAGGGTTCAGATCCACTTCTTATGTTTCTCATGTTAACTCAGTATAGGCGAAAGATCAGATAAGAAGTTGAGTTAACGTAAGAAGCGTGAGAAGTGGATCTGAACTTTTGATCACTTATAATCTCAAACTCGCCCATAAATCGCTTTTGATAAGGGAATTGATCTGATGCATCTCGGTGCATTTCATCCTAATGTGCATCTAACAGTTGATAACCACTTCTCACGTTATAGGGTTAGTTCTGGTGAGCATGAAAGTTATAGTGTCAAGGGTAAGAAATGATCTCCACCCTTGGATGCACATTAGGATGAGATGCACCGAATCAATCCGTAGCAAGCGTGATTCATGAGTGGGTTTGAGATTATCTAGGGTCCAAATTAGGGTTACACATGGGTTGGATTGGTCATATTGAAGGCATTTGAACAATCCAACTCAGGTCGCGTTTGGTTTGCAGGATTCCGAATAAATCTGAAGGAATTGAAATGATTAATTCGGTTGACCAAATTCCATTCAAGCGTTTGATTTACCTATAGAATGTAATTCAATTCTACACATTCCATCATTCATGGATTTGGTCATTTCATCACAATTGAGAAGAAATTCAATTACACTGCATCTTATTTTCTAAAAAAAAAACTATCCCCATCTTCCTGCTTGATTTACTCAGGCCCATATGAATCTCCGTTGACCACCATTGATCTAAACTACCGTCGACCACCATCGATTTGAACCACCGTCGACCACCACTGATCTGAACCATCGCCGACCACCGTTCTGAACCACCGTCGACTAATTCCTTTAACAAATTTCTAATTCCTTTAACAAATTTGGAAGAAGCGAAAGAAAAAGGGTCTCTTCGAAGGGATTAAAGTGGGTAATGAAGGCATTAACATCTCCCATTTACAATTTGCGGACGACGTGATTTTTTTTGGGAAATGGAACCTTGTAAACCCCAAGAATCTCATGAAAATCCTTAGGTGCTTTCAAAAAATTTATGGGCTCAAGGTGAACGTGATGAAGAGTAAAATATATGGCTTGGGAGTTCATGAAGTGGAGGTTCGAGATTGGGCTAGGGGGCTAGGTTGTGGAGGGGGAACTCTCCCCTTCACGTATCTAGGCCTTCCGGTAGGAGCTTCAATGTGTTAGCTATCTACGTGGAAACCGGTAATAGAAATGGTAAAAAATAGGTTGGCATCTTGGAAAACAAAATTGATTTCATTTGGAGGAAGACTCACGTTGATTAAAGCGGTCTTAGGTAGCTTGCCATTGTACTTTTTCTCCTTGTTTCGGGTCCCGAGTGGTGTGATTGGAGAGTTAGAGCAAATTAGAAATAAATTTTTTTTTTGGGGGGGGGGGATGAGAGGGCCAAAAAGAAAATCGCTTGGGTTAGTTGGGAAAAAACGATAGGGAGTCTCAAAAAGGGGGGGGGGGGTTAAAAGTGGGAAGTCTTCAATCGGCAATTTAGGGGTTGTTAGGTAAATGGTGATGGCACTTCTTAAACGAAAAGGACGCATTTTGGGTAAAGGTAATTATAAGCATTTACGGTGAGGATGGGGGACTCGAAGGTAACAATTGGGACAGTGGGTCTTTCGGATCAACACGGAAAAATAAAGTGCGGATCGGGAAGGATTTAGACAAAGAAGGGTTATGTTTCTTGAGGTCTTTCGGGAAAAGAGTGGGGGATGGGGTGGACACAAAATTCTGGACAGACAAGTGGGAGGGTGGTGGAAGCTTTCGAGACGAATTCAAACGAATTTTTAGATTGGAAACCGATAGAAAAGCCACAATAGCGCAAATGGGTGAATGGGTTGGAGATGAATAGACATGGAATTGGTCTTGGAGGAGAGTACTGAGAGGGAGAGGAAGAGAAAGAGAAAGAGGCGAACTCGAGGAGTTGACAAGGCGTCTGCTACATTGGAAGCCCGAACGAGGCCGAAGAGACTCAATGGAATGGAATTTGCATCCGTCTAAAGAATTCAGTGTGAAAATCCTAAGAGAGCTGATTGATGAAAAGAGAACAATAGTGTCGGAAACCCGGTGGAATCGGTTTGGTCCTCAGTGGTCCCAAAAAAGGTGTGGATATTCATGTGTCGAGTATCGCACGGACGAATTCCATGCAACACGGTTTTAGATAAGATGGGGCTCGATTTAGACTCGGTGCTTTGTCCGAGATGTGGCAACGAAGTCGAAGACATAAAATTAACTTGCAATGAAGTTAAAAATCTTTGGGCGTTAGTTGGGAAATGGTGGAACAAGAACTTAATCGGCTTTACAACAATCCAAGAGCTTTTACAATAAGACCCGTCATTTTCGGAAACCACAAGAGGTAGATCAAAATGGTTGACCGTAAAATGGTCGTTTATTTACTTGATATGGTCCCATCGTAACGACCTTATTTTTAATAAGGCTAAGACTCACATCGTTGATCTTTTTTTCGAGTTTCAAAGAAAAACGTTCGAATGGGTAAGCACAAGAGACAAACATTCTAAGGTAGGATGGATCGAATGACTCTCAAACCCGGGGGGTGATCTGAAATCTCGGCTGGAATATTTCCGTTGGGTTGTTAATTTGGTCGAAAGCGGATGATATGTGCGGGACTGTATGCTTGCCCCTCGCGAAATGCTTTGGATCTGCATTTGGAATTCATTGATCTGTTCGGGTTTTCGCTCGGTTCGGGAGGTTAGTTGTTGTCGCTACCATTTTGCAGTGGGTTGTAGTGGGCTGCAGTGGGCTATGGTTAGAGTCGTTGGGTTCGTTTTTTGATCGCTGACTTGTTTCGGAGCAGTCTTAGAGGTGGATCAGAATGGTTTCGGTGAGATCCGGAATGCTCTTTCGCTCCTGTTTATTTGGGTTATCGACTGTAATAGATTCTGTGGAGTTCTGTTTTACTCCTTGTTTCTTGCGATCTGTGTGTGGTTTTTGTGTTTGGCTATGAGTTGGCTTGCCTTTTGCAATCTTTCTCATTTCTACCTTGTACCTGTTGGGTTGTTTTAATACAATTGCCTTTAAAAAAAACAAATTTCATTCCAATGTCTATCAACCAAACAGGTGGTCAAACCTGATAAAATTTCATTCCACTTCCTTCAAATTCAAATTCTTTTAACATATTCCATTCATTCCAAAATCATTCTGCGAACCAAACGACCACTCAATTTTTTTATTTGAAAAATCTCAACCCAATTCAACCCAAACAAAACTACAACCGAAGCCAACCCAAGTCGTACGAGTTGGGTTGGGTTGGACAAGTTAATCGGGTTAAAGCTTTGATACATTATTTTACAATATAGTTAAGCTAAATACACAATCTATCTTCAATTTACTTCATCTGAAAGTCTAGTTTTATTTTATTTTCAGTTTTTGCAATTTTTTAAGGTCAATCAATCATGTATTGGATAACTAATGTGGATGATTCATAGTTGAGCATATATAATTGAATTTGTTGATGACATTGGTGGCTAATTTGTTAATTATGAACTTAAGAGGTTATAAAATAAGATTTTGATAGTATATTAGTATTATTATGACTATGATTGATAAATATAAGTTAGCTTATGTTTTGAGTTTATTAAACATTATATTACAAAAAATTATATAACGAAAATTTGTAAATTATGTATATATATATATATATATGTATATATCAACATTTTTTTGTATTAATCAACATTTTTAAACAAATTAAACTATATTTATAATTTCTTAAATGTATTATCTATACTATATTATAAAAGAGATATAAAAATCTCTTAAAAACAAGTTTTTAAGCGTAATGTACTATTATTTAAAGCTATCTACTTAAAAACAACTTTTTAAACATAATATGCTATCATTTAATGCTTAATTACTTATTCACCTTGGATGTTATCTTTATCCTTAATCCTCATCTTTATCCTTAATCCTCATCTCTAACCAACATCAGGCGCTCAAATCTTTTCCATCCATATCCTTATATCACGGTTCAACATAATTAGACGGAGATTAGGATGATTCTACTCATATATATTTGAATCAGGTTATTCAATCTCTTTGTTTTGTTTTTCAAGATACAAACAGCTTCAGTATCCAAACAGAGTCAAAGCTTCCAAGGTTCAATTCCTTCAATCTATTGTTGTTGTTTATGATTGTAGTTATTTACAATCAATCTTTTTTTTTTTCATTTTTCAAACAGAGGCAAAGCTTTCCCAGGTTCGTTTCCTTCAATCTTTTGTTTTTGTTGTTCAAGATTCAATTTCTAGGGTTTTTTTTAACATTATTTTTTTGTTCTTTCTTTGGTTAGATATGATATTGTTGTTGCATTGATTATAATTTAAGGATTTGATGAGTATTTTCTTGTTTCTGCACCCCAAATCTCATCTTTAATGGTAACAGGGAGACACCGAAAAATGCATTGAGACTTGACTGTAAGTAAAAAACATCTCAAAATAGGTTCGAAGGGGAGTATTGTGAAATAAGTAAAAAGGCTACAGGTAATCTATTGTTGTTGTTTATGATTGTAGTTATTTACAATCAATCTTTTTTTTTCGTTTTTCAAACAGAGGCAAAGCTTTCCCAGGTTCGTTTCCTTCAATCTTTTGTTTTTGTTGTTCTATACAAAATAACTCCTCAATGAAAGTTAAAGTGAATGATTTACCAGCAACCGCCTCGCGAGCAAAAACGGAGATCTTAGGGGATTGAGATAGAGAATAATCGAGTGGGACAGTGAAGTGATGGTTGCGAAGACGGAGTACCGGGACAGAGTACCACGCTCCGACGACGTGTTCCAACAGCGATGAATTACCGGCGGTTTCACCCATGGTGGCGGTGGCGGCCGAAATCGATCGGCGGAGGGAGTGGAAGTGTTTGCGGGGAGCAGTTGGTAGGAATGGAGAAGAGTAACGAAGGAAGAGATGTACAGTGAATTGCATCATAGAAGATTGCTTTCAAAATAATTATATAATAAAACTTACAGATAATTACGTTATTTCATATTTATCTTTTTAGAGTAAATTAAACTTGGTCCTTGTATTTTTGAGTTTATCGCATAGTTATCCCTCAACTTCTTTTATTTATGAAAAACTCTTAAAGTTTGCATTTTAATTTTTAAAAAGGTCCCTCATCTTAACAATCATTTATTTCTAAAATTAACTCTTAAGAGTAAATTACATTTTAGTAACAATCATTTATTTCTAAAATTGACTCTTAAGAGTAAATTACATTTTAGTCCCTGTGGTTTGTAAGAAATTATGATTTTCACCCCTATAGTTTATAATTTATTACGATTTTAGCCTCTAATACTTAAGGACATGTTATAGTTGTTATAACTTATATGTCCAAGATTGAATCTATGTCTATGGAATTGCTCATAATTGACATTTTCATCTCTATATAAAGTCATCTTTTGTTTGAAAATATCTTGTTTCTTCTATAATTTTTATTTTGCAAAAACGTTAATATTGATAAGGAGGTGTCACATTTCTTGGTTATAAAGGGGTTGCATCACTTACTTAGAGAATTTGAACATGAACTTCATATTTCTTTGTTCTAGCAATATAAACACATTTGCAAATGTAACATTTGTTCTATTTAGCAAACAATCAATAAACATATTTTCACACTAAACTCTTCTTTGTTTTTTTAGGAAAAATCAATAACTCGTTTGAAAACGTAACATTTTTTGTTTTTCTAGGAAATCTTTGTTAAATATTACATATTATTCATTATTGTTTCCCAATAAAATGTCAGATCCCGCTGCTTTGCGTGGGTCCACAACTAGTATTATTTAAAAAAAACATAGTTTGCTCCGTTTTTAATACAGAATAACGACAAAATAGTTTATAAATAGAAATTCATATTTATTATTATATACACAAATATATGATTAATAATTAAACTGATGTTCATTCTTCAAATACACAATTTTACGCTATTTTACATTAATCAATTACTAGACCCTTAAATAAACAAAAATTTTGTCATAAACCCTTAAATGATGATTTTGAAAGTTTGTCCCACAAAATAGAAATCAGACCAAAGTTTGTTCCATTTTAATACAATTTTCCATGGTAAAAGTTAAAACAGACCCTCTAACTTGAGTCACCTACATTTCAGTCCATAACTTCCCACCTTTAAGTTTTTTTTGAAAGGCAACAGATAATTTTTATTACTAACAAAAAGAGAATGTACAAACTAATACACCGACCCACCAATAAAACCAACAACACCAAAAATTGGAAACGAACCGAAAGAAAAAACGGGACAAAATGTAACCAGAACGCTGAATTCGGGGTTTGCAAGATGCAAACCTACTCCACATCTTGAGGCGCTATGATCAGACCTCTGATCGAGCAGAGGCACAAAAGACCAAACTTCCTTTGTCGTTGTTGGAAACAGTCGGTTCAGGGCAAACGCAGGCCTTCGATGCAGTCCCTTCCCGCGATCATACAGTTGTCGAAACACAGCGGCTAACTCTCGACCTTCTATACTAGAACCGAAGGAACGAAAGAAGAGAGGTCCCGGGGTTTGCGAGTAACTAACCACCGCAAACCTTCCCCAACCGGATTCCCGAACATAGCTGGGAGAAACACTACCAGCTGCAGGACAAACAAAAAAACGAACAGCCATGTAACAACCTGAACATTTATTTACATAATAAAATAACATTTATTACTAAATATTGTCCCTCAATCTTACAATGTCTTTAATATCAACTATTACACAACTGAGTTTCTCAAAAAGAATAGCTATGGCAGGAAGTCTTCTATCTTCTGCTTAAGCTCACACCTTATCTTTTCCTTTATCTGCTATCTTGCGATAACCTGAAACAGGATTAAAGTTTTGAAACAGCGAGGGTTAGACCAAAAGGTCTAGTGAGTCCCTTCAAATCACTACTACACAGTTCAAATATTAATTAAAACATTTAAACATAACTGCATATATTTCAATACATGCCTACTCTTTAAATCACACTTTAAAACACTTCATGCTTCGCATACATAAATAAATCTACTGGCCATCACTGTCCACTTTCTACGCTCGCAAGCGTACTTTAAACTATTGACCAACATTCCCGTCAAAGACGGTATGTCTGTCTCGCACTGCTTTATTTTAGGGACACACCCTAATAGCATAAACGGGCCACACTCCCCGGTACGAGCAGGCGGGTCACACTTCCCGACTTAGGTCAAACTTCTGACTCAAATGTACGCATACATTTGGTCCTGCCAGTATATAAAACAAGTTTATATACCCTGAGCATAAACATGCCCAACTAATTAAATCAATCATTTGAAATAATTCTACTAACTTTTCATATTATAAATGTGCAGTATATAAAAACTCACATTTATAAAATAACTGCTCAAATCATAAAAGATTTAGTTAAAAGACTCACCTTAATCCTTCCGAATTAACCTTTGACTTCTTACCGATTAACACCACCTACGATGGTATTAAAACAGAGGTAAGCTAACTTGCAACTAACGCTCTTTCTTTCAAAAGACTCATCAATTGAAATCTACTGTTTTTAACCCGATCAAAACCAATCTGATTAAAACCCTCTTAGACCGATAAAACGCACTACTGGTCTAACACACTCCCGGTCGAACAATACTTCCGGTCGAACACTGCTACCGGTCGAATCACACCACCGGTCGAGCAGACCTCCGGTCAAACCTTACCTTCGGTCGAACCTTACCTTCGGTCGTATACTATATCGATCTTTAGCATAAGACTGATATCTCATCTTTCGGTCTTAATCAAGAACATAAGTGGGTTTACACAGTTAAACCCAGAAACTTTTGATCGATTAAATCGATCAAATACACGGTTAAAAGCTCGATTAACACATCTATTTACCAACTATAACATGCAGATAGAAGCATGAAGCTAAAAACATACCTCTTTTTGCCAAAAACGGATCAACCCTTCACAAGATTTCTTCTTCTTCTTCTCTGCTTTTCTCTTTTTCACTCTTTCTTTCTTACAAAACTTATCAGAATGAGATATCAAATCTCAAACTGATATTTAAGTGAAAAACCACATTTTCAATAAAACCCCCTAAACTTTGATTAACTTTACACTTTTTCCCCCAACTTCCAAAATTAACAAAATTTCGAAACTGGGTATTACAATCTTTCCCCCTTAAGAGAATTCCGTCCCCGGAATTCTATCGCTAAACAACTGGGGATATTGAGCTTTCATATCTGCCTCTACTTCCCACGTAGACTCTTGCCCTTGGTGAAATTTCCACTGAACTTTCACTAAGCGAATCTCTTTGTTCCTCAACTTCTTTATCTTGAGGTCTGTAATTGCTACAGGTTCCTCAATATAACTTAGTTTCTCATCTATCTGAATATCTTCTAAAGGAACAACTATATCTGCTTCTGCCAAACACTTCTTCAGGTTTGACACATGAAACGTAGGATGAATCCCACTCAAACTTACTGGTAGATCAAGTTCGTAGGCCACTTCACCAACACGATTAGTGATGATAAATGGTCCAACAAATCTTGGTTTTAACTTTCCTTTCTTTCCAAATCTGATCACCCCTTTCCAAGGTGACACTTTCAACATTACTTTATCTCCTATCTGAAACACTATCGGTTTCCTTCGTGTGTCAGCATACATTTTCTGACGATCTTGAGCAATCTTTAATCTTGTTCTAATCTGGTCAACTTTATCAGCTGTCACTTGCACAATCTCTGGTCCTGCTAACTGACGTTCTCCCACCTCATTCCAACATATAGGTGTTCTACATTTACGACCATACAAAGCTTCAAATGGAGCTGCTTGTATACTAGCATGATAACTATTGTTGTAGGAAAATTCAATCAACGGCAAATGAATCTCCCACGAACCTTTAAAATCTATAACACATGCACGAAGCATATCTTCCAACGTCTATATAGTTCTCTCACTCTGACCATCTGTTTGCGGATGATAGGTCGTGCTCAACTTCAATTGAGAGCCTAATTCCCTTTGCAAACTTCTCCAGAACGTTGATGTAAATTGAGCATCCCTGTCTGATACTATGGACGACGGTACTCCATGCCTGGTCACTATTTCGTCGATATACAATCGAGCCAACTTTTCTAGTGAGTACATCTCCTTGATCGGTAGGAAATGAGCTGACTTTGTGAGTCTATCCACTATCACCCAAATAGCATCATGCCCCTTAGGTGATCGTGGTAACCCCGTAACAAGATCCATAGTAATCTCGTCCCACTTCCACACTGGAATTTCTAACGACTGAAGCTCTCCATAAGGTCTCTGATGCTCAGCTTTAACCTTTAAACATGTAAGACATCGTTCAACAAAATGAGCAATATCTTTCTTTAACCCTGGCCACCAATAACTCTGCTTCACATCTCTATACATCTTATTAGTTCCAGGATGAACTGAATACCGAGATCTATGAGCTTCTTCCAACACTTTCTGCCTCAAACCTCCTGCTTTTGGGATCCATACCCGCTTATTAATACACTTTACTCCTCGATTGTCAACTACTAACGAGTTACCAATCCCAACTATCCTTTCACTTTTCAAATTTTCTGCTGACACTGCTTCTTCTTGAAACTTTATAACTTCTTCCAAGAAATTAGAAACAACATCAACTCTAAATGCTAAAACCTCTGCTATTTCTCCACGCTCTTTCCGACTTAAAGCATCTGCTACCACATTGGCCTTGCCTGGATGGTACAAAATTTCACAGTCATAATCACTTAATAACTCCATCCATCTACGCTGCCTCATATTAAGCTCTTTCTGATTAAACAGATACTGAAGACTCTTGTGATCTGTGTAAATCTGACACTTGATCCCATACAAGTAATGCCTCCAGATTTTCAAAGCAAATACTACAGCTGCCAATTCTAAATCATGCGTCGGATAATTCTTTTCATGCTCTTTTAACTGACGAGATGCATAGGCAATCACTTTGCCTTCTTGCATTAACACACATCCCAAACCCAACTTTGAAGCATCGCTATAAATAACAAATCCTTCCGACCCATTGGGTAGAGACAAAACAGGAGCACTACTTAAACTTTCTTTCAACTTACCGAATGCTTCTTTCTGAGCTTCTGCCCAAATAAACTTAACATTCTTTCTGGTTAAAGCTGTTAATGGCGTAGCTATTCTAGAAAAGTCCTGAATGAACTTTCTATAATAACCAGCCAAACCCAGAAAACTTCTTACTTCAGATGGCGATTTCGGTGCTTCCCACCCTTTTATGGCTTCAATCTTAGCTGGATCAACCTGAATCCCATCTTTCGACACCACGTGTCCTAAAAACTGAACTTCTTTAAGCCAAAATTCACACTTTGAAAACTTGGCATACAACTTTTCACGCTTCAACAATTCTAAAATTGCTCTTAAATGAGTTTCATGATCTTCTTTAGAACGTGAATAGATCAATATATCATCTATAAAAACAATGACATATTTATCTAAAAACGGACTACACACTCTATTCATCAGATCCATGAAAGCTGCTGGCGCATTAGTCAAACCAAATGGCATAACTAAAAACTCATAATGTCCGTACCTCGTACGAAACGCAGTCTTAGACACATCCTCCTCTCTCACCTTCAACTGGTGATAACCAGAGCGCAGATCTATCTTCGAAAAGTAACTCGCTCCTTGCAATTGATCAAAAAGATCGTCAATCCTGGGAAGCGGATACTTATTCTTAATAGTCAACTTATTGAGCTCACGGTAATCTATGCACATTCTCATAGACCCGTCTTTCTTCTTAACAAACAATACTGGCGCTCCCCAAGGTGAAGTACTAGGGCGAATAAACCCCTTGTCTAACAACTCTTGCAACTGAGTCATCATTTCTTTCATCTCTGCCGGTGCCAATCTGTACGGTGCTCTTGCAATCGGCGCTGCTCCGGGAACTAAATCAATCTTAAACTCCACTTGCCGATCAGGAGGCAAAGTGGTTAAATCTTCCGGAAATACTTCTGGAAACTCACTGACTACCGGAACTGACTCCAATCCCTTCTTTTCTTTCTTAGCATCTATCACATAAGCTAAGAATCCCACACACCCTTTTATCAAACATTTCTTAGCCTTAATCATAGAAATCAAACATGAATTTCTATTCCTTAGATCTCCAAATACTACTATCTCTTCCTTTCCTGGTTGCGCTATACGAATCAATTTCTTATTGCATACTATATAAGCATCATTAGACGCCAACCAGTCCATTCCCACAATAACATCAAATTCTCCCATACCCATTGGGTACAGTCGAAGTGGAAATGATTGTCCCTCAATGACAATACTACACCCATCAAACACTTCTTCTACCAAAATTTGACTATTATCAGCCACTTCTACTTTCAATTCACTCTTAAGTTTCTTAGGTTTCATATTCAATTTATGCACAAAATTAGGAGACACAAAAGAACGATTTGCTCCTGAATCAAACAATACTTTTGCATAATTTGAATCTATAAAGAAAGTACCTGTAACTACATCAGATATCTCCGCCGCTTCTTCAGCTAACATGTTGAAAACTCTAGCTCTGGCTTTAGTTGGCTCTCCCTTTTTCTCACTTCCCTTTTTTATACTTCCTCCAACTGTTCCCTTTTTCAACTGTGGACAATTGGGTCTAATATGATCAGAAGATCTACACTGATAACAAGACCTCAAATTCTGACAGTCCCGAGCCAAATGTCCAACCTTCCCACACTTATAACAGCCCTCTTGATTAATCTTGCATTCTCCCTTATGCATTCGATTGCACTTACTACAGGGCTTGTTTTCAAACTTACTAACAGGACGTTGATCAAACTTAACAGACTTAAATGGCTTGAAATCACGAACAGTTCCTTCCCACTTTCTCTTATCTCCACTTCGCTCAGTGGCTTGCCTGTTCTTTTCCTTCTCTCTCATCTCCGCTGCATTAACAGCCATCTGAAAAGTCAACGGTTCTTTATTCGAGACAAATTCCCGAATATCACTTCTTAATCCAAAGACGAAACGTTCTACTCGTCTTTCTTCATTCGGAACATAGATTCCTGCAAATCTAAACTTTTCAATAAACTTGGTCGTATACTCTCTGACCGACATTCCTTTCTGTTCTAAGCCCAGAAATTCTTCTTCCAGCTTCTTAACTGCTGCCAAAGGGCAGAACTGTGCTTTAAATACTTTCACAAAATCATGCCAAACCATCTCTTTAGCTATTGCAGAACCTTGACCTCCAGATTCTACATCCCACCACATTACTGTTTCATCCTTCAGCATTGACAAAGCGTATACTACTTTATCATCTTCCGCACATTTACTCGTGTCAAAAGCTAACTCCATACTCTTTATCCATCTTAATGCTACTACGGGATCACATTCCCCTTTATACGAAGGAGGCTTGCAAGCAGCAAACTCCTTGAAACTACATCCTCTTCCTGTTACAGCTTTAACTGACACCATAGGTCCTGACTGCGGATGACTACCCATTGCAGTTACTGGAGATTCTGCTACTTCTGTTGCTACCTTATCTTCACTCTTTTCTTTACTTACAGAAACTTCATTATTACGCTGAGCAAGCAAAGCGTTCAAAGTTTCTTGCAACTTTCCCATTTCTGCAACAAAAGTTTCTTGCGTAACAAAACCTTCCGTTCTACCTCTACCACGGTTACCCGTCTGCTTTCGACCCCTCACAGAAGCCGAACTTTCTTGATGAGACTCTTCTTGCTCATCTCTATACTTTCATTCTGACGAATACCACGACTCGTCTTCCCACCTCGAGTTCCCACATTAGAAACTCCTATCTGAGTAGCTGTTTTCTGAACTGTTTTACCTTTAGGTCGACCTCGACTCTTTCCTTGGATAGCAGTCAGGTTGACATTAGCTATTTGCTCTTCGGCAATGAATTCATGCTCTGGATCCATTTCTGGATTTACTACAGATCTACTCCTGGTCACTCGCTCAGACATATTTCTGCTAAGAATAAATATAAGATAATCAATCTCACACGCTACACATTACGGTAGTTTAAGCAAAAACATGTACTTGTAAATTCATAATTACACTGGCCAGATGGAATTTCAAATTTACCTTACATGCTAGTCCTTACTACCTTAATGTCATCTTCTTATAGTCTTCCTACTACTCAGTTGTGCTTCTACTATCTCAGTTTAAGTCTAGGCCCATCTGGTCACCTAGATCCCTTAAACTAGTGCTCTGATACCAATTGTAACAACCTGAACATTTATTTACATAATAAAATAACATTTATTACTAAATACTGTCCCTCAAGCTTACAATGTCTATACTATCAACTATTACACAACTGAGTTTCTCAAAAAGAATAGTTATGGCAGGAAGTCTTCTATCTCCTGCTTAAGCTCACACCTTATCTTTTCCTTTATCTGCTATCTTGCGATAACCTGAAACAGGATTAAAGTTTTGAAACAGCGAGGGTTAGACCAAAAGGTCTAGTGAGTCCCCTCAAATCACTACTACACAGTTCAAATATTAATTAAAACATTTAAACATAACTGCATATATTTCAATACATGCCTACTCTTTAAATCACACTTTAAAACACTTCATGCTTCGCATACATAAATAAATCTACTGGCCATCACTGTCCACTTTCTACGCTCGCAAGCGTACTTTAAACTATTGACCAACATTCCCGTCAAAGACGGTATGTCTGTCTCGCACTGCTTTATTTTAGGGACACACCCTAATAGCATAAACGGACCACACTCCCCGGTACGAGCAGGCGGGTCACACTTCCCGACTTAGGTCAAACTTCTGACTCAAATGTACGCATACATTTGGTCCTGCCAGTATATAAAACAAGTTTATATACCCTGAGCATAAACATGCCCAACTAATTAAATCAATCATTTGAAATAATTCTACTAACTTTTCATATTATAAATGTGCAGTATATAAAAACTCACATTTATAAAATAACTGCTCAAATCATAAAAGATTTAGTTAAAAGACTCACCTTAATCCTTCCGAATTAACCTCTGACTTCTTACCGATTAACACCACCTACGATGGTATTAAAACAGAGGTAAGCTAACTTGCAACTAACGCTCTTTCTTTCAAAAGACTCATCAATTGAAATCTACTGTTTTTAACCCGATCAAAACCAATCTGATTAAAACCCTTTTAGACCGATAAAGCGCACTACTGGTCTAACACACTCCCGGTCGAACAATACTTCCGGTCGAACACTGCTACCGGTCGAATCACACCACCGGTCGAGCAGACCTTCGGTCGAGCAGACCTCCGGTCAAACCTTACCTTCGGTCGTATACTATATCGGTCTTTAGCATAAGACCGATATCTCATCTTCCGGTCTTAATCAAGAACATAAGTCGGTTTACACAATTAAACCCAGAAACTTTTGATCGATTAAATCGATCAAATACACGGTTAAAAGCTCGATTAACACATCTATTTACCGACTATAACATGCAGATAGAAGCATGAAGCTAAAAACATACCTCTTTTTGCCAAAAACGGATCAACCCTTCACAAGATCTCTTCTTCTTCTTCTCTGCCTTTCTCTTTTTCACTCTTTCTTTCTTACAAAACTTATCAGAATGAGATATCAAATCTCAAACTGATATTTAAGTGAAAAACCACATTTTCAATAAAACCCCCTAAACTTTGATTAACTTTACACTTTTTCCCCCAACTTCCAAAATTAACAAAATTTCGAAACTGGGTATTACAAGCCACCTCCTTGTGCAGGCCCATAGATCACACCTGGATTTCACCCAGATACAGAAGATTGCATCCCTCACCAACTCTCCAGATACCCGCATAGCAGATCGAAGACACCTTAAAACCTCCCTGCAGGCTGCCCGATTCCAAGTAGTAGCTATTGTGTCGCACTCACAATCACGAACTAGGATCCACCAGCCACCGAACCAAATCTGAAATGAGATCGCAGTTCCTCCACTTAATCCATTCGAAGGTTCTGAGTTGCGCCAAGAAGAAATTTTCCTCAATCTTATCTTGAAACTTCTCAAAAACCACTTTGTTACGGTGTGACCAAATGAAATAAAGGAAGCACCCAACCATTGTTGTCCACCTCTTTGACGCTATGCTATTAGGGGAAAAATGGTCGCCCATTTCCATCAGATCAGCGACCGAATTGACCGACGAAAAATTGGTGTGCCACCAACTCCCCGCTTGTAGCCATAAGGATCTTACCCCTTCACAATTGACCAAGGCGTGGTCGATAGTCTCTCTAGATTTTCCACACCTTGGGCAAAGGGTAGTGTCTAACTCGATTCCCATATTATCCAAAACCTCCCTAGTTGGAATCCTTCCTAACCTTACTCTCAACACAAAAACACTTATCTTTTTTGGGATTGATGTCGACCATTTTGTTTCCACCATGTTATTTGCTCCCTCCGATCTTCTATCCTCCAATAAACTCCTCATCTTCTTCACCGAATATCCCTCATGAGAGTCCAATGACCATACTATTCTATCCCTACCTCCCCTTTTCGGTTTATTTTGTTGAAGCTCTCCCATTAACGAATCTAGCTCACCTAATTCCCTCCCCCTCGGGTCACGCCTCCAATCCCATTTACATTCCCATTCTTCCCCTACCCACACACCTCTACCATTTACCGAGATGTTTTTGGTATTATCCAATTGGAATAATCTCGGGAGCTTCTCCTTGAGGGGCCTACTTGACGTCCATTTCTCCTCCCAAAATCTAGTGTCCGCTCCATCCCCTATCTTCTTAACGAACGACCCCGTAAAGTTTATACCAACCTTTTCTACCTCTCTCCCGACTCTCACAATGTCTCTCCAAACCCCCTTTCCTCCCCCACTTTCATCGCTTTCCACCCCAAGCCCCCCATCCCACCCATATATACATTGGATTACCCTTACCCACAATGATTCCCTCTCCACGTAAAACCTCTACCACGATTTACACTAGAGAGCCCAATTCATCTCTTTAAGCCCTCCCACATTTAACCCCCCCCCCTTTTTAAAATCCCCCAAAATCGTAACCCACTTTACCCAAGCAACTGGTTTCTTTTTCTTAGACTCTTCCTCTCTCCCGCCCCCTCCCCCCCAAAAGAAGTGACCTCTCAAGCTCATTTAACACACCAAGCGGTGACCGAAACAAAGAGAAGAAATATAACGATGTGCTATCTAGAACCGATTTAACCAACGTTAGCCTACCTCCATAAGATATCGTCTTTGCTTTCCACGCTGCGAGTTTTTAACCCATCTTCTCAATTACCGGCTTCCAACAGCCAATTTTTCTCATAAACGCCCCAATCGGAAGACCAAGGTAGTTAAATGGGATCATGGCATACCCACATCTCAAAGAAGTTGCCCAAGATTGTACTTCAGCCTCCGTGACTCCCACCCCAAATATTTTACTCTTTCTTATATTTATTTTGAGGCCCGAAACAAGATGAAAACATTTTAGTACCTTCAACAAATTCTTTATATTGACTAGGTTCCATTCCCCGAAAAAAATCACGTCGTCGGCATATTGAAGATGTGAAATTTGAATTTCATCCCGACCCACTTTAATTCCTTTAAAAAGACCCTTATCCACATCCTCTACCGTTAATAGGTGTAAAGTTTCAACCACCAATAGGAATAAAAACGGTGCTAATGGGTCGCCTTGCCGTAATCCTCTTTCCATGTTGAACTCCTTAGTCGGTGACCCATTAACAAGGACCGAAACCTTGGATGAAGATAGACATTTCTTGATCCATTCTCGCCATTTTGCCGGAACCCCCATTGCTTCCATAACCTCCAAGAGAAAGCACCAATCTACCGAGTCATAAGCTTTTTCGAAATCGACCTTGAAAATCAACCCCTTTTTTTTCAATTTTTTTAAGAGGGCTACCGTTTCATTGGCGATTAGGACACCATCGAGGATGTATATCCCTTTCACAAAGGCACTTTGCTCGGTACTTATTAAATTGCTCATCGCCACTTTCAATCGTTCCGCAAGGATCTTTGACACAATTTTATAATAAATGCCAATTAGGCTAATCGGTCGGTAATCGTTTAAATCTATCGGGTTCTCCACCTTAGGGACTAACGTGACGAATGGCGCATTGCATCCACTACTTAGATCCCCTTCTTCCATGAACCATTTTATCGCCGCTACTAAGTCTGATTTTATTGTCCCCCAAAGTTCTCTAATGAAACTAATCGTGAACCCGTCCGGACCCGGAGCCTTATTGCTTCCACATTTCTTTATCGCACTCCAAATTTCCTCCTCCGTAATTCTCCGCACTAAGGATTTTGCTTCTTCCTCCCGCAGTTTTTTCATATTGTCCATCCGAAGCTTCGGTCTTTCAATCGATGTATTGGAGTATTTGTCTTTAAAGAACCCATACACGAACTCCTTTATCTTTTTTGGGTCTTCCGTCCAACCCGATTCTATGTTGAGGCCCCGAATGGAGTTTCGTCTCTCCCTATTTTTAATTGCCATATGAAAAAGCTTGGAGTTTTCGTCCCCTTCTTTTACCCACCAAACTTTTGCTTTTTGTTTCAACATTTCCAATTTTTTCTTTTCTAGTTCCAACCATTTTGATCTTGAAGCTATCCACCTTTGACGTTCGGTATCGCCCATATTTCCGTTGAGCATTTCTTCCTCCCCCTTTTTGCCTCAAGTTTTTTCTCTTTCAAATCTTCTTCCAAGTTCCCCCATTCTGTCCTACTCCACCCTTTTAGAGCCTCTTTAACATTCTTCAGTTTGTCATGGAAGACGCAATCTGGTCGTCTCGAAGATACGTTTCTCCCCCACGCTTCTTGTACTAAATTGCCTAGTCTCTTATCCTTGATCCAAATATCAAAAAACTTGAACGGCTTTGGTCCAAAATCGGCCCAATCATCACTAATCATAATCGGGAAATGATCGGACCATTTTCGATCTAAGACTTTTGCTCCCAAATTCTTCCACTCGGAGGCATATTCGGATGTCATGAGAAATCTATCTAGTTTGCTCCATTTATGCTCGTCATCACTCACACGGGTGAAGTTTATTCCCCCCATCGGCACCTCAATGAGCTTCGAGTTTTGAATAAATGCGTTAAAATTATTCCCTTTATACTTTTTCTTTTTTCATTTTTCAGCCTGACAAAAAATTAATCAATTTTCATTTATTATTTTTTTCCTTTTTTTATCATAAATATTTATTTACCACAATTTTGGGATGTCACACGTTAAATTATAAATACTAGAAGTGTACTTGCGCAATGCAGCGAGATACATCACGATTTTAATGTTTCATTTTATTTTTTGTTTTTTTGTCAATTTACAGTACGATTTTAAATGATTTTGAGAAAATGATAATGTTTTTTTATAAATTTGTTTAATTTAGGCTTAATAATATAATGTTTTTATATAAAAAAATTAAGTATTTTGTTAGAATTCAATGATTATCTTATATATTTTAATGACATCTAGAAAAAAATAACCAATTACATATTTAATAATATAATTAAAACAAATTTATAGTAATATAATATATTAATTAATAGTGATACATGAAAATGTCTGCATAAAAGTAAGGTCCTGTACATACCAAATTGGTGAGTGTTAGAAGTCCGCAGTAGTAATATGTATCTTGTGCTTTGATACTTGTAAATTAAGAGATTTTTAAAATCTTGCATAAAATGATGATACCTTATGCCTAATAATTTGTATTTAATAGTTTTTTATCCGTACTTTATAATATAGTATAGATATAGATAATGGGATCCATTAAAAATAATAGAATAAAGTATATTGATTAAATTACTTTTTTAAATAACAAGTATATATATTTTAGCAAGTTTTATATTAAAATATAACTAGAAACGTACTAGCGCAATGCAGCGAGATACATTACTATTTTAATGTTTCATTTTATATTTTTGTCGATTTATAGTACGATTTTGGATGGTTTTGAGAAAGTGGTAATGTTTTTTTTTTATAAATTTGTTTAATTTAGGCTTAATAATAAAATGTTTTTATATAAAAAAATTAAGTATTTTGTTAGAATTCAATGATTATCTTATATAGTTTAATGACATCTGGAAAAAATAACCAATTACATATTTAATAATATAATTAAAACAAAATTATAGTAATATAATATATTAATTAATAATAATACATAGAAACGTCTGCATAAAAGGAAGACCCCGCACATACCAAATTGGTGGGTGTTAGAGGCATGCAGTAGTAATATGTATCTTGTGCTTTGATACTTGTAAATTAAGAGATTTTTAAAATCTTGCATAAAATGATGATACCTTATGTCTAATAATTTGTATTTAATAATTTTTTATTTGTGTTTTATAATATAGTATAGATATGTGTTGATTTTAAATATTTAACTAAAAAATATCGTCTACCCGGGAGGCTGGGACATTTTAGATTTTAGAAGGAAGGAAGGGACATTTATAATTTAAGTATTTAACAAACATGCAAAATCATATATATTTGAAAAAATGTTTGATAGTTAGTGATTAATAGTTTATTTTAATTCTCAAGTAACCGTGTGTGTAATATATTTTATTTTTTTAATAAGAAAAAACAAAAAAGACATGTGTAAAAGGACAAAATTGCCCTCTGAGTTGACTAGGATAACGAAATTTTGTTAACTCTCTTGGTGGAAGGACTATCTATATCTATATCTATACTAAATTATAAAGCTCGGATAAAAACTCTTAAATATAAATTATTATGCATAAGATACCATCATTTTATGTAAAATTTTAAAAATCTCTTAATTTACAAGTATCAAATCACAATATACATATTACTATTATAGACTTCTAACACCCACCAATTTGGTATGTGCAAGACCTTCCTTTTATGCAGACCTTTCCATGTATCAATATTAATTAATATATGATTAAATATGTAATTGGTTATTTTTTCTAGATGTCATTAAAATATATAAGATAATCATTGAATTCTAACAAAATACTTAATTTTTTATATAAAAAAATATATTATTAAGCCTAAATGAAAAAAAATTATAACAAAACATTATCACTTTCTCAAAATCATCCAAAATTGTACTGTAAATCAATAAAAAAAAAATAAAATAAAATGAAACATTAAAATCGTGATGTATCTCGCTGTATTGCGCAAGTACGCTTCTAGTGGTCATAAGAAATTGAATACCACATCAATGGAGTATATGGACTCTAGTCATGATTTTTTAATATTAAATATATTAGATTTTTACATTTTTAAAATTTAATAAATTAACCATTATTATTTTAATATAACAAATTTAATACATTCTTATATTTATAATTTATAATTAAATATTTAATTAATTTAATATAATTGTATTAACATAATATTTTATATATATACTAAAAGCGTACTCGCGCAATGCAGCGAGATACATCACGATTTTAATGTTTCATTTTTTTTTTTTGTCGATTTACGGTACGATTTTGGATGGTTTTGAAAAAGTGATAACGTTTTTTTATAAATTTGTTTAATTTAGGCATAATAATATAATGTTTTTTATATAAAGAAATTAAGTATTTTGTTAGAACTCAATGATTATGACATCTATAAAAAATAACCAATTACATATTTAATAATATAATTAAAACAAACTTATAGTAATATAATATATTAATTAATATTGATACATGAAAAAGTCTGCATAAAAGGAAGACCCTGCACATACCAAATTGGTGGGTGTTAGAAGTCTGCAATAATAATATGTATCTTGTCCTTTGATATTTGTAAATTAAGAGATTTTTTTAATCTTGCATAAAATGATGGTACCTTGTGCCTAATAATTTGTATTTAAGATTTTTTTATTCGTGCTTTATAATATAGTATATATATGCAAAAGAAAGTATTAATCAAACACATATTTATATTCTTATAATCACAAAGTCTCATATAATTTCGTTTATTTTTGTAAAAGAAAATTTATTGAACAATTTTGTATGTGCAGAGTCTTCATTTTATGCAGACCTTTCCATGTATCACTATTAATTAATATATTATATTACTATAATTTTGTTTTAATTATATTATTAAATATGTAATTGGTTATTTTTTCTAGAGGTCATTAAAATATATAAGTTAATCATTGAATTCTAACAAAATACTTATTTTTTTTATATAAAAACATTATATTATTAAGTATAAATTAAACAAATTTATAAAAAAAACATTATCAATTTCTCAAAACAATCCAAAATCGTACTGTAAATCGACAAAAAAATAAAATGAAACATTAAAACCGTGATGTATCTCGCTGCATTGTGCGAGTACGCTTCTAGTTAATATCTTAATGATATAAAATTAAAAAAGGGGAAAAAAGGGAATGGAGTTTTTTCGTTCGCTTAATGTGTGGTTAAAACTTTAATAGTTCGTCTGGTTTGTAGGAATGAAATGGATTGGATTTCATATAGGGATTTGGAATTGAAAGAATTTGGAATCCTTTTGTGTGTTTGGTTTGTAGAATTAGAATGAATTTGAATTCTATTATTTATAAATAAAAAATCATTAAAATAATTGTGAAAAAATATAAAAGTAATTAAATTATCTTTTATTTAACCGATTATTAGAAAACAAGTGTTTTTAAACATTATTATATACAAATCCTACTAAATCTCTTGAAATAGAAATTTAATAACTTTTATATATACAAATCCTACGAAATCTCTGTGAAATAGAAATTATTTAGGGAAATTGGCTCAAATAGCCACATTACATTGACATATTGGTCTCCTAGCCACTTCTCTCCATGATTTACCAAAATAGACCTAGATCCGCAATGGCGGACCTGCAGGTCCTCTACCTCCGCCATCCTCTGCTGTCGTTGAGTGAGATCGTGACACGCGACGAAATGGCGGACCTGGGTCGGGTGGCGGACCTACCCGTTGCGGACCTGGCTTGGACCGACAATTTTTTTTGTCTTTTTCTGGAGGTAGCGGACCTAGGTCTATTTTCGTCAATAAAGTAGAGAAATGGCTAGGAGACCAATATGTCAATGTAATGTGGCTCTTTAAGCCAATTTCCCAATTATTTAACAAAGAAAATGACAAATTATTAAAATGTACTCACATGAGAGGCATGTGGGGCCATCTGACGGAGCTAATTTAACGACGGTTAGAGAATCAGGGATTATATTCGTAAGAAAAATTGGAACAATAAGAAAAGATTTGTACTTTCTAAATTGTATGAAGAAAATATTGTGTTTTCAACAAATAGCTATGAAAAATGTAATTTACTCTAAATAAATTAATTTAGGCCAACAAAGATTGTTACTCTTAACTAAAAATTAGAGTAAGTTGTGGATTTAGTCCCAATGGTTTATTAGTTTTTAAGAATATGATCTATAAACTTTATTTATTACAAAAAAACACTATCGGTTTGCATTTTATTTTGGATTTGGTATCTTATTCTAAAGTTTGTTATATTTTTTTTCTGTTAAGTAAAAGGGTAAATCATCATTTTAGAAAGAAAAAAAAACATTCTCTCTCTCTCTCTCTCTCTCTCTCTCTCTCTCAACCCTAGAGACCCCTTCGTTGAGACCACTCCTCTTCGGCTCTTCCCGTTCACTTTCTTTCAACCGTGAGAGCCGTCTCTCTCTCTCTCTCTCTCTCTCTCTCTCTCTCTTCAAGACACCATTTTACATCCCCACTGAAGTCTCGTGTCCGTTCAAGACTAATCCCCCAAAGGTTGTCCTCCTCCAAGATGCGTTCACAGAGGTCCCGATTCAAGGCTCGTGTCACAGTGACAACCAGAAGTGTTTATGCTTCTTCGACTTTGCATCATCTCCCTACATGCCAAGATGATTTATGTTTATTATTTAAGCTTTTATTTTAAGGTTTGATTTAAGATTTTAATTTAGATTTTCAATGTTAGGGTTGAAGTTAGGGTTTTAAGGGGTTGTATCATATTTTTTTTGAATAAATTTGTATAAAATTGTTGTTTATGTTTAATATTTTTTTTATGTTCAATGTTTGTGATTGTGTGTTTATGTTGAGACTTTATTGTATCGTGTGTTTTATTAACAAGTGGTGGCATTTTATTAATGATTAATCAGATAATAATAATCAATGGCAGGCACTTAACGGGTTAAAGTTAATGGTTGTTAGTGTGAATGATCAATTTCAAAATAAAATGCAAACCTTAGATGTTTTCTTAATAAATGAAGTTGAGGAACCAATTTTATAATAAGCACCATACTATAAGGACCAAATCCATGTTTAACTCTAAAAAATATTGCAAATATTAAAAATTAAATCATGATTATGGTCTTGTGTTTGTGATAAAAATTACACTTCTTATTTATGAACTTTGTATATACCAAAAAAAATATACCACAAAGTTTTGTTTTGGTTTTGGTTTATGTTCCTCACTTTGTGAATCCACTCTCGTTAAGTATGAGAGAAAAACTGTCATTTTAGAAAAGAAAAAAACCCTAATCTCTCATTTTCTGTCTTTCCCCCCCTCATTTCCCCACAACTATCTCCATTCTCCGGCCCTTTTGCTTAAAGTTTAGAACCCTCATTCCCAACTTTTCAAGGTCTTCGGTAACTTCGTCCATCATTGATGTTAATTCGATGATCGCATCTTTAAAAACCAAATCTAATGAAGCATTGAATGAGCCAGTTTCATATTTTTCACCAAAGTTACATCTCATCGTCTTACCCCCAAGGCTTAACACATTCATTGTTCTATATAGATCCATATGTAATAGAAAGAGAGGTGATGTGATCGAGGAACAACTTTTAGATTTTAAACTAGATTTTGAGTGCTTTCCCTTTTCACAAGCTCCATATAGCTTTTCTTTAGAGAAGAACAAAGAGGAAAGACCTATAACAAACCCATTTTGAGAGAGATTATTAATAGTCTTAAAATTGAGGTGAGAAAGACGTTTATGCCAAAGCCAATTTTGTTCAGGAGAGGCATTTGAGAAGAAACAAACATTTTCGTAAAAAAGATGGTTTTGTAGAAGACATGTCAATCACATAAACATTATTTTTGTGAAATCCAGAAAGTATTTTGGTATTTTCTGAAGTGAGAATGGAGTATTTATTTTTGAGAAATTTTACAGATAAGCCTTTTGTCACACAGTTGAATTATGCTCAGAAGATTATGTTTGAGAACGTGAACAAAGGCCACTTTACTGAAAGAAATGGAACCATTTGAAAGAGTACCATATCCAAGAGTTGATCCTAAGAGTTATCTCCAAAAGTAACTGATGGACCCTTTTCAGACACATAGTCCTTAAGCAGGGAAACATAACCACTCATATGTTTTGAACATCCATTGTCCAAATAGCATATTTGAGTATGACCTGGTCCCTACAATGATTGAGACATTAATGTCTAAACTTACATCCAAAAAAGGATCTTAAGGATTTAGAGAAAATTATTAATTTTGATCATTGTTTAAACTTTGAAGTTTTGAAAGTCTTTGATAAAGATAAATAAGAAAAATGTACCTTTGAGTGGGAATATGGATTCTTGTTAGACATATGAGTAACTAAAAGGCTTTCAGATCTCCTTTTATCTGACGAGGATAACTCTGAGAATTCACATAAATCATACATTAGTCTTTGTATCCCTTGGATAACTTAGGCAGTCCTTCCAGGTTTGTCCTTATACTGTCAAACAACAGGAAGAGAGATTTTCCATGTTGAAAGTCTTAGAACCTTTGATGTCAAAAAAAAAGGAGACAAGACATGATCAACTTTTAGAAAGAAGGAAAGAGACGAGTTTCTGATTTGATGGACTCTTCAGAATTTGTAAGGTGAAATTCATCTTTCAAGATCCGATCAAAAGAAGATAGAAATTTTTTGTTGAGACTTGTGGAAGATGTTTCGGATCTTGTTTATGAGATTAAACAAACCTCTCTAATACCACGTGTTGGTCCTAGACCATAATGACTCACACATAAGGTGTTTATAGAAGGGGGTTAAATACAAACACAATAAATTTGCTCTTTTTAATTTTAATTTATTTCAAACATAAAATTACATATATGTTGCGGAAGCTAGGAGGCAAGACCTTTACATAAACTATCTGAGGGGACAAATTTATACATTGAAAGAGAGAGAGAGAGAGAGAGAGAGAGAGAGGAAGGTTTATTTTTCAGATCTAATAGACTAAGATAACTCTCAGATATTGACGCTAAATTTACTTTGAAACTATCACAGAGATATGTTCTTTAAAAATGGGTGATGTGCAAGTTAACACAATGAAGTCATTTTATAGCCTTCATTGCATTAAATACTATTCTTCAACTTTAACACGTGTCTTCATCGGATTTGCTGATACATGCATGCTGGTACTTTTCACTTCAGCTTTTTGAGTTGATATAGACATTTGTTAACCCTTCCCATCCTTTTATGTGCAGATGGAACAATAAAGTATGACAAGTATTAAAATAATACTTTAGAACATACTTAAAATGACATGCTTTTGCATGTTCCCATACTTTAGGATAAGAGTTAGGAAGAGTTGGTGAACCAAACTTGTTGGCCAAGTTTGCACTTCAAATTCGACTTGCCAGTAGTAGTATTTGTCAAACTACATATTGACTGTACCTTGTATTAACCTTCTTTTGGCTAGATGAAAAACCAATCCGCTTTGGTGACAATCTGAACACTCTTCAACTAATCTTCGACTTTGCTGAAAGCTCTTTACACTCGGAGCAATACGGAGATTGATTTTCTTTTTGAGAAAATGTCGGACTTAAACCTTTATTGAGTGACTAATCCGATGTGTGAAGTATACATTGGATTGGTCCTAATTTTGTTGACAAATAAGATAATTTATTTCTAAGTGTTTGAACTTCAGATGTCTATATGTATTATGTACAAATTCGATGATTAAAACTATCAAATATGAACATGATGGAGATGAGAGAGAGAAAGAAAGAGATTAGTTTTGTTTTTCCTTGATAGATAAACTTACTAAAACACTCTTATATAGTTATATACATTAACACTTAACAGAGAAATATTGATGAAAACAAAATATGTACTATAAAGATTTTAGTTGTCATAAATGAAGTTGATTAACATGAACCACATTTTCTACATAACAAATAGTCTAAAACCGTAATTTACTCAATACTACTCTCTCAGTCTCAAAATAAGTGATTAGGGGTGCTTATGGGTTGGGTTGATTGGTAAAGCAATTAAACAACCCAACTCAATGTTGACGGTTTAAAAAATTTCAACCCAATCCAACCCACACAAAAGTGCAACCCAATCCAACCTAACCCATTCGGTTGGTCAGTTTGTGTTTAAACAAAGTAAAATAAACATTGGGAACATAAAAATAAAGGAAACATTTCTTTGAAATACGATCAGTCATTCAAGAGAATATATGAGTTTATCAAATATTTAGGTATTACATATAACTTTTCAATAATGTCCTCTTATGAGTTCAATTGCTCATTGCCGATGAGTCGTTTTTGGTAAACTATACATATTAAAGAAAAATACAAATAATTTTAGAGTAGCAGCTAAAACTTTCATCGGGTTGGTCGGGTTACTTTGGGCCTAACACAATTTCAACCCAATTGATTCGGTTTGCCCTGATTTTGTATCAATTAAATGGCGGGTTATTTCGGGTTGGGTTTTTTTTGGGTTGGGTTTGCCAGATTGGTCGGGTTCATCGATTTTTTGAGCACCACTAGTCTACATTATTATTTTACTTTTGTCCCAAAATAAGTTTTTACTTTCAAAAGTAAATGTCTATTTTCTGATTCAATCATTAATTATGAGATCGAGAAATTTTCTTTTCTCTATAGTTAAGAATGTAACTGTTCTTTTGTTAATTAAAAAGTGCAATGATTACGGAATCATAAAACTATGTATTTTTCATTGTGAACATTTATGTTAGAATGGAGAGAGTATTTAAACGGTAACATGTTTTTTTATAATCTTAATTATAAATATTTGTGCAATTTATAAAAAAATTAATTCATAAATTTATAAGTATCTCAAACAACTTCTCTAAAATGGAGAACATAAGGATTTTAAGCTATAATTTTGTTTCAACAGCTTCTCCAAAACTATCCTCAAAATAGAGAAGGTAGAAGAGAGAAGTAGTTCTTTTCTCCAAATGCAGAGGGGGGAGGCTATTTGCACATATTATTTTGCTATTTGCACCAAAATGATTGGTGCTATTGGTGCAATAATTATGTTTTTTTTGTTTTTTTTTTTGTCATTTTGTTGTCTTTTATTTTTTATTTTATTTATTATATATTTTTATTTATTTGTATTATATAGTTTTATTTTTTTTACTTTTTGGTTTAATTTAAAAAGAAATAAATATTTATAAATATAAATATTACTAATTTTTTATAATTATATAATTATAAAAATAAAACGTAATCTATATTACATTCGATTACTTTAATATTACATTATCCGTAGTACAATTAACACGTAAAAGCTGCATGTAATTATTTATTCGCTCTGAATACGGGGTAACCCATCCAGCAGCACACAGATAACTGTAATGGAAAAAATGTCCTACAATTTGCGAAAACGGGTATCCTTATGCCATATATAATTTCACTTAATGGTTACCATTAATGTACCCAATTGTAAAAACAATATGTTCATACCACACTGGCGGAGTGGACCTAAGCGGCAAGTACGTCCCACTGTCGGTCATACTTATAACATGTAATATCACATTATATTTTGAAGCAATCAAGACACCTATTTCAGGCATTGTCATCCAGTGTAGATTCCGAGTATGTAATTGATTCGTTGATTACTTCAATGGATTGAGAGTAAATCTACAGATAAGTTTGAGAGATTTTTAGAGAGAGATATACATGAAGAAGAAGAAGAAGTGAACGATATGTTGGAAGTCTCTAATCATATATATATATATATATATATATATATATATATATATAGAGAGAGAGAGAGAGAGAGAGAGAGAGTAAATTACAGATTTGGTCCCTACCGTTTGGCGTTTGTTACGGAATTGGTTCCTAAAAGAAAATTACATTTTACAAAGTTATAATAAAATGTAATTGTTACAAAAAGAAAAATACATTTTATAAAGTTATAATAAAATCAAAAGTTACAAATTTATAAAATCAAATCAAATCAAATTTACTACTGCAGACCTCTAACACCCACCAATTTGGTATGTGCAGAGTTTTCTTTTTATGCAGATATTTCCATGTATCACTATTAATTAATATATTATATTACTATAAATTTGTTTTAATTATATTATTAAATATGTAATTGGTTATTTTTTCTAAATGTCATTAAATTAAAATATATAAGATAATCATTGAATTCTAACAAAATACTTAATTTTTTTTATATAAAAAACATTATATTATTAAGCCTAAATTAAACAAATTTATAAAAAATTATCACTTTCTCAGAAGTTACAAATTTATAGAATAAAATAAAATCAAAAGTTACAAATTTTATAAATTTATAAAATCAAAAAACACACACACACACACACACACACACATATATATATATATATATATATAAAGATAATAATAATAATAATAATAATTATTATTATTATTGTACTTTAATGATTTGATCGGAAATCAATAAGTAACTATTTGCACATTTTTGGTGCAAATAGCACTCCCCATATTATATTACTATAAATTTGTTTTAATTATATTATTAAATATGTAATTTGTTATTTTTTCTAAATGTCATTAAATTAAAATATATAAGATAATCATTGAATTCTAACAAAATACTTAATTTTTTTATATAAAAAACATTATATTATTAAGTCTAAATTAAACAAATTTATAAAAAAATTATCACTTTCTCAAAAGTTACAAATTTATAGAATAAAATAAAATCAAAAGTTACAAATTTTATAAATTTATAAAATCAAAACACACACACACACACACACACACACACACATATATATATATATATATATATATTGTTTGGTTCATTTGAGAAATGGTAAATATATGAGAAATAGAGAAGTGATCTTAGTCATTCATATGGTCAAGATTGGATTTAATTGGTTAAAAGTTACGGCTTTGACTGGTCAAAAATTGCGGCTTTGACTGGTCAAAAATTACGGCTCTTCCAAAAATATAAGGGTATTTACGTAACTTTGACAAAAACACGTGCGTGTTCATATATATGAAGGCATGCAGTCATACATGAATACATGCGTTCATATATGAATGTTCGTAATTTTAAATAAACACTGACTGCATGCCTTCATATATGAATGCATGCAAAAAAAAAAGAGTGACATTCATATATGAACGCTTGTTTTTTGCATGCCTTCATATATGAATGCATGCCTTCATATATGAATGTTCATAATTTTTACATAAACACTGACTGCATGCCTTCATATATGAATGCATGCGTTCATATATGAATGCATGTAAAAAAAAGAGTGACATTCATATATGAACGTCTGTTTTTTGCATGCCTTCATATATGAATGCATGCGTTCATATATGAATACGTACAAAAAAAATAGTGACATTCTACTAACATTCATATATGAACTTCTGTTTTTTGCATGCATTCATATATGAACACACACGGCTAAAAAAAAGAAAAAAAAAGTGATATTCATATCTGAACGCATGCGTTCATATATGAATGCGTTTGGATAATTTACAAAAATACCCTTCGAATAATAAAAAATGTGAGGAACACGGGAGTGGACCATGGGAGCAATTATCCCCTAATTCTCGGTCAAAGCCGCCGATCTTGACCGAATTAATGGTTTAAGATCACTTCTCTATTTCTCATATATTTAGTGTTTCTCAAATGAACCTTTCCCTATATATATATATATATATATATATATATATATATATATATATATAAAGATAAAGATAATAATAATAAAGGGGTGGGTGCCTAAATGGTAGCACGGTTTGGACGGGGGTGAGGTGGTCATTTTTATATTTAATTTGGAATCACAGGAACAAAATTATTTTTAAAGCGGAGAAGACTCGGATTGACGAGCTATTCTTCGAGTGGCAAAGGCTTGTGTTTGAATTGGTGAGTAGAAGAGCGAAGAAACAAAGAGTGGATTGGATCATGTGGCTGTTGGGCAACGTAAACGGCGTCAATGAGCAGATAATCGGGTAACGAGGAAGAGGGTTGAAAGCGAGGATCGACTATCGTAAAGAGGCTGAAAAGGATGCAGTAGTGAAGGTAAATCAGTCTGACCGGAGGATCATCTAAAGAAGGTGGAGCGTCCTGATTCGAGCATCTTTATGCAGTCCAGAAGTGGCTGTGTTGGGTTTCGAAATCGAAATGGAACGAGTTGCATGCTGTGGTTTTTTGTCATGCACATTGCAGCTGCGATGCGGGACTGGGGCAATAGGTGCGGTGCAGTGTTTTGTGGCTGGGAATCATCCGGGGTGACTGCGAGCACCTCGATAATCTGCAGCGGCGCTTTTGTAACTAGCAGTGGTCGGAGTCGTTTGGTTTTATTGGTTTTGGTTTCGAGGTCCGAGATTATGTCTCTTCCAGCGGGTCCTTTTGTCCTTTCGAAGCAGTGACTGTTTGCTTCTCGCAAACTTCAATCTTGTTGCTGTATTGTGTTACTGTAGTGTTGTTTTTGTTTTGCGCTCGGTGGCCGTTGTTTCTTGTTCGGTTGGTGGCCTTCCGCTTGGTTTTTATGTGTTGTTTTTCTCGTTGTAAACTGTGGTTTCTGGTTGGTGTGGTAATATAAGTGGTTTTGTTGCCGTTCAAAAAAAAAATAATAATAATAATAATAATTATTATTATTATTATTATTGTACTTTAATGATTGAATCGAAAATCAATAAGTAACTATTTGCACTTTTTTGGTGCAAATAACACTCCCCAATGCAGAGATAACCCGTAAATGATTACTAAATGAGAGAACCAATAAAAAACTTTAAAAGTAGATATTTAAACAGAGAAATAATATTTTATAGAGATGAACTAATATACGATTCATTACAAAAAATTAATAGTCACGGACAGGATGGAAAACATAATGATTAATGTGTTGAAGTCCACTGAGGTGTCACTGTGACCGCCATGTTTTCAAACCTTTGTCCATTTATTATCCCCTTCATCAGATTTTTATTCTTTTTTATAAATTGAATTTAAAAAGAAGAAGAAAAAGAGCAAACTTTATTTTTGTTCCATGTGCGTTTTTGATTTTTTGATCCTTAAGTTTTTTCTTGACTCGACAAACGTGTCGTGTCGTATCAGGTTCAAAGTTAAACGGGTTGAGATTGTTTAATTCTAACCCCACCCGTTTAATAAACGGGTCAGAAAACCTCAACTTGAACCCGACTTGCCTAACCCGTTTAACAATTATAAAACTAAAAATTAAAAATCGAAAATTCACAAAAAAGTACAAGTTTAAAATTCAAATGAAAACATTAGAAATCTAAATTTTATTGTTCAAACTTATAAGTTCTAACAAAATCTAAAACATTAAAAATCCAAAGCATTAAAAAAAACTTATAATGTTATTCGGGTTATTTTCGAGTTGAAATTTTTGACCCTGACCTTACCTGTTTAATTTTTGTGTCGTGTCGTGTCAACCCGTTTACTTAAACGGGTTGAAATGTATTACCCAAACTTGTTTATTTCATGTCGAGCTCGTGTCAGGTTAGCGTATCGTGTCATTTTTTGTCAGGTCTAGTTTTTTCTCTTATTTTGCTCCATAGAACTTATCTAATATAAATTTGCCACTATAATTTGCAACTTTATTATGTTTTAGTCCTTTCTATTAACAGATTCTTCAATTATAGGGATCAAAATCAAGATAAAACCATAAGTTATAGTGACAAATTTGTATTAAATAAGCTGTAAGGACCAAAATTAAAAAAGCACAAAACAAAAATGAAGTTAAAATAAAAAGAGTAAACTACACTTTTGGTCCCCATGGTTTTCCGAAAGTAACACCTTTCGTCCCTGCAGTTTCAAAATTACAGTTTGGCCATCGTGGTATGCAAAAACGACCGGGTTTGGTCCCTGTCACTAGCGGCCGTTAAAAAAATATGTTCGATAAGGGGTACGTTAGTCTTTTTTTTTCATTTTCTTTTAATTATCCTCTAAAATGTGCAATTTGATTATAAGATATATATTTATACATACATAAATATATAGAGTAAACTACAAATTTGGTCCCTGAACACCTTCTGGTCGGTAAAACCTCCGACCATCTCTCAAAACCCAAATTCAAGCATTAAAAGTCAAAACCAACATCAAAATCTAGGCCTCAAATCTAGAATCAAAATCTAAACTTAAAGCTCAAATCCAAAATCAAAATCTAAACTTAAACTAAAACCAAAATTACAATCCATACCAAAATAAAAATCAAACCAAAATTAAAATCTGAGATGCAAATGGAATTTGAACCCTAACTTATCCACCATCTTGAAATCAAACTCGTAGCTAACATCTTCAAAATGGTGGGTCTTATGAAATGTTTGCTTGACGTAAATGAGATTCATGGGAGAAATCGGTTCCCATAAACGAGCCGATATGTGGAGAACAACGAAATGGGTGGCGAGATCTATGGAGAACAACGAGCAGATCTAGGGAGAAGGAGGTGTTGAGATCGAACAAGATGCAGGTTAGTTGAAATCGGGAGGTGCAAATCGGGAGGAGGTGGTAGTGGCAGCAACCCAATCAGGCGGATGGTGGTGGTGGCAACAACCGACGGTTCGAGGAGGGGTTCGTCGGTTTGGGGAGGGGTTCGCCTGAGAGGAGAAGGGATTGGGGAGGGGTCGGTCGGAGAAGGGATTAGGAAAGGGAGTGGGTGGGTGGGTAAGAAGGTAGGTTAGGTCCTTCTAATTAATATATGTATACATATTAGTTAATTTTATTTATTTTTAAGAAAAATAAGATAAAGGTGAAAAAAGACTAAAATACCCCTAACTTAACGGATTCTTTTAACAGCCGTTAGAGGTAAGGACCAAATCCGGTCATTTTTGCAAACCAAGATGGCCAAATTGTAATTTTGAAACTACAGGGACGAAAGATGTTACTTTCGAGAAACTGTATGGACCAAAAGTATAGTTTACTCAAATAAAAATATTTTTTTTCCAGTAAACTCAATTTTGGTCCCTATAATTTACGCAAAGTTATGAACGATATCAATGAATACAATAATGGTCACTATAGTTTGCATATTTGTATTAAAAAAGTCCATGACAATCACCCTTAGTGTTGTTAAGTGAAGGCAATTTTCATTAATTTATATATTTCCTTAATTTTCTTAGAAAAATTAAAAATATAATTATATTAAAATAAATATTACAATACATTAACAACCCCCCCCCCCCCAAGTCAAACCCAATCATTGACCACCTCCCCTTTCCATTTCCCGGTGACTCCTACTTCCCTTCCTTTCCCGTTCCTCAGTGATCCCCATTCCTCCTTTCTTAGAGCATCTCAAATGCAAAGTTCTTAAAAGCAAAAAGCAAAGTGGCTTGTAGGAACTACCATTATGGAGAGTTCTTATAAAAACCTCATCCTTTTTAGGTTTTTGTACAAGAATCTTGGTTCTTATCTTGAACTTTGTGTGATATGACATTTTATTAGGTTTTTATTTATGTGTATGGGATATTTAAATTAAATATTTGATGTTGAAAAAAAATATGGGACCCACAAAAATGTAACACCCCGAATTCTGGAAATACCTGTATCATTCTTATCAGTTGTGGAACCTTCGCATTGTTGGGATTTATTAGTATATTATCGAGCCTTTCGGATTAAGCATCGTGTGTTGAAAATCATCAAATTTGAGAACGTTGGGACTGCTCGCGATTGTGCCCGCGAGAGTGACAGGTGTCACAATCGCGAAGGGCACTATCGCCGGAGGTCATGTGGCCTCGGTACGTTTCTCGCGATTGTGCCCGCGAGAGTGACATGGTCACAATCGCGGGGCACTATCGCCCCGTTTGTACCGAGAGGGGGGAGGCCGGCGCGACCTTGCCTGCGAGAGTGAGTGACAATTGTCACTCTCGTCGTGTCACTATCGCCGACGGGTGTTTTGGGTATAAAAAGCCAAGTCGCGATTTTTAGCCATTTTTATCTGATTCTAGGGTTTGGGAAGCGATTTTCTCATCTGAGTTTGGTATGTTTTCTCCTCCTAGACTTCTTTCTTCATTTATGGTGGTTCATAAACATTAATGGTGGTCCTTAATACTTTTAGGAAGTGTTGTTAGTGAGCTCTCAAGTGGTTAACCTTCTCATCTCTAATCTCCTCCATTCTAGGCTTGAGTTTTCTTTTGGAAAAACTACTAAGGTGAGTTCATACACTTTTACTAAACCTTATACATGTCAAATGTGGGTTTTAAATGCCTAAGCATCTCCCTTTTTCATATACTTGATTTGTGGGTTTTGTACCTAATTTAACTTTTGGAGATTTTAGGGTTTTATGATAATTTTATGAAATATGATTATGTGAGCTTGTTGACGCTACTATTAACCTACCTTTACTCGGGAAAATGTATTTCAAAAGATGGCTCTATTCATGTATCACTTATGGGTTTTAGAAATGATATTCTTGTGGTTAACTGCTGATAAGTTTGTATTTGGGAATTGTTCATGTTTAAAGAGTATGGCTTATAATAGACATTTATGTTTCAACCAATGATCGTTCGGTAAATAATGGAAATTGTCTTGGGGAAAAGCATTCTTTATGTCCTTTATGCATAATTACACTTGTTGAAATATTCGTTGGGCACTATGAGCATTTTTTTGGCTTATTTGTTGTATTTGGGAGTCATGACCCCGTAAGTTGCTATATTATTGTCCCGGCCTTGTGACGACTAGTTTTCCACGTCGAGGCACGTTAGGCATCGGAATGGGTTATAAGTTCTTCGTGCTCAAGTATTACGATATTGGATGAGGATCTTGACGTAAGGACCCCTCGGGGTTGAACTTGAGTTTCCATGGGTGTACGTTTAAAGCCACTGAGCCTGACATCCCTTACGTGTACTTTATTTGTTTATTGGCTTTACTGACTCATCGAATGACTTACTTTTGTGTTCTGTCATTTGTGTTAGTAAGCGGGTCTCCCCCGTTAACCCAAGAGGTACTTGCTACATTTCAAAGAGCATTATTGTTATTATTACCATTATTATTGGTGTACAAAAGAAACTCCTTTACTCACTTTTACCTTTGTTTATTTAAACTGCAAATGTTTGATCTCACTAGGCTCTAGCCTAACACTTTTTCTTAAAACGACATGTATAACAGGTCAGGTTTCCCGTGGGGTTCGTCGGGACTGAGTGGATGGCTTTGAGGTCAAGAGCGGTCTTTTTGGGAGATGTATAGACCGATATATTGGATAGCGGACATACTTTTGGAAGAATAGCAACACCTGATACTAATCTTTTTTATTTAAGTTAGATTATTAGGTTGTTAGTGTATTTTTCATTTGATTAATTGTAATGTTTATAGCATTGTTTCCCCGTTCTATCGGGATGATACTTTGGGGTTGTTTCAACATGTTTAATATACCCAGGTTTACCAATTTATAGCCGTCATATTGCAGAAATTTCGAATTTTTAACCACAAGGGTTGTGGTGTGGTGGTAAAGGCTTGGGGAGTTCATAGCGCTCAACCCGGGTTTGAGCCCCACTCGCAGCACTTGTGGCCACTGAGGATAAACTCAGGACTGCACGCTTTAGCAGCTGGGCCAAAGGCCCTAATTGCCAAGGATTAGTCTGGGCCATAGGCCCAGGATACCCTTTCCAAAAAAAAATCGAATTTTTATTCCGCTAATTTTTAGGGTGTTACAAAAAAGGTTCTTATAAAACTATCATTGCGGAGTTTTTTTTTATAAGTTCCTAATTTGATGAGTTGGACATGATGTGACAAAAAAGTACAAAAAGTAGATTTTTATAAGAACCTCCATTAAAGATGCTCTTAGTGAACACCACCACCTCTGAGCATGCGAGCAGCATTGCACCATCACCTCTTTACAACATCATCAACTCCATTACTATGTTTCACCTCCGATTGAAAACCCAAGCCAAGACGTCAAGAACCTCCATAATTTGTGTGTTTTGAATCAATGGATCTCATCAAACCTAAACTAGATATGTGTGTGTTTCGCTTTTATCATTAATCCATGTGTGTTTTGATATCATCAAACCTAAACTAGATATGCCCATACAACCTATTGGTATATTTAGTGTCATCAATCATTTTGGTGCAATTGTAATTTACTAGAGATCGATTTAAGTGATAAGGCAAACATATGTGAGTTAGGAGGTGTGGACTGTATACTCACAAATGTTTCCCTTATCATCTTAGATCGCCATAAAGTGGGGGGTCAAGAGGGTCGTGTCCCTTTGTAGGGTCCTAAGGACAACGCCCCTGGCGAGGTTCCAAGCAATGTTTTAAGACCCTGTTTTTTGGTTGACCCGGTGTGGTGACCGGGTCACGGTTCAACCACCGGGTCACGGTTCAACCACCGGGTCAACCAAATACATTAAAAAACGCACATAACTGACATAAGCATAAGTTTTTCATCAATCCAAATACATCAACCGGTTCAACCGTTTTTTTTTTATAAAACCGGTCGGTTCAATCCGGGCCATAAATTGCCATAAACTTGGTCGCAATTGATCCGCCCTTGTAACACCCGGAATTTGATTAAGGTAAACAGGGTGTTCTCATGACCCTAGAGAGAGACTTTAGTTAATAGTTAAGTGTGTGTTAATGCTTTACATAAAACGATCAGCCGATCGAGGACTTTCAAAAGTGAAAAAGGGTCGAATGACGGGTCGGGAAGCGTTGGGTGACAGTGCCAAGGGGCACAATCGCTAGGCATAGTCGCAGGGCCGAAGGATCGCTCGGTACGCACAGTGCGAGTATGCCCGCGACTGTGACAGTGGTCACTATCGCGGGGCATAGTCGCTGGAAGGGGAGTACCCACGGTACAAACCGGCGATTGTGACTAGCGATAGTGACACTCTCGCCCGTGGGCTCCAGGGGGCTTTTAAGCTCGATTTTAGGCTATTTTCTACATAACTTCTCCTTCTCTTTACCCTAAACTCTCCCAACTCTCCAACCCTCACTAATGTCAGTTTTGGTTGCATCTAAGGGTTAATCTCCCCTACTTATTAATGTTTGGACCTCATCAAGGGTGAGATTTGGAAGCTATACCTTGAGTTCTTCATCTTCTTCTCCATTTCAAGAATCCTTAAGTTTTAGGGTTTCACCAAACCCTCTCCATTTATTTTGAAGAGCTAAAGTTTGAGGTCATTCTAGTGACCCTAGAAGTATATTGGTGGTGGATTCAAGTTTGGTTAAGGTAATCATCCCTTCTCCTCATTTGTGAAAATTAGGGTTTTGATATAAGTTGAGATTTTTATGTAAAATGTTTGAGGAACGATTCTAAATGGTTGAATATGATTATTTATGGTTGGAAACTTGTGGATCTAGGTTTTGGAAGGATTTGCTTGTGGATTCAAGATTATCCAAAGAAGCTCAAGCTGGGGAAAAATCTAGATTTAGCCTAAATCTAGCAAGGTGAATTCAAGTTGAATTGTAAAAACGGTGTACATGCCAAAAATGTCAATCTTTAAATGTTTAAATGTTTTACATGAAATTATTAACTGTTGAGTTATTTGGCGAATCTTGATTATTTGTAGTGTTTGATTTTATAAACTTTGTAAAACACCCACGTTTGAAATTTTGAGCATTTTGACAACTAAATCATACACATTGGTATTTTTGATGACCTGTTTCATGAAGTAGAGTTGGAGTATAAATGCATTTTATTGGATATTTTAGATGAGTGTTTGATTTTGTGTTATGGGACGTTTTTGAAAGAATAAATGATATAAACTCACTTGGAAAATGATTAGTCCTAATCTAAACTACGCTGGAGTTAATTATATATTTTGGAGTATAGGTTTACATAAATGCGGGCTATTTACGTTTGGTTTCATTTTATAATTTTCAACGATGGTTCTTTGGATTTGTTGAGCCTATGGCTCGAGTTGGATTTTGTTGGGTCTTGGGGACACTTGTGCGATTTCAATAGCTCAATGTAGAGCATTCTTTATGGTTTCCGTTTACCGCATCTTATTTGAGAATTACATGTTTTGAATGTGTTAGTTCATTCGTTTGGAGTCATGTAATGTTTTTAGCTAGTACAATGGATCCATAGGCACGATGTTCTTAATGTCCCGTTTTGGATAAGTTCACCACATTGGCACGGAATAGGCATCGGATCACCATGGTAAGTAAAGTGTGGACCTATACGGTCAGGCAGCGTCCCATGGACAGTAAGGTGTAATTCCATTGTGCATAAGTTCCCGTTTTGGAACTCTCAAGAATTAACTCAGAAAAGTTGACTTGATGTTTTCGAATAATAGACTCAGAGGAGTTGAGCTCGATATATTTTATGAGTATAATCCATGCGTTTTGGTTTTCTACATAGTTATGTGACCTAAATTTGTGTTCCGTCACGTACTTATGAATCATCGAATTTATAACCATCGGATTTAATGTATTTTAATAGAAGTCACAATCCGATGAAAGTTCTTAAGCAACCATTAGATTGTTACCCTCATCGAATTCTCATACTCCTTTGAATTATTTCATGCAGTTAATATCCAACAAAATTATCCTTTATAAATGTCTATAACTGGTAACTGTTGTATAGCTTATACTTCAGAATAAACAAATATGATTTTTACTTGTAAAAGTCCTGTTACTATATGTATTGTTCCAAGAGTAAAAAAACCTTCAGCAAAATCGAAGATTAGTTAAAGAGTGGTCAGATTGTCACCAAAGAGAATTGGTTTGTCGTCTAGTCAAAAGAAGATCAATACAAGATACAGTCGACATGTAATCTGACAAATACAACTACTAGCAAGCCGAATTTGAAGTGCAAACTTGACCAACAAGTTTGATTCACCAACTCTTCCCGACTCTCATCCTAAAGTATGAGAATATGCAAAAGTGTGTCACTATTAAGTATGTTCCAAAGTATTATTTAAATACTTATTATACTTTACTGTTCCATCTGCACAAGAGGATGGGAATGGTTAACACTTGTCTACATCAACAGACCGAAGTGAAAAGTACAAGCATGCATGGATTAGCAAATTCGACGGAGACACGTGTGAAAGTTGAAGGAGAGCATTTAATGCAACGAATGCTATAAAATGATTTCAATGTGTTAACTTGCAAATCACCCATTTTTAAAATAACTTCTCAGTGAAAAGCTTCAAAGTAATTTGACGTCAATATCTGAGAGATATCTTTATCTCTTAGATTTGAAAGAGAAACCTTCTTGTTTTCTCTTTCAGCGTGTGTAAATTTGTCACCCTCAAATAGTTTAGGATCAAGGTCTTGATTCCTAGTTTCCGCAACTAATCAGTAATTATATGTTTAAAATAAACTAAAATTAAAAAGAACAAATTTATAGTGTTTGTATTCAAATTGAACGTATTATCATTTTGGAAATCACGATTTAAATAACATTCTTAAAGTTATTGTTTTATACATATATTGGATGAAAACCCTTGAGCTCACTAGGTGTTAAGCCTAACTTTTTTATTTGTCGGCATGTGCATCAGGTTCTAGTTGGGGAAATGGTTCTAGCAGTACTTTGAAGAGATGAGCCCTAGTGTTACACGAGGGTAAGTAGTTGGTGAAGTTTTCCGCAGTTTGGAGATAGTGACAGTGATTGGGTTTTAGTAGCACCCGTCCCTATAATAGACTGTGTACATAGAATGAAATGTGTTTATTGAAGTTAAACTTTAAATTATTGTTGTAGATGAATCAGTTATCGACGTATTTAGAAATTTTTTAATTAGTTGCTATTTCCAGATTTGAGGGTGTTACAGCCCTCTTCCCCGGGTCCCGGTTCAACTAGTCGGGTCGACCCGGTTTTTAAAACATTGGATCCAAGGGGCAGAGCCCCTTTTAGACCTTAACTATGGACCGTGGAGTCAGATAGGGGTGCTCAAAAAATCGACCAACCCGAAAAAACTCGAAAAAAATCAACCCGAGGTAACCCGACATATAATCGATATGAAACTAGGGCAACCCAAATCTATTGGGTTGATATTGGGTTAGGCCCAAAGTAACCCGACCAACCCGATAAAAGTTTTAGCGAATTCTCTAAAATTATTTGTATTTCTTCTTATTATGTATAAGTTAACAAAAACAACTTGGCAATAATGAGCAATGGAACTCATAAGAGAACATTATTCGAAAGTTACATGTAATACCTTAATATTTGATGAACTCGTATATTCTCTTGAATGATTGATCGTGTTTTGAACAAAGATTTCCTTATTTTTATGTTTTCAATGTTTTTTTCCTTTGTTCAAACACAACCCGACCAACCCGAACGGGTTGGGCTGGGTTGCATTTTTGTTTGGGTTGGGTTGAAAATTTTCAAACCGCCAACATTGGGTTGATTTGTTCAAATACCTTCAACCCGATCAACCCAACCCATAAGCACCCCTAGATTCAGAGATCTGGACTTTGAGTCTAGACTTGTGAATTTCCAAAGTTAGAAAATTGACTAAGGTGTCGTTTGTTTTTTTAAGAGGTCTGAAGTCTAAAGTCTTATTTTACTTCTGATTAATAAGAGGTGGTGTTGAAGTCTGAAATCTGAATCAACAAGACTGTATGTTTTTGTAACGTCTGAAGACGTCTTAAGAGAAAGAAAAACATATGAAATGAGGTAGCGATAAGAGGTTTTAAGAAGTTAGGTCACCACTTCTCATTTCAAACGTATTTAAGAGTTAAGAAGTTCTGAAAACTGGAAAGAAAAAAAAACAACCTAAATCTAAAAAGGTCTGAACGATTCAGACTTAAGAGCCATTAAGAGGTTTTTATAAAAAACAAACAACCCCTAAGTCATAAGTCTGAACTAGTGTATTTAGAAATCTAGACCTGTGTGTTCAGAGATATGGACTCAGATTTCGATCTCTGAACTCTGATTCGGTTATAACTACCCCTCAATCTTATCCATTAACGATTATTACTGTTAAACCGTCAGTAACTGTCGATCTCTCATTGAAATATATAAATGAAAATATGGGTATAAGAATCTCGATTGCATAGCCCTTGAGAAGACAAAAAAAAAACTTAAGAATTATCCCAATACGAAATTTGTGAACCCAAGGCTATTAGGGTTGAATTATTATATTTAGAAAGTGTTCCACACACGATTCTTGAGATTATTTAGTCCCTTTATCATCTCCACAACCCTGTTCCTAACACAACCACCATTGGAGGAGTCCAAGGTTCAATGAAACTGATAAGTCTCAACCATCGAATTTGTACATAATACATATAGACGTTTGAAGTTCAAACACTTAGAAATAAATTCTCTTCTTAGTCAACAAAAATAGGTCTAATCCGATGTATATTCTAACCATCGGATTAGACACTCAATAAGGTTTAAATCCGATATTTTCTCAAAAAGAAAACAAACTTATGAATCATCGAATTTATAACCATCGGATTTAATGTATTTTAATAGAAGTCACAATCCGATGAAAGTTCTTAAGCAACCATTAGATTGTTACCCTCATCGAATTCTCATACTCCTTTGAATTATTTCATGCAGTTAATATCCGACAAAATTATCCTTTATAAATGTCTATAACTGGTAACTGTTGTATAGCTTATACTTCAGAATAAACAAATATGATTTTTACTTGTAAAAGTCCTGTTACTATATGTATTGTTCCAAGAGTAAAAAAACCTTCAGCAAAATCGAAGATTAGTTAAAGAGTGGTCAGATTGTCACCAAAGAGAATTGGTTTGTCGTCTAGTCAAAAGAAGATCAATACAAGATACAGTCGATATGTAATCTGACAAATACAACTACTGACAAGCCGAATTTGAAGTGCAAACTTGACCAGCAAGTTTGATTCACCAACTCTTCCTGACTCTCATCCTAAAGTATGAGAATATGCAAAAGTGTGTCAGTATTAAGTATGTTCCAAAGTATTATTTAAATACTTATTATACTTTACTGTTTCATCTGCACACAAGAGGATGGGAATGGTTAACACTTGTCTACATCAACAGACCGAAGTGAAAAGTACAAGCATGCATGGATCAGCAAATTCAACGGAGACACGTGTGAAAGTTAAAGGAGAGCATTTAATGCAACGAATGCTATAAAATGATTTCAATGTGTTAACCTGCAAATCACCCATTTTTAAAATAACTTCTCAGTGAAAAGCTTCAAAGTAATTTGACGTCAATATCTGAGAGATATCTTTATCTCTTAGATCTGAAAGAGAAACCTTCTTGTTTTCTCTTTCAGCGTGTGTAAATTTGTCACCCTCAAATAGTTTAGGATCAAGGTCTTGAGTCCTAGTTTCCGCAACTAATCAGTAATTATATGTTTAAAATAAACTAAAATTAAAAAGAGCAAATTTATAGTGTTTGTATTCACCCCTCCCCCCTTCTATAAACACTTTTTGTGTGAGTCATCGTGGTCTAGAGTCTAGACCAACATAAACAAATCAAAATGTAGCATTTTGGGCTTGTATATACGATTTCAATTTTATTATGATATGCTCCTTGTTAGATTACGCTTTTGTTTTTTATTCTCCTATGCAATAATTTGGGTTTCTGATTGTATGATTTGCTCTTTTTAGATTACGTTATTGTTTTTTTATTTCTATTCTTTTATGCAATAATTTAGGTTGGTTTTGATCTAGGTATCAGATTCGAGTTTGATTTAGGTTTCAGATTTTGGAATTTGGTTTGCCTGAAAAGTTGGTTAGAGGGAGTCGTCAGACTATGTGAGAATAAGAAGAAGAGGGGTGGGTTGAGGGTGGATTAATGGGTTATACATATGTTTAATCATGTCTACTTTTAAAAATTATTTAATAAACAAGGAAAAACATAAAAAGATTAAAATGTCCCTTATTTAATGCACATTTTAACAACATTAGTGTTAGGGACTCTTTTCTATAGGAAAATGCAAACCACATTAACCATTATTATACTTATTAAAATTGAAGGACTTTGTTAGTAGTTTTGTGTAATCCACTTAGACCAAATTGAAGGACCATTATTAGGGGCGGACCTACCCTTCCCAGGGGGTCTCATGCATCCGTTCAAGTTCGTTTCGTAAGGGCAAAAAAAATCGGTACGTAAGGTGCACCCGCTTAAATATAGGTGGTGCTCCGTGATATATACGTTTTTGAGGGGTGAAAGGTGCACCCGCTCAAATATAGGTGGTGCTCCGTGATATATACGTTTTTGAGGGGTGAAAGGTGCACAAGTCCCAAAAAAACCAAAATTACTCTCGAAATCAACCAAAAAATCTCTTGAAATCAATCAAAAAAATTCAAAAAATCCCTCGAATCAACACAAAAAAAAACAAAAAAAACCCATCAAATCAACACAGAAGCTTTAAAAATCCCTCGAAATCAACCAAAAACATAAAAAGTCCCCCAATAGGGGAATTCGGCTAAAAACACATCGACAACAATTTCTTAAGCTTTTCGTTTGTGCACCCGCTCACCTAAAATCTTGGGTCCGCCACTGACCATTATTATACTTATTGAAATTGTGATGCAATGACCAAATCCATGAATGATGTAATGTGTGAAATTCAATTTCATTCCATAAGTAAACCAAACGTCTGAATGAAATTTGGTATAGAATTGATCATTCCAATTCTTTCGAATTTCGTCGGAATCCTGCGAACTAAACGTCCCCTAAATATCTTTATTCAAATGACGAATTTTCAAATCATAATATATCAATTTTATTAAATATTATTTTTGGTCGTTATTTTTGTAATGCTTAGTTTCATAAGAAAATTCATAAAGTTTGTTTTGTAACGCATTTCAAGTAAATGTGTTAATTATGTGTTCGATATCTAAAATATTTTTACTAAAAATATCCTACCGCTGTAAAAGAATACCAACAATCTATTTTAAAAAATCTATATATGTATAAAAGACAAATTCTATTCATACCTCTTTCTATTAAAAATATATAAGTGAAATACAGTAAAAAAAAATAGTTGATGACTATGTTTGGCAAACTAGCTTTTCAAAACGCTACTTCAATAAGCTAGCTTATGGTCATCCAAACGTGTACCAGGAAAAAAAGTTAGCTTATAAGCTAGCTTTTTTTGCCGAAATAGCCGATGTGTGAATGAGTATGAATAGCAACTCTAAAAATAATTTATACATTTTGCTTTTGAGTTAATATATTTCAACAAAGGAAAGATATATATTATGGGATTGAGGAGTGCCACTGCCAGCCAAAGGGAATTTAAAGATGTGACAAAAAGATTTGATTATGGACCCACTTTTCATGATGGCATTCATTCGCATGTTAAAAAATAATAAAGCAAGGATAATTTTGAGGGTGAAAACCTTTTCCTTTTATCATACCTCTACTTACTTACATTCCTTTTATCTTTCATTTATTATTTATTTATTTATATAGAATAAAAATATATCAAATCACTTTCCCTGTGTCAAATATCAATTACAGAAAAAGAAAACAAATTAAGACAAATTTTAATCCATTTTAGACTAGACTATTAACATAAACTTCATTCTCTTTATAACAAACAAGAAAGTCAATTGTCACACCCTAATCATAATCATTGATCTATGACCTGCAAAAAGAAAGAAAGAGATGATAGAAATGCCAAATTAAAGTTGTTCTTGGAACACAGTTGGATTATTATCATACAATTGGAAAGGAAAGGAAGTAACAACAAGATTATTATAATTATATTTTAATTTGGTCCTGAAATAAGTATCTACTTTCAAATATAAATGACCATTATACACTTAATTATATGATGAAAAAACTCTTTTATTTCCTTTATTATTAAAGGTAAATTTATCATTTAGTTTTAACCCATCATCATATGCTACCATGCTACTCAACTCAACATTTATTAGCGGTAACCCATGTTGAAACTCGCCATCGGATGCCATACAACCGATACTAAAAATGGATGTTAGGTCACATAATGACTCTTAACCACAATGTCAAAACATAATAATATGCAATAATGACAATTGTAATAATAACCAACCAAATTCAATCAATTTAAAAAAATTCAGCCCCCACAACACCATTACAACAAAAAGTAAACCAACCCTGAATAGTTTTCAACACCAGTCATATCTAGTCCATCAAAACCATGCCTGCTATTTTGAATCAAAAGTCATATATATATAGAATACCAACAATAAATAATAAGAGGAATCCAACATTTAAAGCAAAGATCAAAGAATCATGATGTTGTTTTAGAAGATTAGAACACTTTTTTCAAGCTTTTTTCACTCTTGTTTGTTTGTAATGAAATAAAGGTCAAAAGGGAGACTGCCTTGTTCTACATTCTAATCATCATTTTTGATTTATTGGGGTCTCCTTTTTCACACATCAAACATCTCAATTGCTTATAATTATCTAGTGCATGAGTTGTTGAGCAATGGAGGACACCCCATCACTTCACCTCTCCTAGATCCTCAAACCATAGTTGCAAAAGTACAAGTATATATGCACAGGTTACAACTATCTACAGCAGGTGGTATTGCTATATGCAACATATCATTCAGGTACCACTTTTTTGTCTAAACCACAAAGTGCTTCCTGATGCAGTGAGATGCCTGTGTACCATACAAGTATATGCTTGTACTATACAATTGTCACTACATATGTGATTTTAGGTACTATACAAGTATATGTATGCAATGTGTAGTCGATATCTAATCAAATAACAGTCGGTAACATTGGACATAGATGCAGAACTACTCAATGCCAAGGATTATTGACATGGTTGTACCAATATGTGGATGGGGTTTAAAACGTTGAATATTCCCCTACGTGCCAAAATAAATGTCCACAAATGAAAATGTGTGATTATTACACTTTTTAATTGACTAAATGACAATTTTTCCATATTTGATAATAGAGGGAGTAATGAATTTCTCCGTCTCATAATTAAGGGTAGAATTGGAAAGTATGCACTTAGTGAGCACTTATTTTGAAATCTTAAGAATCTATTAGACTATACCATTTCTTGTCGGACGATAGACAACGAGAATGTTAGATGATAAGAGACAAATAGGAACTAAAAGCTTGTAGAGTTGGTATGTGGGCAACCAGTTCATGCCATAACAGACATGGGAAATAAACATAAACCCTAAAAGATAACACCGAGTGGAGGCAGACTCAGTGGGTTACTGGTCCAACAAAATGGTGGAAAACTGGGTGCAGGTTAGTGCCTCTACTTCCTCAAGTCTTGACACAACTCCATTGCATATTTTGAAAGTAAAAATAATAGCACTAACATGGCAAAGAACTTCATTCCAGCTGGCCAATTTATTTAAAAGTAAAAGAGAAAAGAAAAAAAAAATAAAGTAAACAAACAAACAGTAAGTTGCCCCACTGAAGAGAAGTGCTTCAATATTAGGTCAAAACCTTAAATGTTTTCTTTAGACACTTGGTTCTTCATCAAACTAAAGAAAGCAGAATAAACTGAGCTGAAAAGAAAACATTAAATATAATAGAAGATGCAACTAGTAATGGTGCTATAAATGGATATTCAAGAACTTGATATCCATCCCAAAACCATATCCCGGTTGAAGTTGGTATTATCTGAAATTCAGCCAGAATGGATATTATCCATATTCACATCCACTAATGTGGACATAGTCATATCCGTATCCCTAAAGCAGCAGCAGCATCCAATAGCCAAATTTATATTGTGATTTTGGAGCATTTGTCCACATACCTTGTGGGTTTTCTATTTAGTAATTTCATTGATGATAACAGATATTATAATTTTATTTACAATTATATATGATTACAGAATTAAACATATTAATATTACTTGGTTTTCAAGTTGCAAATTGCAGAAAAGACAAAAAAACGTAAGTGCAAATAAGTTCCTTTTGAGATTATCATGTTTATTTTAGTAATTAATGAGCTTTTAAATTTGTTTGTTATCTAAATTCCTTTTGGACATTTAGATTATATCTTCATATGTACATGGATGTAAAATTTTAAGTAATGCAGATATTTCAAATTCAGTTGCAGATACATTTGGCTGTTCTCAAGCTGGTCTCTCTCTACCAGAGCTTGCCATTAAAGCCTGCTTCAAAGACAAGGTCAACCAAAAGTAAGGAAGTCTATTTGCTAGTTTGCGTCATATTAGTCGAGTAGATATGACTAGAGGTGTGAACTTAGCTGATGCAGGGTGGGGATTGCAGACAAAGAAATAACGACAAATGATTTGGCTAATACAAATTAATTGTGGTTATTTGGTTGTAAAATTTATCAAATAACTGAAATCATATATAACTTTATACCCATGGTGTGCAAGTCATTCAAGGGTATCCTAAAGCATTTCTCTACTTGACTAGCAATACAGTATGTTAGATTCTTCTCAGATACCTAAAACGAAAGGTGGCATGCAATGAGCCTTCTACAAGCTCTGGATCAAGATTGCTCCGCAATTGTATAGCTGTCCTTACTTGATGCTCTTGTTTGCCTAAACATGTAAACCGATAAAATTAATCAAGTTGGTCAAGAACACCTCTTTATTGACATTTAGTTTAAGCCTTATCTCACCTTCCTTCACAAACATTTTGTTTCAGTCAGAATGTTCACGGAAACGGACAACCTTGTTGATGAAAGATCTCTCACGGCGGTAACTGTTTACACAAAAAATAGAAATTAATACAACGGAAACTGTTGTCACGTCTATGCTATTATGCTTCACATAGAGAAAGTAATATATCTTTAAACATTGAAAACTGTTGCACTGAAATAATGCCAGACAACTTACATTACAAACGATGCAAGGGAGAAGCAACTCAACCCAATGGAAAAGTGAATGCAAAACGTTGGCCAGAAGTTATCCCGGTCCAGAAATAATTTCTCAGAAACAAGAGTGGCTACACTTGAAAACAACAAAATCGTCCAACCAGCAGGTAAGCAGCTATGGAAGGAAAATGAAGAAGAATCATGCTACAAGGTAATACATCTAAGTTAGAATCTGCAAATAATGTCTCACCGGGCCAAACTATAGATTTAGGGGTCATTTACCAAACACTTACCTGATAAGTGCTTACTGGGCACTTACCTTACCGGATTTACATGGCAAGGACCCATAATCTCACCCGGTAAGAGCGATGGCAAGGACCGAGAGACTTACTCGGTAAGTGAGGGTGACGACTCTTACCCGGTTAGCACTTATAGGATAAATTATTGCTTACAAAGCCGTTTTGATTGACTAGAATCTTACCCGGTAAGGTAAATGAGAGTGGAGGCTCTCACCAATAAGCGTTACCGGGTAAGCGTTTGGGTAAACGGCCCCTTAGTGAAATATTAAAAGGATTGCTTGCAGCTTCTCATGGTATACCTGAAAGTAGTTTCTGATAAACATGGCGGAGTAAATTATACGAAAAACCATATCTAACTAGTAGTCAAGGAACCATAATATCAACTTCAAGTTCAACGAACAATAGTTGTACGACGCAGATTTTATGAGCTAAAGGGAGTATATGTATCCTCTTACTTGAATCCCGTGGGTTGTTTGTGGAAGATCATGGGATGGAGTTTTAGTGTAAAAGTTCATTGCAACTGAATAAGCTATAGCCAAGCCATGTGTCGAAAAATTATCTCAAGTGTGATGTGTTAGAAGTCAGGAATTCCATCTTCCAATCAATTCCTAAGATGAGGCAAAATATTATGTATTGTAATTACTCTAGGAATTTGATCGGATAGTTATTAGCCTAATCAATCAATGGCGAGATAATTGGTAAAGATTGAAAAGCTGAAGCCTATTCTAAAAGACCATTGCTATGAAAGCAAATCATATTAACATAAGAAAATTGCAATCCAGATTGAAGAAATGTAATGTCTAAAAGAGTAACCAACTTAATAGATCACCTTATTGCAATGACTTTTAAGACTAAAAAAAAATGATACAGTTAAGAATACTACAATATGCGATTTTGTAGAGAAAACACATACAATTATAACCTTCCTGCTGAAATGTACACCAAAATGGAAGGGCTAGAAACCTTTTAAACCACTTCAACTGGTTAGGTAGATCCTAGTATTTCATAACAACTGAGCATTCATGTGGGCTGTAGAAAAATAATATATACACACACAAACAAGGGAATAAATCACAATGACAATCAGCTGAGAAAATTATAGTTAGCTATGCAACCGCATAATTCAGGCAACACAGAATGAAGGATACTCAGAGCATTTGCAAAAATCAATCCAACTGCACCAGCTGACCGAATGAGCAGGATGTTAAGCACTATGTAAATAAATGAAAACAAAACCAGGGAATTGTTTGAACGCTTGAGTTGATCCTCTGTTGCCACTGCATGCAAGAAGGCTTCAGATGTTCCTATAAGAAGAGAAAATAAACCAATTGAAAAGACAAAGCAAAGTTCGTATATAATTTGTAGCATTGGGGCATGGGGAAACATCTATCACGATTAATAAATATAAGGACAATTTTGATTCCTATCATTATGTTTGAAGTCCTCTTACAACAAGGTTTTAATACAGAAAGTTTCCTTAGTAAGTTTTTTAAGTTATGAATCAGAACAGTCAGGTTATATTCAGGACAAAGCGGCTGCACCCTCACTCTCTGGAGCAGCCAGGAATAACAAACCTTGCATGAATTTCTTTCTTCAAGGTATTTGAAACAGGCTTACATACATAACAACTTAATCAAAGTTCTACCTGGAGTTAATGATACTGAGGAGGGGGATTGCATAATCCAAAAAGAACATAGAAACCTGAAATGGCAGAAGTTATCTAGACTAGCTTGTACATGGTTTGATCTTGACAAAGAAGTATATGATACTTGATGGAGGTTCTTTCATTCTTATATGTACAGGTTATTATCCTTCCACAAAGCAATATTACCACATCAAAGAGTATTGACAATGATGCAAACTACAATACATTGCTAAAGGATGCAAAAAGGAAGGTCAGCTATTCGAGAAAACAACAATAAATTTGTGATCGAAGAGTACTTGTCATTCTTTCTTTTTTTTTAGTAAAACCACTATTCAGTTAGGACTTGATTCAACCAAAAAGAAAGAAAGAGAAAGGGAAGAGAAAATGTCCCCTACCATTCATAGCCAGAACGACGACATACAAACAGTAATATCGAAGAGCTGCAGAAGCTTCTCCGTCACTCCATTTGCGACCATATAACAATCTGATGAGAGAGTAAGAATAGCTTGGGCCAAATGCCATAAACACCAACCCTAAAAAACATGTAACAGGAACATGAAACCAATGGGCAGAAGATTTATTTGCCTCCAGAAAAAGATACATATACACAAAATATATCTGTTTATGTGCATATACATAAAGGAACATATTTTTGAAAAAAATTAAGCTACAAAGGTCACAACTTGATAAATCCAGAATGTTGCCACTTTCAAAATCTATCATAAGCAAAGACTGGATCTTCATTTACAAACTATCACCACTTTCAGAAGTTCCTATCATTAAGTAACTGAGGATTATCTCTTACGCAACCCAGGAGCATAAGAAAGTACAATCAAGTAATTTTGACACATCAATTTTTGTGTCCCAACTAAAAAAAATAAAGGTTAAAACGTAATTATAGTACTATGAACAACAAACTAACTGGAACAGCATACCAATTAACGTAACAAGCTTCAAAGCATCTCTTAGAGAAGTCTGTAATTTCCTTTTTTTCTGCATGCCTTCTCCTGCCAATCAAAAATGTAGAAACAATTTATTTCTTGTGTAGGATATGTCCAGCAAAATTATATGATTCCTAGAAGGCATAGCATCTTTGCATTAGCCAGAAACAGTCTTAAGTTATGATACTGACAAGAAATTTCCAGAGAAGTGTGTGGTGATACAACAAAGACATGTCTACAACATATAACAAACTTAAAATCTTGTTATGGTATATTAGAGCTCATTTTAACCATTCATAATGATCTAAAGAATTGTAAAAAGTTGATGTTTTCCCGACAATCTGGTCATCTGTTCTACTGCAGAAAGAAGACATTGCACATTATGATTCTGGAACCACTCAGAACTCAAAAATGGTATGAAGTCTAACACCAGTTCCCAAGGTAAATGCGAAGGGGTCGCTAATGTCATTACTATATATGGCTTGTTAAAGCTTTGGAGAAAAGAACCGGAAAAGCATGTGTGTGGAATACATGTGTTGGCATGTAATGCATTCAACCGAGGAAAGGACAGCTTCAACTCTACAGCTTTATTCATTTTTGTCCCATCACCATGCTAACCAAATGAAAAGACTCTGAAATATGACAACTCACTTACACTCCAGTAACCAAAGTAGCTAGGAGTTTGACTGCACCACATGAGCAAGATAAAGTATATTAAATCAGGCAAGTTGTTAAACTCAAACTTGCTAGAATGTATAACCTGCACTAATATCACTTGCCTTTGCACTCTGTTGCTAGGGTGGGGTCACACAGAGCTAAAAGAGCAATGCTGGAAGAACATTACTACTAAGCAATAGCTAACCGAGCCTTCTGTATTGCAGTTCTTCCTGTTTCCCATATATTTATGAGAAACAAATGAGGGGAATGAATTTATAAAAGTGAAAGATGTTAACTCTTGTTGTATGATAAAACTTAGGTCAAGGAGCGAGTAAAGGCAAAGCAGCCATTTGGTGCAAATAAAGCACATTAAAATCTTGAAAATACAATACTCCTAGTACACCAAAGTGAAAATGAAACAAGTATTATTAAGTACGAAGTAGCAGACCACTGAATGACCAGGATAAGCGAGTTTCACCAACGAACACAAGTTAAGGTTTGAACCACAAATATTTCGTATTTAGTGGATAACAAATATATTAGCTAAACAGTTGATCAAAGCACAAAAATAAATCAGCATGAATGACAAGCAAAAGTATATATAAGAGACTTCCATTGCATGATAAAAGTAAGTTATGGAGAGAATTAAACCTGATGCAGACCTTGCAAATGTTGTATACGAACTTTCTTCGAAAGGAAGCAACACCAACCTCACAACTAAGCTACCTAAACATAAAAGATTACTGATTAGGCATGCCACAAGAAACAGGTTGATCTAGATATCAATTTTTTTTCCTGCTAGTTTGGTTAATCCTTGAAAATGTCTTTCATTAGATTTTGGCCCTTGGGGTTTTTTGGACCTCAAATCCGTATAAGGAAGACGTTTCTGACCTCACTTCACAAAAACAATATTCTGTAATTTTATTTTCAGGTCATGAAAGATGAAAATGATTTTTAGGGATCTACTCGAAGAAGGATCCCATGAGCATATGCATGACTACATCCTTCTAAATCAATTTAACCTGAGAACAATGTAGTTTGCAAACAGGTTGCATTCAGAACCATGATATCCTGAAAGTGACCAGACACTAAAATGTTTGAACATATACATACCTAATTTGTCTACGAGCCCATATACAGCTTGGTTATATGGTGTATCAAACCACACAAGGACCATCTTTTCTCCTTCTTGAAGGATCAATTTTTGGAACGACTGAAGGGTGAATAATGTACACATTTTTGAGAGCTGCTTGTCATAATTACCTACCCTGAATACATACTATGTTATTTGCATGAGAAGAAAAACATAGAAGCAAAAATAAATGATGATTATTTCTGATATCAAAAGAAACATAACAAACAGAACTTAAAATGCAAACTTCTTTTCATTGTTACAGCTCTTTGACACATCCATTTTCAATCATCAATCACGTTTCTTTCTTTGAAACATGAGAGCTACAGTGCATCTTTTTCAAGAGAACGAATACCTGAAAGGAAAGAGAACAGAAATTCTATATCCATGCAGAAGTAGAAAATAACCCCAGTAGCACAAGAAAATGCAACCTCCATATGCAGTTTGAGACAATGCAAATACAATAGCTCTCTCCTGCAAGGCAATATCGCTTATATTAATAATTTAATACCAGAGGATAAACATTTGGATGCCTCTTATTTAGAGTTTGTATGCCCACATCCGTTATTTGTGCCTTGTGAAGCATGCCATGATCTTGGTAAGTGAGAAACAATGACATATGGAGCAGAAGATGTCAAACTTATACATGGTCAGAGGGAAACATTTTCACGTACTTCCAGTATATGATAATGCCAATTAGTGACAGAAAACATTAAGCTAAGCCGAAATTATTGACATCTAACAACCGATCGTTGTACAAGTTGCTGACGATTCACAAACAAGACTTTTGAGACCACCACAAGAATATTATAGAAGAGCTTCAACGTTAAGCCACTATGGTGGATATTCACCATAACTTCCTTACCGTGTCAATTTGCATGACAATAAAGACATAAACTGTTATGCATCGCAAAAGAGTTGCTGCAGTTTCGACCACCAATCGGAGTTTGAGAAGAAGCAAGTTCTGTGAAAGTATATACAATGGTTCTGCCAACAGCTCCAAAATACAAGCAAAGGCTGCAGATTAACATCAAATTCTCTGAGTAGTTTAGCTCCATAGTATCTTATATCAAGGGATATATGGGAAAGCATTGGAAAGTGATTCATCTAGAATTCTCAAAAGCAGAATACACACATTACCATTAATTAAGATGGCTTGTCCATATGAGTTTGAAAAACTTAAAGCTTGTGTCCAGAAGACAAATACACATCCAGTAATCGTAATAAGCACTCCCCAAGGGAGAGTTATCCACGCTAATTTCAAAAGCTTTGCTACATTTTCACCAGTTAAAGGACCTTCGCTGCAAAAGAATGTTTGCTAGGATTAACATATTGACAGGCAACACGACAAAATTGATGCTACAGAAGTTTAAGGCATCGTCTGACTTTTACACCGTCACATTTGGCCAGTTACCGAGCAAAAGAAAATCCAGAAATACACACATAACCAGATTGAGAAAACTGCTGGCACACTGGTAAATGCATATCTAAGCACAAATTTGTGAGATGATATCTAACCAGAGCCAAAAAGGAGAAGCAGGTAAGATATGTGCGAAACTCTTTCCATGATACAAATTGGCATAACAAATTAACAATAACATAGAATACAACCAAAGGGCCTTTGGCCTAGCGGTATCGGAGCCTTTGGCCTCCTAGGAGGTCAGGGGTTCAAACCTCACCAAATGTGAGGAGAGTGTGTGAGTTTATTTGGTGCATTTGCCGTATATAAATATTATATACTCCAAAAAGAAAATCCATAGAATACAATCATCATGTACATTGATGTACATGCAAAATGGAGCACTGCATTATATATTTTTACTTGTACTCCAGCAATATAAGCCTGTGAGATACCATCTAATGTCTGCCCTCATGCATGCTCTCCGGAAACCCTCTCGACTAAGGAACAAGACACAGGTGACGAATAGATGAAACTGCACAGCATACAGCTGCATTGGTCAAAGAAAAAATGTGAGAAAACATTTTGAAACAGAAACCCCCAAAAATGACAAGATAACAAAAGAAAAACAGATTGAGAAATCAGTCTGGCTTCAAATCTCCTATTAGCCCGGTATTAATAAATGGGGAAAAAAACAACTAGAATTCATTCACATGAATAAAGTATGTCCACGCCTTATCCTTACAAAGGAAATCAAGAAAACTAGACTCAACATTAAAACTTAAAAAATGAATGGATATCATTCATAATTTGACATATAACTCAAGTTGTCAACAACAACAACAGGCCAACTATTCCAAGCATCATGGAATACAGAATAGTTCAGGGCTAAAAAAGTCAGTTCAAGATTTACATGAACATATGTAAACCAAAATGCTCTTTTGGAGTCGCATAATTAGAGAATAACTAGCTAAATACAGATTTTAAACTTCTAGTTCAAGTAGTAGAAAACAAAAGTTTTGGCATACAACGACATGTTCATGATTAGTTCTCAATAACGAATTATGCCAGAACTTCGATGCACGAAATCGATTGAACAAGAGATGTTGATAAAATCCAATATGAGGGTGAATCTAAGTGATAGTAACAGTTCTTACCGCGTAATCTTCCTCGGTTAAATGCCTTACGATCCATGAATTGAAGATGAATGGAATTCCCCGAGACAAAAACTGTGTGGCTATATGCGAAAAAACAAAAGTTTTTGAGATCGAATAAAACGGAATTGTTTGCAACAGTAGTAGATGATCATATGAACTAACCCAATAAATACTTGAATGTGCGAGAAAGATTAGCAGCACGGTCTCCATCCCCAGCTCCAATGGATCGATCATCGTTGGAAGAAGTATTTGCCATTTTTAACATCAGTATCCCTCAAAGAATCCCTGCATCGAGATACAAAGGGGGTTCTAGTTTCAAAGATGATTCCACTTAAGGGTAAACCCTAAACCCCCTTGTTTTTTTAATGATAACTTTCATAAATATTTACTTCTCAAATAAAAATATCATCATCAATTTCATGAATAACGAAACTAAACTAGGGTCTGGTTGTTAGCAATTTCAATTTCAATTTCAGGGCTGTTTGACGGTTGCTGAATAGTTTAGTGCAGAATGATTAAGTGGTCTGAATGATTAAGAGGTTTTTATGATATTGTGTAAAATGAAATATGGTTGTTTGCTAATTGTTCATAATGAAATCAAGGCTCTTAATGGTTAAGGGAGGATCAAGATACTAAATCATTAAGAGGATTTTGGAATCATTAAGAGGCAACCCTTTTTTTTGCCAAACAAGATTTACCTCTTAACGATTCAGAGGTTGCCTCTTAATGGAACCATTAAGAAGTAAACAAACAGCCCCTCACAGCTAATTCAGTTAGCTGTATATGACTGTTTGGTAGTGGCTTAATGATATAGAAAGTGACTTATTCAATAAGATTTCAAGGGGGAGTTTTATGCAGAAAGCCAAGTTTTTTCCAAACCAGTCCATCTCATTAAAAAACACGTTTCTTCCATCTATGAAAAAACTCTCTCAAATAAAAACCTTCTAAATATATACAGACAGATTAATCCACACAGACAACTTTATCCATACATAACTTAATGGAAAACCAACCAAACAACCCCTAAACTAAACTAACCCTTTATATATTTAGAAGTTGTTTGGGATTGTTTATTTAAACGACTTAGAGGTTGTTTGTTTACCTCTTATTAATGGTTCCATTAAGAGACAACCTCTGAATCGCTAAGAGGTAAATCTTGTTTGGCAAAAAAAAGTGTTGCCTCTTAATGGTTCTAAAATCCTCTTAATAATTTTGTATCTTGACCCTCCCTTAACCATTAAGAGCCCTGATTTTATTATGAACAATTAGCAAACAACCATATTTCATTTTACACTATATCATAAAAACCTCTTAATCATTCAAACCACTTAATCATTCTGCACTAAATCATTCAGCAACCGTCAAACAGCCTCTTATTGATTTATTGTCATTGTAAATAAGGCATTTTTAGTGTTTGGATTGGAGGGGAAAAAAAGTTCTTATATGCTTATAGCTTTTTGGGAATGCTGATAAGAAAATTTTCATAAGTTAATCCATGGTAATTTATCAACTTATTTGAAACAACTTATGACTTTTTTAGTTATTTTACATGTATAAGCAATTTCAAAAACCCCTAAATAATAACCTATTAGCATATTATGTTTTGGTACCACAATAAGCTAATCCAAACATTTTTTATAAAAATCATTTTTGTCACCACATAAGTTGATAAGCACTTTCAAGAAAAAACATAAGTTATTTTAAATAAGCAATCCACTTAAAAGTTAAAATGGTTTTTTCATAAAAGTCTCCGGCTTGTGAAAAACGGAAAAAAGTGTGTGAAAAAATATAACGTAGAACAAGCAAGCAACAATATGCAAACATTACAATAAAACCTCAAGGTAGGTAAAACCTCTCATCCTAGTCTGAAATAGTAACTTAATTGTCGACTCACAATCCCTACTAATAGCTTTTGTATATGCTAGCTATAGATTCTCACCCTAGTCTTACATCTCCAAAAAAAACTTCTATCAAATATGTTCAACCTCACTTACTCACCATATGTCCTCCTCGATTTACCTCCTCTCCAAACCCCTTTAACAACCACTTTTTACCGTCCTCACTGGCATCAACGCTTGTCTCGTACCAACATTCCGCCATCGTAATCTTCCCTCTCAACTTATTGGTAAGATGAGAGTATCTCCAACAAATTATCTATAATTTTTAAAAGATAGAGAACTAAAATCAAAATCTTTAAAAAAAATTAACAAATTCTCTATTTTAAGATTAACAACATTCATTATATTATTTTAACTTTAAAATGTTGTACAAATCTATCATTCCAACTAGTTAAATCTTTGTCTATCTATCAAATTACAAGTCAAATTCTATATCGAATATAAAATATTTACTAAGTTATATTTTAATTCAAAGGATTTTTGAGTTAAAACTACAAATTACAAATATCTAATCTAATATTCATCAAGTAAAAATAAAATCCAATTCAGAAAAACTTAAAATTTACTTCTTTCTGTGGAGACTATAAAAACTTACCTCTACCCACACCAATCAATTGCAATTCAAATTTAAAAAAAAATGCAACCACAAAAGAGAAGCAGCATTTCAACATAGTCAAGAGATGTTGCAATAAAAGTATATCAAACCACCACCTCTGGGGCAAGTTTAGATCAAAATTGACGCAAAACATTCCAAGTCTTGAACACCAAAACTTAATATCACTACAACAGAAACGAAATAAGACAAAGCCGTCGACAATGGATAGATAAATAGAGTTATGACGATCAACGGTAACGGCGAAGAGACAAGGTGTTGTTCCTCTTCCAGGTAGCCCTTCTCGAAGGACGTGCCTTGTGGTTCAAATGTCCCTTTCCACGGAGTCCTCTGTACTTCTTACCAGCAGATGTTAGTCCTCGAAGCTCTCTGTGCTTGTGCACGGGGTTGCAGATCCAGTTGATCCTTGGATCGTTGCGGATGGCAGCATGAGCTGGATCCACCAAGATCACCTCAAAGTACTTGTAAGTTGAGTCCTACACCACCATTCAACACAAAATCTACTCAATAACACAGTAAATCCCAAAGTCTATGGGATGGTAAAATGTACACATCCTTTCATACACCCCATCACATAGAAATTCCCTCAAAAAAAGTACAACCTCCGTCTCAAAATAAAAGCCCACAATGAAAAAACACGATTTCATGACAACTTTACCCTTTAAAGAGGAAGTAACGAAATTCTCACATAATTAAGGCTAGAATTAGAAATCACGCAATCACTTAAAAAGGGAACTCTTATTTTAGGACAAATTAAAATAGAAATGTACACTTCTTTTGGAATCTGAGTATAAAACATAAACTTTCTGGGAAATTTGCAAGCAATAATACAGATTTGGGGATTATCATACTTACAAGCTATAATATAGAGCATTTGCTTAGAGAAACAAAATAGAACATCTTCATAAACAAGTAGACAGATGTTTTTAGATATAAAGACCAAAAGCATACCTCATTGAGCCAGTAGGAGTTGAGAACCTTAAGACCACCCAATTTCCTCCCGGCTCGTTCCTCAGCAACAGACCTCTTGCTGCGTTGAAATTTCAGCTGAGTGACACCCTGGTTTGTGGGCTTTCCATACACAATACCTTTAGGAACTGGCCTCTTCCTTCCACCACGCCTCACACGAACTCGATAGATCACGTAACCCTGTAAAGGTTATCATTCATTTAGCACTACATGTAAAATACCCGTTACAAAAAATTTCAACTGCAAAGATGTACACCTTCCAGTTTTCTATTTTAATCAGTAGAGCTACGTATCACTGTTCGATAACTTGGAATATGTGTCTGCATGATTTGATTTACATCCACTAAATTAACTTGTTACTGAACACTGTAAAGTTTTTAGACCTATTTCTGTAAAAGATAACTTGGGTCTCAGACCTTTTAACCATTCAACTTTTTCATTTTGACATTTTATGATCATGTACTAGTGATTATTGCAGTGAAACCAGTAAAAAGAACACAAGTCTTAAGATTAAATATCCACAAATTTGTTTTGTGATAATATACTAATAACTGTTGCAGTGAAACCAATAGAAGATATTCATAACAGATCAGCTCGAAGTTACCAACTACACAAGAAAGCATACAAAGTAAACAATTAAAAAACAAGTTGAAGGTACATTAACCATACAGTCAAATAAGTCTGTTAAACTTCAATCTTCCTCCGTCCAAGATTACTCCTCAATCCCAGTTCAAAGATTTTCCAAACTATAACCAATTATTTACCCCAGTCCCTATATCTCACTGCAACCAATTGATGTTGATTTTGGTCCACAGGAAAGTCCCCTACTTCACTAATATGAGTGTGCATTTAACAACTAATACTCAATCACTTCAATATAAAACCGGATGTTGCTAGCTAATATAACACATTAACCATTTTAACTGAATGCTACAGCTCAGTTCATCTTTATAAACACAAGTTTCATCCAAACGGAGAAAAATAAATTGTCAAATTCATTGCAATCTTGTGAGTATTTTAAGCACAAACAAAAACTATATTGATTATCTAGACTACCAAAACAGTAGGAGTTACACACAGAATGTTGTCTTGTATCAGGTATTCGTTTAACTGTTTCATTTACACGAGTATCAATCTTCTGTACATAGCATTTAACTATTTCATTTACACGAGTATCAACCTTCTGTACATAGCATTTATGCATGAGTGAAAGAGATGTAAACGGCGAGATAAATTTGGAAAATCAGAAAACAACCTATGGATGAATATTTCATTTCATTTTATAGAATTAACAATCCAGAATATTGTCAAGTTTGTCCAATATTCAGGTGAGTGACGTAATAAACCGATCAAAAGACTACCTGCTTGGCTTTGTAACCCATACGACGAGCCTTATCGGGTCGGGTAGGGTGAGTAACCCTGACGATGGAAGGAAGCTGGCGGTACTCCCAGCACCTCACCCTCTGCATAAATCTCATGACATCCGACTGCTTCTTCCTCCATAGCTCCGACACATAGGTATAAGCACCTGTGAACACCACCCAAATTACAGTCCATTTCAACAAATCAAAATTAAAAACTGAAAAACTAAACGAATACACGAATTTCAAGCACGTTTAGAAGAAACTGTAAATGGATCTCGAAGAAACTGAAAGAATCGAAAGAAGTTTTACCCATTGTTGCACTCTCTTCCGCTTCCGATTTGGATCTCAAGAGGGATGGCTGCTATTTCAGTGTAAGAATATGAAAGAAAGGTCAGAATTAGGGTTTTTGAGAGCGGTATCATCATCTAAGGCCAAGATGGGCCGAGGCTCTATTGGCCCATTTTTGAATGGGCTTGGACGTTTTTAGACTTAGAGTGAGCCCATTTTATAGGCACGTGACATGACAATGGGAGGGGTTATTTGTTTGGTTTAATAAAAACAACTAGTATTGGAACCGTGCGTTGCACGATAGTAAAAGAAGGAAACTGATACATATCTTCTTATTGTTTGTAAAAAACATAACCCAAAAGGCATTGTAAATGAGAATGTAAAATATTTAGTAAATTGATTGTTATAAGCACATACCATAGAGTATTGAGGCATTATTTGTTTTTTTAATTTTAAGTTTTTAATCACCACTTATGTCTAATTTGGTCAGGCGTTTTATAATTGAGAGCATTTGTTTTTTTTAATATATTCAGAGCCTCTTATCTCTTATTATGGTATGGACAAAAACGTGGTAACCCTATTTATTAAATCTCCTCTTATTCCCATCCAACACGATTCTTTCGATTTCAACATCAGTTTTGACCCAAATTCACCCCGAATTTGCAAAAACGTGAAACATAAAGATTGTAGAACTCTGTGTTGGTATTCTAGAACATCTTGAATTACTTAAATCGAGGTTTCAGTGTGTGAGATGTGATTAAAACTCCATAGCCTCGCAAATCTGCCAGCATTATTTTTTTTGTTTCTTTTTTTGTTCTGTTACTTCGAAAATCGATGCTCATTTCAATTGACGTATTTAAGTTGAATTTTTAGGGATAAAACAGATAATTATACATATTCATACGTTGTCAGTTTGCAAAAACAAAGAGTCTTATTTATTCAGATTTCAGACTTCATTGACACCTCTTAAAAATCAAAAACGAAATCAGGCATCAGACTTCAACACCTCTTAAAAAACAAACAACACCTAAGTAATGTCATCTTGAGTCAAATGAGAATGAATGATGTTGCTAAAAGCTTTGTGGTTTGTAGTAAGTATTAGTATCTTGGGTCTTCCGTGTCTCCGTCAGCATATAGCACACGACATGGCACGTCACATAGCAAAGACATGCTTGTAATAAGTATTGATAATTAATTATATAATGTGAAAGTTAAATGGAATGATATTCATGTAAATACATGTCATTAGAATTTGTTACATAATGGAACAATTAAATTAATTACATGTGTATGGACAAAGTATGTACGTAATTATAAAAACATCAAGCATATGATGAGAAATAACATACTTCTTCATCAATCATAACCAAATTCAATTTAATCAACTCCCTATTTCTCTTTCTATTAAGTGACTCCCATAACCTGTATCCTCAAATTGTTGTAGACATTAAGCTCAACAAAGTCATATGATAAGAATGTTGTATTTTAATTCAAAAATAACTCAAAAAGTGAAGAAAATAGAAAATTTGAAGCACTCTCTCATATATTCATTAGATGGCCGGTTAGATATATATAAAAGTTTTATCTTAAAAACAATTAATGAGTATTTCAGTTTAACAAATACAATATTACACTAATTACATCACTATGTTAACATGAAGCCATGTACTATTTAGGCATGTCGAATATTATGTAAACTAACTTGGAAATTTGGTACATGAAACCCACCTTCGAGAGACTTACTATAGATGAAATAAATATTTTAAAATTTTATGTGTATTTTCAAAGTTTAAAGCTTTTTTAGTTGTACCATGACCATATCCTTAAATATGCTCTATTTATTCTCCAATTCTTCCTTTCTAAGTTTATACTTTCCGAAACATAATAGATTTTTGTTATGGTTTATTTATGTCCATGCTTATATAAAATTGGAAAAGGTTATCAAAAATAGCAAAAGAGTATATGTTGATGTTCATATATATTGAAAATAAAAAAAAAAGATACAGTTCAACACATGAGATTAAAAAAACTATCTTCCATATTCAAAATTATCTTCGATATAAATTATGAAAAAGAAAATACTCTAATCATATTGAACCGTATAGAAAACAATATGTTTACATTTGTTAAACCATTAATATCCAAAGTTTTTTTTTTTTTTTTGTGTGTGTGGAAAAAGAGGGATTGGTAAAGGAGGATGAAACCCCTTGTAAAACATTGATATCAAAAGTTATAGCCCATTAAGATTTAATAGTGTAAAAGCACCCATCTTTAAATCTCAATACAATTATAATAATAAAGAGCATTAAAGTTCTAATTTAAATTGATTTGATGCTTTATAAGATTAAATAAGTTATATATTGGCTCCTAAATGGGTTTTAAATACCAAAAAAAAATCACTCGAAGAAGAAATAGTGTAAGAACAATATCCAACTAATTATGAATAAATCTCATATAACCAATAACATTGATATTGATGTGTAACACCCCAAAAATTGTGACAAACAAAAATTTCCGAAAAAAGAAATGTGGTATAAGAAATAATGTCAAAGCACGAACTTTCCCAAAAAGGGAACAATACACGTTTGTTAAATTACAAATTTTGTAATAATAAGCAATAAGGGATAACAACCCTCTAATCTAATTTCCAACTAGAAAAGAGATTACATCAAGTTGTTATCTAAATCCCAAAATAATTGTCTTCTAAAGTTGGCGTCCCAATGCTCCCCAAGCTCACAATTACGGTCAGTAAACCTTCTTAGCGGTTGCGCCACTAGAACATGAGATACACATCAACCAAACAAGTGTTAGGCCAAATGAGCCTAGTGAGTTGAACGATAACATGGTATAACCATTTAAACATTTATAAACAACAAGAGTCATAAAGGAGTCAATGGGGGAGACCCATCACACCAATGAGTTTCACCTCAAGAGCCAGTGTACCTTGATGTTCACTTACATGAGCAACATCTCGAAGGCTCGACACATTTGAAGACTACCTCCAAGGCATTATTCCAAATGGCGGAGATCTAGGTATATACCCTTACGGTGGCACCCCAAGACTACATCCTCCTAGTGCCTACTTATGGTTCATCCTTTATATACCATGCATCTTTATACACATTCCACATCAAGTAAAATCCATGTATAAGATCCCACACGATTCCAATCCCACTTTAGGTCAAACCCTAATCATGTAAATTTGCAAACAACATCTATCAATCCCATAGCATCATATGTACATATCTCAACTATTACCAACAAAGTATACCTTTCAAAACCCACATAATAATTAGTGATCCAAAATGCCCAATATTTACCAAATATAGAAATATGCTTCGAACTTATTAGGTGATTAACAGGTGTAAGGAAACATGAAATACTAACAAGAACATGTTAAGATGTGTATCTCTTTTAAAAAGTTAGGAGAAAACTCACTATCTAGGTTTATTGAAAACCCTAGAAAACTTGGGGAAGATGGTGAGAATATGGAGGCTTGATTTAAACTTGAAATACTTCACTTAATGCTCTTCCAACACCCTTGATTAGCAATAAATGTTCCCAACTACCACTAGGGTTTCTATCAATGAGAAGAGGGTTTGAGATGGAGAAAATCGTCCAAAAAAAACTCTCCAATCCGGTTCTAAAATTAATGAGATGAGAGAAATGAGGTCAAAAGGTCAAAAGTCAGATTTTATACTCTCAACCCCCGCCGATGATAGTGCCCGGCAACAATGCCATTGGCACTGTCGTGGGGGCACAATTGTGCGCTCTCCCCGAGTCTCGGTACATCCCGAGCGATTGTGACCTGCACTTATGCCGAGTGTCACTATCGCGGAGTCACAATCGCCGGTACTCCCTGAGTTACGATACACTCCCCACGACCTTGACAAACGACTGTGCCCAAGGGAACTGTCACACAACCTCCCCGGGGCACTGTTTTCTCGATCAATCTAGACAGTGGTCGCATGCTTTAGGTGTTTCCCATGAGGTTCAATATACTTAAGGTTAAGTTACGAAATAACAACGTTTATAGATCCCATACTACGACTACAAGGATTAGAATTTAGATTGAAATTATATAGTACCTACCTGAAATTCTTGGGGGTTACATGATGACAACTTGAAAAGTCAGTAATATCCAACACTCTAATATTAACAACTGAATGAAAAAAGGAATTTTATATATAACTGATGTAAAAAACAAATCAAAGCACACTTCTTAGTATCCCTCTGAAGTATGGTTGGAGAAAATGAGTAGTTATATACCGAAATTTGATACCAATTGTGGATAGAAGTTGATAGATCAAGAAACAAAAGTAATCCATCCCAATACACTCTAGAAAACCTCAAAATACTTTGTCGTATTGGGGAAAATGAGAGTAGAACTCTACTCTACCCTTGGAGGTGATTATAACTGATGAATAGAAGTTAGAGAAGCTAATGCTTGCATTTTTAAAGTACAAAGTGGCATCAAATGGAGAGTAAAAGGAAGAAATTAAGAGTAAATGACTTATAAACATGAATGGTTTAAAAGATAAAAAGGAAGAAATTAAGAGTAAATGACTGATAAACATGAATGGTTTAAGAGACGGGGGGAGTAAAAGGCTTGTAGGAATATGGATGGTTAGGATATTAAAAGTTAATTAAAATGATGGCAAAATTACAAAAGTAGTCAGGTTGCTATAAAAAACTACAATGTTCATTGAGGGCACAAAAGTCTTTGACTTAATTAGCATTATAAAAACTTGAAAAAATGAGAAAAAAGATAAAAGTGAATCTAGCCTCTAAAACATGTCACACCATCAAGCATGAGTTTTACTTTAATATATATATAGAAGATTCATTTCTTACTCGCATCACAAAATAAATCTTTAATATTATCTATATCTATATATACTTGCTATGTTATAAAGCATTTGAGACAACAAAGTTTTAAAAATCATTTTTTATGCATCAAGTATTGTTATTGATGCATATCACTTAAAGTTTAAGATTACCAGTAAATGTTACATGAGTACAACTTTTTAAAGTAATATGTTGAATTCATATAACTAACTTATAAACATAATAAAAAACAGGATAAATATTTTATTTTAAATATAAAAAGTAACAAAATACATAATTGTTATCTTTATAAAAAAAATGTTACATTACAAGGGCAAAACACTGTGGTGACAATTGGGGGGCCACGGCCCTGCGTTTTTTCTCCCATGAAGTAATGAGTGTTTCATCTCTAAGTGATATATATATATATATATATATATATATATATATATATATATATTCCAGTCTGTCTAGTATGTGTATTGATATAGGTGAATTCTGACATGTGTCCAATTTGTCAATAAATATGTGTCAACTCATAGGATATATCTAATGATAAATTGAATAATTATATTTTTATTAACTCAACAAATTAAAAGTTATTATAAAATTTTATAATAAAAGTTAATTAGATTTTTTTATGGGTTTTATGTTTTTTTTTCAGTATCGGTATTTAAATCTAACAAAATGGCATTTGATACAAAAATTGAGATAAAAACAAGATTGTTATTCAATAACTCAAAACATTTTAATATTTTAAAGACTTTCTACAATAACATTAACTTATAAAAACTATATTTTTGTTTATAAAAATATGATCTAAAAATACTTCTAACAAATTATTTAAACATTAAGAAAATAAATATCTTGATCAAATTTGTGTCCAAACAAATTATTTAAAACTTTACCTCTGGTTGATTTTTTTTTTCTGGGTTGGTCGGGTTGGTTGGTTTTTTGAACATCCCTGATAGAAGGTACTAAATTTTCTAAATTTGGACAAGTTTTGAAAAATAATCACTATAAGAGATTACATCATCTTTTTTTTATTAATATTACCATCAATAAGAAACCTTTGATGATAAATAATGTCTAGATCATCGTTTTCAGATAGTTCCATGGAGATGTCTTGGATAAAGAATCTCATATTTTAAGCTTAGACATAGATAAACTTTGATGTTATTTTGCCACTACAATATGAGACCAATTTGACTCATGAGTTTTTCAGTTTTTGATCAAGAATCTCATATTTTAAGCTTAGAAGTTAAAATTTTGAACTTTTACTGTGTTTGATGATGTAATGAAATCTTGGGGTTTCTTGACGGATCAATTGTTTGTCGGATTTTGTAAAAGAAATGTGTGATTGGGTTTTGAAGAATGATCTATTAAAAATGAGAAAAGGATATTCAATTCAAGGTAGACTCATCAAAATCAAGAAAGCAAATAGTAATAGTCAATGGGTTAATCTTCTTCTCTTCTCTGTAAATTTGATGTTGAATTGGGGAAGGAGATAAAGAAGGAAAAAAAATAGGGTTTTCACTATTTTCTTTTTTGTGTTTTGGTTTGATTTTGATGTTTAATTGCATTATTTTGAGAGATAGACCGTAGGTCCGTCGAAGAAGATGACCGGAGGTTTCATGGTGGAGAAGATGACATGTTATAGGGTTTGTTATAAACAAGAAACCATAGGGACCAAATTTATAATTTACTCTATAATCTAATCTAATATTAATTAAATTTATTTTTTAAAGCAAAAATAAACGAAAACTATAAAAGACTAAAGTACCCCTCACTTAACTGAGTTTTTTTAACGGAGTTAACGACAAGGGACCAAATCCGGACCAAATAGCATATTGTAGTGGCTAAAGTGTAAAATTTAAATTGTAGGGACCAAATGTGTTACAAACACTAAACCACAGGGACCAAAATTGTAGTTTACTCTTTATTTTATTTAAATATAAAAACATTATCGTTTTCTCAAAAGTACATAAAACCGTATTATAAGATCAACAAACCTAAAGAATAAAAGAAAACTTTAAAACTAAGATGTATCGATACATACACGAGTACACTTCTAGTTTAATTAAATGATAATGATTAGGATGTGAAATTAAGTATTATAGTTTTCGGTTATGATTTATTGAATTTGAAATAAATTTGAATTAAATTTATAGTGAAATACACCCGTGGTTTGCTTAAAGTTTGGATTTGGTCCTTATAATGAACTATCCACATTAATGATCTATAGCTTCTTAATTTTATAACACTCAAGGTTTTTGGAATTAACATCGTTAATTAGCAACTATTATGAGGGACAAATCATTCTTTGGGCAAACTATAGAGACCGAAAGTGTAGTTCGCTCTAAAATTAATTATGATTCACATTTTTTTAATATTTTTTTATTAAAAATATTTTATATATCCAATTACAAATCAGATTTATTAAATTAAAGCATATATTAGATAAAAATATTTATATTTTATTTACAAACTGACAAACTGTATTGTGTTATAAAATTTCAAGTTTAGAAAAACAAAACAAAAGGTTCATATATCTTTTGGGTTGGATAGGAAATATGAAAACAAAGTATTGAAAATTAATTGGGGTTAACTTGAGCTAGTTATATATTAAAATGTGTTCGTTATAATAAATAAAAACTTTGTTATGAAAAAATAATCATGTTTTAAAAGTTGAAATTTGTGAGACATATTAAACTGAATTATCAAATAATTGTAAATAAGTTACAACAATTAAATTGATATAATAATCAAAATATTATTAAATATGCAACAACTTGAAGGATTTCATCTGCTTCTTGGAATAAAAAGAAGAAAAAAATTAATATATTGCAACTTTTTGTATTTTTGTACAACAAACATTTTATTTACAGTTGCTCATATAATTACTCATTATCTTTGTAGGATTTCGTAATATTTTTTCTTAATTGTTTGAATAATCGATATTTTTTTAATATATGTAACAATTGTTTATGTCCAAAATGTTACGATTTTTTGGATTTTAATTTGTTATTGTTTGAAATTTTTTTGTACCTTGACTATATATTAACAATCTCACATTAACCATAATTAACTTTCAAGATTTTGCTATCATATTTCAATATCCAACCCCAAAAATATGTGAACTTCTATTGAATTCATTTGTTTTCCTAAACTTGAGATTTTATAATGCAAAAGTCATTTTGTTAACTTCATAGTTTTTTAAATAGATATAAATATATTTATTTAGTATGTACTTTATTTAAAAATTTTGATTTGTGATTGGATAAATAATTTTTTTTTGAAAGGCAATTCATTAAAATCAAAGAACTTACACCCCAAACAAAGGGGAACCATTGTAGCACAACCAACACTAACAGAAGCTAGCGAAGGAGAAAAAAAGAAAAGAACACCGAGCAAGACAAGAGCCAAACAACCGAATCAAACGGAGAAACCACGAACTACTGGTAACAGACGAACGAAATCGGGTTTGCAAGCAGCAAACCGCTTAAACATCGACCAAACAGCAGTCTAAAACCTCCAGCAGCCCCGCCTATAACGCTGGTACAATCCAGCACGAATCTGCATAAAAACGATCCTACACACAACAACAAACAACCCAAACAGCTTCTAACACGGCCCTGCTGAGCATGTTACAATCGGTGGTCCGAGAGCCAAGCGGCTAGATCAGGAACAAGCTCTTTATTACGCCACTTTATCCACTCGAAGGTCCGTAATTGCGCCACAAAGACATTATCTGCGATCCTACCTTGTTCCTTCGCAAACACCACTTTGTTTCGATGTGACCAAATGGCATAAAAGAAGTAGTCTACGACCGCTGTCCATCACTTTAACACCATTGTATTCATGCCCATTTGTTCACCAAGCAGCACCACATCCGAGACCGAATTGACCGTCGAGATATTTATGTTCCACCATCTTCCCGCTTGTAACCAAAAAGGTCTTTGTTAGACCACAGTCTCATTGGATTCCAGATCATCCAAACTGAAGATCGCAATCTGAAGCTAAAGCCGGAACGTCGACTCTCGATAATAAAGTCTATGTCGTGTGTAATAAATGTCAATGTAATTTAATGTAATTGTTTGTTTATTATATTAGTTTACTTAGATTAATTATCTAAGTTATAAATATTGTAAAAGGTAACTTAGTTTGTTTCTAAGTTGGTTTCTAGTTTGTTAGAAATAATATCTAGATTTAATATCTAGATATTATCTAGTTAGTGTGTTCAACACACTTGTTAGATGGTGTATCTCTAACAACTCTCTCTAAGAGATCAGATAACTTCAACACATACAAACACACACTTAAAGGTGTAAAAGAGAGAAAACATAGAGAACACATCAAGAGCTTAATCGATAAACCTTGTAATCGTTTGATATATTCAATACAGGTTGGTAATCGTTATTGTGTTGTTATTCTATAAACTTGATAAGTATTGTTGGACCGACAATTGGTATCAGAGCCTGATTAAGATCAAAAACAAGTTTATGGGAAAAACGACTCTGTGTTCTTGAACAAAATTCGATTTTGTGATTTTGAGTGTTTTAGGTGTTAGAATCGATCAGGTTGTGATCGTACTACATGATAGATCGAATTGTTGCTATTTAATTTCTCTTTAAAGCTTATATCGAGTTCCAATTTGGTGATTAAGTGGTCTGAAAGTCGAAGAACAAAAACTTACTGTGTCATCTATTTTATTTCGAAAAAGAGTGTTTTAGAAAGATCGAGTGCTTACATTCTGTTCTAGAAGTAATTCTAGACATATTGGTAGAGTTTGGTGTTGTTAAATCGTTTCAGGAACAAGATTCATACGATTTTCAGAAGAACAGGTCGAACACCCGCATTCCAGAGGTTGAATAACCCGCATTTCTCAACTTTGCGGGTCCACCTACATACGCATTTCTAAACTTTGCGTGTCTCAAGCACCCGCATTTCTTACTTTGCGGTTCCAACATAACCCGCATTCCTTACTTTGCGGCTCTCAAAGGACCCGCAATCCTCAAAACTCGGGTCCCAAAGCACCCGCAAAGCTGAACTTTTCGGTTTTCAAAGGACCCGCATTCCTCAAAGACCCGCATACCTCAGACCCGCATTTCTCCTTGTGCGCTCCTTGTTTGAAACGCAAACCTTCTCAAACACAAAGCTCAGACACGCACACCTCGTTCAAACCTCAGACCCGCATTTCTCCTTGATGACATCCAAAGAAGCTCTCGCAATAGGAACCGACACCAAGCCACCAGTTCTCTTTCGAGGGGAATACGAACAGTGGAAGGATAGGTTTCTAAACTTCATTGAAAGACAGGATTTGGGTAATTTCATTATACAATCCCTAGAAGAAGGCCTAATGGAAACACAGTATAGGGAGCCAGCAGCAGGAACTCAAGAAGCAAGAGTTGCACTCTCTTATACAGATCTAACAGGTGATGCTAAGTTAAGAGTAAAAGGTGACAGGTTAGCCAAGTCATACATTCTACAAGGGATTACAAATGAAATCTATGTAAAGATTGACAACTACAAAGTCTCAGCCAAATAAATGTGGGATCAACTAGAGAAAATGATGTTGGGTTCAAAGATTGGGAACCAACTGAAAATCTCTAACTGCCTGCACAGTTTTGAAGAATTCAAAGGCAGAACTGGAGAAACTCTAGAAGGAACATATGATAGGTTTGTGACATTGCTAAGCGAATTGAGCAAGAACAAGGTCAACAAATCTCAAATCGAGCTGAATATCAAATTCCTGAGTATTCTACAACCAGAATGGAAAAGTTTTGCCAGGCAGATGAGGCAGATAAAAGACCTGAATGAAATTCCACTTCACGAGGTGTATGAAACCTTCCGACAAAATGAAGATGAGGTGGATGAAATTCTAGCAGAAAAGAGAAAAGGAAAGACAGTTGAAGACACAGTCGCTCTTGTTGTGAAGAAGAAGAAGAACAAGACGATTGTGTATGAATCAGAAGAAGCTGAAACTGATGTTGTCTCTGACTCGGATGAAAATGAACAAATGCAGCAAGCAATGCAGTTTCTAACAAATGCATTTCAGAAAAAGTTCTACAGAAATCCAACGTCAAACAGTCAGAGGTACTCTTCTGGACCCAACAACTATGCTCACAAGGAAAGAATTGAGGGAAGCAGATATGAAGGAAATAGGTATGAAGGGAAAAGATTTGAAGGGAAGAGATTTGAAGGGAAGAGACAAGAGGAGAAGAAATCTGATGAGAGAAGATATCAGACAGAAGGAAACAGATTGGAAGAGAAGAAACCGGAAGAAAGGAAGTACAAAGCTGAAGGATCAAGTCAGCCAGGACCACCGATGTGCTACAACTGTGGCAAAACCGGTCACTTTGCCAAGGATTGCCGAATATCAAAGGTTAGAAACTCCGACTTCTACAAGAACAAGATGCTTCTTGTAAAGCAACAGGAGGCAGGCAAAGCGCTGATGGCTGAAGATGAATACTGGCTGGATCACTCAGATGAAGAAGAAGATGAAGAAGAAAAGGATGAAGCCGTCAATATGTGCTTGATGGGCAAAATCGAATCAGATACTGAAGCTGATTCAGAAAATGAAGAAGAGGAGGTATGTGATTTATCGTGTAAAGCTTTAATGAATAAAATGCATGCTATGGTTTTAAAACAAGAAGAGTTAGAATCTAATCTTAAGCGAGAAAATGGTGTTATTATTAATAAAAACCAATTGATACAAAAACTTAGCGATGAACTTGCTGAGAAGAAAGTATTAGTTGAGGTTTTACATACAAACGCTGACACCAACGCAAAAGAACATACTATAATTCTAAAAGAGAATAGTGAGCTCAAGTCTAAATTGACAAAAAGTGAGATTGATTTTTATAAGCTTACTGAAGTGCATTCTTTATATACTAAAGAAAACAAGACCTTAATTGCTAAATTAGATGTTTTGGAAAAGAAGCTATACTCATTAGGTCAAAGTGAGCAAACCATTCATCTTAACAAACCGAAAAAGAACAAAGAAAATTGGGGAATCGGTTATGTGAAACCTCAACGTCTTCAAAAGGGTATAAGAGAAGTGCCTGCACTTTATGACTATACCTCTATGCTTGTTTCTCACCGAATCGCCTCATTTAAAGTTTTTAATACTAAACTATCAGAAGAGGATGAAGCCAATGAATTTGAAAAACGGATGAAGTCAACTAAAGTTCACGCTCCATTTTATTATGCGAAGTTGAATAATAGTTATGACTTTCCAAATGATGAGAAGAAATCTCTTTCAACTGACTACTTTCAAAGTTATTCTGAAAAAGAGATGGAGGCGAAGCCTGTTATAGGTAAAATTTATGTCCCTTCTCTCGTGCTAGAAAGTAAAATTTCTCAACTCGAGAACTCTTTATCAGATGAAAAACTTATGATTGAGATTCAACAAAAAGTTTTTTCAACTGTTATGAAAAATGTTGTTTTTAAAAAGGCTTTTACTTCTAATGACATGTTTGGTTCATCAATCGAAGAGTTTAATTTTCTTAATTCTGACGGTGGTTTAGATGGCTGTTTTGAACAAATTGATTTTAATACGAAACTTCCTAACCATGCATCTTTTGTTAAGAAAACTTCAAGAAAAACCAGTTTGCCTGTGTTCAGTGCAAAATCAACGAAAGCTTTCGTTGATAAATCAGTCTCTGTGAACGCAAAGAGTGCAAAAGGTAAGAAAATATCTCAGCATTCACAGAAACCAACCACTACTGGTAATTCTAAGAAGAAGCATTCAGTTGTTGCTCAAAGGTCTAACTCACTAGTTTTACATGTTTCATATATGAGCAAGTCAAGACCTGAAGCCCATTCTCAATGGCAACCAAAACGGAAGCTTGACAAGGCCGTTTTATCGTCTAGTAGTGTTAATTGTAATAAGACTTCGCTTACTAAAGATGTTGTGATTGCTGAAATTGCTGTTTTGAATCCAAAACTTGTTGTTTCTCGTAAACAATATACAATGAAGTAATTATTTCAGTTATCTTTATCTGCTGGAAAGTCCTCTATCTATAATAAACATGTTTCTATTACTTGTCAAGATTCTGGAGATTGGTTTGGAAATTACCATGTGCATTCATCTCATACCAACTCTCATGCTTTTCAAAAGAACAAAGGATCCAATTTGAAATGGATACCAAAAACTTGTGCTAACACAGCAGGACCCAAATTCCAGTGGGTACCTAAGGCTAAATCTGTGTTGCAGGCACACAAAGCTTAAAGAGAAAGCGACTTCTGAATATGTACAGATCAGGACTCGTTCTTCAATGTCAAAATAGGTTTTTGGATAATGCAGTTCAAAACCCGAACATCAAAGTCAAAATAGGCTTTTGAACAAATCAGTTCAAGACCCACACTTCGAGAATCAAAGTGTAAATTCCAATGTTGTCATATGCATATCTAAATTTGTATTTTCTCTTATGCAGACTTGTCATACATGGTTCTTGGACAGCGGATGTTCCAAACACATGACAGGGCAAAAAGAGATACTGTCCAACTTTAAAGAAAAATATTGTGGAACAGTAAGATTTGGCAACGACCAGTTTTCTCCAATCATGGGATACGGTGATGTACAACATGACAATGTCACTATCAAGAAGGTGAGCTATGTAGAAGGCTTACGACACAACTTGTTCAGCATAGGCCAGTTCTGTGACAAAGACTTAGAGGTCAACTTCAAAGCCAAAAGATGTTCCGTTCGCAATGAAGAAGGCGAAGAACTTTTGGTCGGTAAACGAGAATCAGACCTCTACACAATCAATTTATCTGATGTCCAGACTGACAAGCAAGTTTGTCTACTATAGAAAGCTTCGATGCACCAAAGTTGGTTATGGCATCGACGTCTTTCTCACCTCAACTTTCGGTACATCAACGATTTGGTCAATGTAAAGCTCATCAAAGGACTTCCAGAGCTGAAATATGAAAGAGAACATCTATGCGCAGCTTGTGAAAAAGGGAAGATGAAGAGGGCACCACATAAACCGAAGCCTGAACCAAGTACAAATTCTCCTTTAGAGTTATTGCATATGGATCTATGCGGTCCAATGTGCACTCAAAGCTTAGGTGGCAAGAAGTACATACTCGTGATCGTGGACGACTATTCGCGATACACATGGGTCAAGTTTCTTCGTTCAAAGGATGAGACACCTGATGTTCTCATTACATTCTTGAAAACGACCCAGGTGAATCTGCAGAAACCGGTCAAGATTCTAAGAACAGACAACGACATAAAGTTCAAAAACAACAAAGTTGAAGAATATCTCGAATCTGTCGGGATTTCACATCAATACTCTGCTGCTCGAATGCCTCAACAAAATGGAGTAGTTGAAAGAAGAAATCGAACGCTAGTCGAGGCTGCTCGTACTATGCTAATTCATTCCAACTTACCTCTATTTTTGTGGGCAGAAGCTGTTTCGACCGCGTGCTACACACAGAATCGATCCATGATACATCGGAGATTCAAGAAGACTCCTTACGCGTTAATCAACAACAGAACACCGACAATCAAATATTTCCATATATTTGGATGTAAGTGTTTCGTATTAAACGATAGGGAGAATCTCAACAAATTCAGCGCTAAGGCAGATGAAGGAATCTTCATTGGATATTCCTCAACTTCAACTGCATATCGTGTCTATCTAAAGAAGACAAAGACAGTGATTGAAAGCGTCAACGTCACCTTTGATGAAGAAATGGCTTCCGAACAACACAATTCAGAACCCGCAATAACAGGAATACTAGCTTCTGGGCAACTCAGTCCAGAACCTATGTCTCAACAGAATAAATCAGATGAAGCATCAACTTCTACTAACCATTTATCTGATTTAGATTTATTATTTGAATTGTTTTATGATGAATATCTCGGATCTAATGTAAAGAAATCTGTTGTGGTTGACAGGATGGAAGACTTAACGACTACTCATCCAACCAGTTCAGATGTTCCAATTGAATCAAACGCCCCGATTCAACAAGAGATAACAATTCAAATGCCGACTCCAACAGTTGAAGAAGTGACAAATCAGAACGAGACAGAAGTAGCTGAAACAGTAGGATGTTCTGTACAGATCAATCTACAGCCAGAACAAGCTGTACCTGCTGAGCCTTCTGAACCTGCCACTTCAACTGAAATCACTCCTCATGAACAAACAGAAGAAGGTACAAGTGGATTTGTAGATGATACAACTGACATACAATCATCTAGTCCACTGCCTCATGAACAAAAATGGACCAAAGAGCATCCGATAAGCCAGATAATTGGCGATCCATCAAAACCGGTGCAAACTAGGTCAGCATCAATGAACCTGTGCATGCATGGCTCCTTTCTAAGCAAGTTCGAGCCAACATGCGTATCGGAAGCACTTGCAGATCCAGAATGGGTGATCTCAATGCAAGAAGAGCTGAATCAGTTCGATGCACTTAAAGTCTAGAGACTCGTACCGAAACCTCAAGGTCAAACCATAATAGGTACGAAATGGGTGTTCAAAATAAAGAAAGACGAAGATGGAACTGTCATCAGAAACAAGGCACGACTAGTAGCCAAAGGATACAGACAAGAGGAAGGAATAGACTATGACGAAACATATGCTCCTGTGGCGCGATTAGAGGCAATCAGAATGTTTTTAGACTACGCAGCCCACAAGAACTTCACGGTCTTTCAAATGGACGTGAAGACAACATTCCTCAATGGAATTATGAAGGAGGAAGTCTACGTCTCTCAGCCAGAGGGATTTGTCAATCAAGAGAAGCCAAATCACGTTTACATTCTCGACAAAGCATTCTACGGTCTGAAACAAGCACCTCGAGCCTGGTATGATGTCCTTTCTAATTTTCTAGTAAAGTCTGGGTTTTTCAAAGGTACGGTTGATACCACTTTGTTTATCAAAAAGGAAAAAGGCGATATCATTTTAATTCAAATCTATGTAGATGATATTATCTTTGGTTCTACAAATACTAAGTACTGTAAGAATTTTGCAAACCTTATGGTGTCTAGATTTCAGATGAACTTGATGGGAGAGATGAATTTCTTTCTTGGTTTACAAGTAAAACAATTTTCATCGGGTATTTTTATCAATCAATCAAAGTACATTAGGGATATTCTTCGGAAGTTCCAAATGGAAAATTCAAAACCGATTGGTACCCCAATGGCACCAGGTACTAAGATTGGCAGCGATCCTTCGGGAAAGGCTGTTGATATTAGGACTTATCGAGGGATGATAGGTTCTTTAATGTATCTTACGTCGAGTAGGCCAGATATAATGTTTTCAACATGCTTATGTGCAAGATATCAGGCCAATCCTAAAGAAATCCATTTGTCTGCTGTGAAGCGCATCTTTAGGTATATGAAGGGCACTGCAGATCTTGGTCTGTGGTATCCTAAAGATACTAGTTTTGAACTAACAGCCTACACAGATGCAGATCATGCAGGTTGTATGTTAGACAGGAAGAGCACGTCAGGACATGTGCAGTTCCTCGGTGACAAATTAGTAAGTTGGGGATCAAAGAAGCAACTTTGTGTTTCAACTTCTACGGCCGAAGCAGAATATGTAGCTGCTGCTAGCTGCTGTTCTCAGGTCTTATGGATGCGAACTCAATTGCGCGACTACGGTTTCCACTTCAATAAGATCCCGATATACTGTGATTCCAAGAGCGCCATCGCAATATCGGCGAATCCTGTTCAACACACGAAGACAAAACATATAGACGTCAGGTATCATTTTATCAAGGATAATGTAGAGAAAGGAACAATTGAACTTTTCTTTGTAAAGACTGAGTATCAACTTGTTGATTTGTTCACCAAACCTTTAGACGAAAAGAGGTTTACCTTTCTAGTCTCGAAGCTTGGTATGCTAAATCTCAAAGTATAACCAGTAATTACCTATAAAAGTTTTCTAATTGTATACTTATTCATCATTTCTTCATTCTTAACTCTGATTGATATCTGCCATTATATCATATGTTCATGATCCAAGGGGGAGTATGAGAAGAAATTGACATCTGGTCAATATTACTTCGAGGGGGAGCTCATAAAATATTGCATGTACCTTTTAATGCCAATTTTTTTTTGTAATGCAAGATTTTAGGGGGAGCTATTCAAGTCAAAAAGGGAGTACAGATATGACTTCTGATTACTTCTGATCAGAACTCGTACTTTAAAAGTTTTACTGCTTTTTGTCTTTTCAATATAAGTGAATAATTATTACTTTGACTTGACATTAGACTTTTGCAGAATTTTTGAGAGAAGCTTACAAGTTCATATTTCTATGACTTAAAACTTAGCTTCATGAGATGAAAGATCATTCGTTAAGGTATAATTCTATATCTTCATCTCATATATGGTTGAAAGAAGGACAACTTTCAATCATAGAAAACATTGTTTTTAATGTTCAAACCACTTCCCGATTTTTCATCAAATTATATATTTTGGGAGTGTATTTTAAATGTTTTCATGATCTAAATTGTGCTTTAACTGAAATAGTTAAACCAATCTGAGCATCACGTGCATCTAGGAAAACAAAGAATCATTGTGCTAGGAATTAACACAACTTCAATGGAATCACATTAACCAGTGATTTCTACCCATGATGTTAAATCCTTAGTGTTTGAGTGTGCAAGCGAAAAGAAATGAGTGTGATTAGAGAAAGCAAAAAGTTTAAAAGAAAGAGCGTGTGAGAACGGAGTTAAAAGAATATCACAACTCTGCACCAACTTTTTCTGAGCCGGGTAGCCACAATTCTAGTGATTCACAATTCTTTGGTGATCATTATTGAAACAAGCAACTAACCCATGCCAACTCTTGATCAAACCTCACCATCTACTCATTTTCTTCTCAAAAAGAAAATGTTTCATTTTCAAAGGGGATGCAACACATATGCTATCTGATTTTCATTCGGAAAATCTAGATATTGAAAAGAAGGAAGTCTGCCCTACCTTCGCACTTCAATCATGCACATTGAGTCTATGTTTAACTTACTGTTGTCTCAGTGGTTTACACAATTTTGAGCCAATAAGCAATCATCCGTGCTTAATTCTTTCAAACACAAGCACGAACACACAAGGAATTAGTTTCTTTGTCATAACGTTTATAGAAATTACCTTTGTGGTGTTTCGATGATTAAATGGAAGCCCTGGGGGAGTCAACATCAAAACAACTCCTTTCCAATGTGTATTCGTTACACTCAGTGACTTAGTGTTACTGACAGGCATGATAACTAATTCATTAGTTGATTTCAGGTGTTACATATCTAATTTGTCTGGATTTACAAAGATCTGGATGAATCTCTTATGAATTGACGAATCAGGGGCTCTAACCGCAAGATTGACATTTCTTACAACAAATTTTGATGAAGTCGTTGCACTTAACATCAAAAAGGGGGAGAATGACTACACAAGAAATGGCAAAGATCACATGTTTCAAGAATCACATCAAAGACTGAATTCTATTGAAGACATGTTGATTTCAGAGAAAGAGATTGCATCTTCTGAGCTGAACAAGAAGACTGAATTGGATAAATCTTTTTATTAAATGATCTTGATCCAAAGGGGGAGATTGTTAGACCACAGTCTCATTGGATTCCAGATCATCCAAACTGAAGATCGCAATCTGAAGCTAAAGCCGGAACGTCGACTCTCGATAATAAAGTCTATTCGTGTGTAATAAATGTCAATGTAATTTAATGTAATTGTTTGTTTATTATATTAGTTTACTTAGATTAATTATCTAAGTTATAAATATTGTAAAAGGTAACTTAGTTTGTTTCTAAGTTAGTTTCTAGTTTGTTAGAAATAATATCTAGATTTAATATCTAGATATTATCTAGTTAGTGTGTTCAACACACTTGTTAGATTGTGTATCTCTAACAACTCTCTCTAAGAGATCAGATAACTTCAACACATACAAACACACACTTAAAGGTGTAAAAGAGAGAAAACATAGAGAACACATCAAGAGCTTAATCGATCAACCTTGTAATCGTTTGATATATTTAATACAGGTTGGTAATCGTTATTGTGTTGTTATTCTATAAACTTGATAAGTATTGTTGGACCGACAGTCTTACCTCTTCGCATTTGACCAACGCATGATCGATTGTCTCAACCTTCTTTCCACATCTTGGGCACAAAATAGAGCCCAACTCAATCCCCATTTTGTCCAACACTTCTCTAGATGGTATCCTCCCTAGCCGTACTCTCCACGAAAAAACATTTATTTTTTTAGGAATAGACGAGATCCACTTTGTTTCCGCTATCCCATTTGTACCCCCCGACCTTCTATACTCCACTATCTCCCTCAATTTTTTTTTACCGAGAATCCCTCTTGAGGATCCCACTCCCACTCTATCCTATCCTTGACGTCCCTTCTAATCCTACATTCTTGGAGCTTCCCCTCTAAATCTTCTAGTTCACCTACCTCCCTCCCTCTTGGTGCCCGCCTCCACCCCCACCTCCATTTCTAAACATCCCATTCCCACACCCCTCTATCCTTTACCGATATGTCTTGTCGAGTTTCTAATTGGTATAGCCTTGGATACTTCTCTTTAAAGGTTCTACTACACATCCACTTCTCCCCCCAAAATCTAGTGTCTGCTCCATCCCCTATCTTCTTAACTAATGATCCCGCGAAGTTTAGACCAACCTTTTCTAACTCTCTACCCACATTCACTATACCTCTCCAAACTTCCTTTCCAACCGCGCCATCATAGTTACCCGACCCAAGACCCCCGTCCCATCCGTAAATGCTTTGGACTACCTTCACCCATAACGATTCCCTCTCCGAAAGAAACCTCCACCACCATTTTCACAACAGAGCCCAGTTCATTTCTTTTAGCCCCCCCCCCCCAACGTTTAGCCCTCCCTTTTTAAAGCCCTAAAGCCCCCCAAGACCGACTCCCATTTAACCCATGCAACGGTTTTCTTTTTCAAAGGAAGTTCCTCACCCCCAACCCCCCAAAAAAATTCCTTCTCAAGCTCTCAAGATTGTTAATCACTCCAAGTGGTGCTCGAAACAAGGACAAAAAGTATAACGATGTGCTACCTAGAACCGATTTGACCAACGTTAGTGTTCCTCCGAACGACATTGTCTTTGATTTCCACGTCGCAAGTTTTTTCCCCATCTTTTCAACTATTGGTTTCCAAGTGTCAAGTTTCCACATCGATGCCCCAACCGGAAGGCCGAGATAATTAAACGGGATTGTTGCACACCCGTATCCAAACGAACTAGCCCACGATTGGACTTCGACTTCTGATACACCAACACCAAATTTTTTTCTTTTCTTCATGTTTATTCTTAGACCCGATACAAGGTGAAAGCATTTAAGGACCTTCAAAAGATTCTTGATGTTATCCAATTTCCATTCCCCGAAGAAAATCACATCATCGGCATATTGAAGATGCGATATTTGGATTTCATCTCGACCCACCGAAATGCCTTTAAAAAGGCCTTGTCCCACAACCTCTACCATCATTTGGTGAAGGCTTTCAGCCACCAACAAGAATAAAAACGGTGCTAGTGGGTCACCTTGCCTAAGCTCTCTTTCCATGGTGAACTCTCTAGTCGGTGCCCCATTTACAAGTACGGAGACATTAGATGAATATAAGCACATTTTTATCCATCCTCTCCACTTCATCGGGAATCCCATCGCCTCCATGACCTCTAAGAGAAATCCCCAGTCCACCGAGTGGTAGGCTTTTTCAAAGTCTACCTTGAAAATTAATCCCCTTTTTTCGAGTTTTTTAGAAAGGAGACCGTCTCGTTTGCAATTAAAACCCCATCAAGAATGTACCTCCCTTTCACGAACGCGCTTTGTTCACTACTTATCAGCTTGCTTATCACGACTTTCAATCTATTAGCTAAGACTTTTGAGACGATCTTGTAAAAAAATCCAATTAGGCTAATTGGACGATAGTCATTTATTTCAGCCAGATTTTCCACCTTCGGAATCAACGTTATGAACGATGCATTACATCCTTTACTAATTTCTCCTCTTTCCATCACCCAGTCGATTGCTGCCAAGAGACCCGCTTTAATCGTCCCCCAAAACGCTTTTATGAATGCAATCGTAAAACCATCCGGGCCCGGAGCCTTGTTGCTTCCACAATCCATAATCGAACTCCATACTTCATCCTCCGTAACTTGTTGCACCAAAAATTTTGCTTCCTCCTCCCCTAGCTTGTTTATGTTGTCCATTTGTAATGACGGTCGATCTATCAAGTGATTGGAGAATTTTCCTTTGTAAAACTCATACATCATCTCCTTGATTTTTGTCGGTTCCTCCATCCACTCCGAGTTTATGTTGACGCCCCAAGCTGTATTCCGTCTCTCTCTATTTTTGATTACCGCATGAAAAAACTTTGAATTTTCATCCCCGTCCTTTGCCCATCGAACCTTTGCTTTTTGTTTCAACATTTCCAATTTTCCCCATCTAATTCCAACCACTTGGATCTAGATGCCATCCCTCTTTGCCGCTCAGACTCGTCAATAATCCCCTTCATACATCCTTCTTTCCATTTTTACCTCTGATTTTTGCACTCTCACTTCTTCTTCTATATTCCCCTACTTATTCCTACTCCAATCCTTGAGCGTTCCTTTGACTATCTTCAATTTGTCTCGAAAGATGCAGTCCAGTCGGGTCGAGACTACATTCTTTCCCCACGCCTCTTTTACAATATCTCCTATCCGTTTATCATCTAACCACACATCAAAAATTTTGAAGGGCTTTGGGCCAAAATCGGTCCACTCATCCTTCAACATGATCGGGAAGTGATCAGACCATTTCCTTTCTAATACTTTTGCTCCCAAATTCTTCCAAGAAGATACGTATTCTTGAGATACAAGAAACCTGTCCAATTTTCTCCACTTTTGTCCGTCATCGCTCACCCTAGTGTACTTTGATCCCCCCAACGGTATGTCAATTTTTTTTGAATGACAAGTTAACACACGCACACGTTCCTGGGGTATCCGGGCTCCCACTTAAGGGTGTCACCCGACTAATCCCCGTCAACCACGACCCAGCCCAATTAAGGGTACCACTATGTGGCAGGCCCATGATCATGGATGTCACAGGATGCTCACTACGGGGTTCGAACCTGGGTAGTCAGGGATACCATCCACTGACCCCCCAGGATGTTACCTTACCATTGGGCTACAACATGAAGGACAACGATATGTCAATTAGATTCGCTTTTTGTATAAATGTATTAAAAACCTCCGAGCCTTTACGATTTGTTATTGAGTTTACTCTTTCATTGGTGTTTCGTACTTCATTAAAATTTCCTCCCAAGACCCACTTCACCTCCTCCTTCTCACAAAGTGATTCCAGTTTAGTCCACAACAAGGCTCTTACCTTTTGTTCACTTGGTCCATAAACATTCACATAGCCCACCAACCCTTCGATCTTTTCCCATCTACCTACTACCGCGATGAAATTTTCTTCTTGGATGACCCATTCACACTGAAAAGTTTTCTTACACCATAAATTGACTAAGCCCCTCGACTTTCCCGCTGTCGGTTCCTGAATGAAATCCACGTCATTTGTTCCCCACATGTTTTCAATCTCCCTACCCTCTAGCTTTTTCTTTTTTGTTTCTTGGACCATTAGCATACACAATCTTTCCTTTCGACATAATTCTTTTAACCAATGCTTCTTGTTTAACGACCCCAGTCCCCTAATATTTATCGACACAATTTTCATGATGAGATACAAGGAATCGATACTAACCTGGCATAATTCAATCTTTCTTGCTCCCATACGGTTGCGATGTACTCTATCCACCATCCTGCTTCCATCTAACCCCAATCGCATTTCTGAATTTCTCAAGGCTCTCTCGACTATCCGTACTCCTTAGTTCATTTGCAATCAAAACTCTGGTGGCCGACGATACCGACCCTCCATCTTTATTTCTCGTCGATCCTTTCGCCCTTGTCAATTTGCCTTTAACCCTTGATTTCTCCCTAGCCATTTTTTTTAGATTATGAAACCCAATTTTGCTTCTTCCAAGCATGATTCCCACCCTCTTTTTGGATTTTGATGCGTCCTCCTTACCACTCGAATTTCCTTTCATTCGATTATTTATCAAAGTGCTCCGACTATTTTTTCTGTGGTGTTGTCCCTCACTCGACGCTACTGATTGAGTCTGCTTACTGCGTAACTCTGTTAATTTCGTTGGGGGCATTAGGCCCACCTTGCCCATTAACGGAAGATTGAATTTCCTCCACTCCCAGGACTTTTACTTTGGTAGGCCCAGCATTTGTACAATTAAAATGTTGGCCCACATCATTTGTGGCCTCACATATGTTTCTACTGTGGCCCAAATTTTCTGGAAGGCCCATAGTTACATTTCCTTTTTGTCCATTTAAGGTAAATTCCCTACTTGCCGACTCCTTCCCTTTTGAACTTTTATTAAAGTTTGAATTTTTCTCCATAACCTGCATGTGAGGTCCCTTATTCCCAATGTCATTACTTGAAAAATACACCCAATTATTTTCTTCATTAATTGCTTGTGCCTCTTCATCTTCTCCCGCCAGATTCGAATTTTCTGGCCTAACTCCAGCGTCCTTTACCTGGGATTTAGAAATTACCGGTGAGAATTTGGAATCCTCATTAACAATATTCTTCTTATTTGCTTCTGATTCTTTAGCCGATTTTCCACCGACCTGATCGTCGAAATCAAACTTGCTTTCTTCCACCGCCCACTCATCATTACTCTCCTCTCCCCCCTCTGACCATTCCGTCGGTATCGTTGAACCATCACATTCCTCACTACTGTACCCCTTATCGAACGTTTCTCTTTTTCTAATTGAACCTCAAGAAGGTTGTTTTCTTCTTCTTCTACCTTAATCACATAATAAAGTTCCCCACCTTTATGCTTGAAACCGCATGGATACGATCAACAACGCCCGTACTAATTAAGACTTTTCCCCATAGAAGGTTACCGTTGTTTTTTGATTTCAGCGTGACACCCCATTTGCTAGCAGTTCCAATGAACGTCGATTCTCTCCACACGTGCAGCGGGACTCCTTCAATCCTTACCCAAACTACCCGATCTGAGGCTCGAAATCCTATCGACCAACTTCTTAGATCTTTTAGCCAATGATGTAAGCCATGTGATTTATTTCTTATTGTATCTTCCATTGCTCGTTTTGTCTCAAATTCCACGAGGACGCTCCTTCCGCCAATTAGTCTCGCCCTGACTCCTCCACCAAGTTCCGGTTTGCAGATCGATTGAATTGCTTGCAGATTATCCAAAGAGTTTATCGAGCCTACCGCACATTTGGATAGCATCTCCAACCTTTCCTTTTCCGTCGTCCACGTGCCCACAATCGTTGCTATGCGTTTATCATCGTCCACCGCGCCCTTTGTCGATACGTTACATGTTCCTGCCACCACTTCTGCGTATGTTTGTTTTTTCGTATTTTCTTCTTTTTATGCCTTTGAGCCTTCATCTGTTGGCCTTTTCGAGTCACACCTATCAAGTTCCTGACTGAATTTGGATTTGATAGTCCCCTCGGTCACCTTCTTTCTAGCAAGGAAAACCCTTAGTCGGTATGTACCGATCCAAATTTGATTTAGCTTTGATTCAAATACTTTTACATCCGCAACTTGAACAAACCGAGTAAAACCGAATCTTTCACCGTTCTTCATTCTTTTCTTGGCCATATAGACATCCACAATTTTTCCATACTGCTTGAACATACTCCAAAGATCCCGAACCTCCCAATTCTTCGGAAAATTGAAGAACATAAATGAAGTTTCCTTCGGATTGATCATAATGTTGGTGAATCTATTCCTAAGCACATCGATATACCTAGACCTATTCCGATTGACCACATTTCTCACCTTTCTTACCCTTCCCCAACCCAACTCTCTCCCGCTTCTCTCTCTCTCTCTCTCTCATTTTAATAAGGGGAAATGAAATTTTTATTCCCGTTCAATAAATATTTTTAATAAAGAATTCTAAGAAGATGATCAGAGTCCACCAGAGAAGATATTGATTTTTAATAAAGATATCCAAAGAAATATTTTTAATAAAGAACTCTAAAAATATGTGATATAATTAAGAGTAAATTACGATTTTCGTCCATGTGATATGTTGTTTGTAACTATTTACGTTCATGGTCTTTAAATATTGATTTTTAGTAACTGTGGTTTCTATTTCATTTCACTTTTCGTCTATGAGGCTAACAGAGTTAGAAAATTCTGTTAAATTGAATTGTCTAAATACGGTGTACGACAGGTCTATGGAAAGCTTGATATGTGTGACACGAATATTATTAAGAATTTATCGTTTGGTTTTAGTTCTAAATGGATTGAGGATTTTTGTAGTTGGTCGGATTTTAGACGAAAACAACGCATTGATTTTAGAGTAAATTACATTTTTGGTCCTTGTGGTTGCCACATACTATCAAGTGTAAACCCTATTTCAAGCTAATTACAATTTTGGTAACTGTGGTTGTCAATCTATTTCACTTTTGGTCCCTTTCACTAACTCTGTTAAAAAGGTATGTTAACCTAAAGGGTATTTTGGTCTTTTTGTAATTTCTTTGAATTTTATTAAAAGTTAACTAATTATATATATATATATATATATATAACACTCAACAACCCTCTGTGTATTGTGAAAGGACCATTCTTCAAAAGCAAAGCCCATACCTCAAGAAGAAGACGCCTTTTCCGGCCTCCAACCCGTTTCTCCGGCGATCTACTCTACCGTCGGCTACCAATTTCCCTCTCTCCCCTCTCTTCTCTCTTCCTTTTTCTCCACCATATTCTCTTCCTCTCTCTTGCAATCGTACCTAGTACCTGGAACACTTGCGATCGTACTCGATGGTGATGCAGTAACAGATCCAAAACTGAGATTGATGGTGAAAAGTAGCAACGTGGTCAAAGATGAGGTGGGTAGGGGAAGATGCAGTAACATATCCAAAACCCAAATGGATGCTCCCTCTCGATCTCTTCTCTTTCTCTCTGTTGGTTTTGATTATTTAGGTTTTGACTTATTGTTGGGGTGAGGTGGTGTCGTGGGGGTGATCGAAATACAACAGATGCTAATGGTGATCGAGGGACACATATGCTTGTTGAACTTCAATAATTTCTAAATTTTGATAAATAATTTTCTTTTGCAAATGGGTTTCTTAAATGTGTAAAGATTCAACCAAGACAATAATTATGGTATAAAAGGTGAATAGGTAGCTAGAGATGTTCATAGTTTGGTAACCAGAGAAAGAGGGGGAGGGGCTTGAATGGTTGCACCGATTTGGTTTGGCTAAACATTAGGATTAAGCTTTCTGGGTTAAGCTATTTTGTTTTCCCCACTCTTACAAATACAAATCCAAAGAAGTTTGTTTTGATTTGGATGGCATTTGGTTTGTTTATTTTTTCTATTTCTTTGTTTGGGTTCATCGAAGAAGATAATCAGAGTCCACCAGAGAAGATGACCGGAGACTTTACTGGACTATGGTGTGGGGGTGGTGAGAGGTTATACAATGCTTAAATTGAAGTTTATTTTAAAAAATAGAAAAATGCAAAAACATATCTTATAAAATAAAAATATAAAAAATAAAAAAGACTAAAAAGATCGAAATGCCCTCTAGTTAACTGAGTTCTTTTAACAGAGTTAATCAGAGGGATCAAATCAGAAACAAAATGGTAACCAGAAGGACCAAAAGTGAAGCAAAATGATAACCATAGTGACCAAAATTGTAATTAGTTTGAAATAGGGACTACATTTGATAGTAGGTGGCAACCACAGGGACCAAAAGTGTAATTTACTCTTGATTTTATAAAAATTGTATGAAATCGATCATAAATCTGCTTGAGACGATTTTTAAATATTTATAATCAAAAGATGTTAATCTATGGATTTCGTTTATATATAAAACCTTAAAAAACTTCTGGAAGTAGGGGAAATTATTAATTCAAATGTCGATCAAAGATGAACTTCCAATATTCAACTAAGTTACCCTTGCCGATTTTATGGAACAAATCGGGGATCTTCAAAATCGGAGGATTTTCCTTTTCTATTATTGAGACTGATTTTATAAAGAAAATACAGTAGATCATCTACATCAGAGGATATCTCCTATTTTGTCCCTTGTTAAGGAAATCTTCGACAAAAGTACATCCATTTTTGTACCCGATAGATACATTCTCTGATGAACTTGAAGAAAAAATATTTGTCTTTCCTACCTTTTTCAGGAGTTGTTTACAACAAGGTCTGGAGGTCAACTTTGTTCCATGATGAGAGAAAAATGACACTTTGTCTTTTTGAAGAACATCCCTGACATTCAATCCCAGAGTGACAATTGTCTCAAACATTTAATGCACATGGTAGTTGTAACACCCGTAATTTTCGGTAAGTAAATGTCACCTGTACGTTTCTGTGATTTGTAAACAGTGGGGTTGTGTTAGGAAAATAATTGTTTAAAGTCCCTTGGAGTATCGGGAGTGTTGGCGTTGAAAAAGTTGAGTTTCGGGGCTTGGGAAGGGTCTCACGACAATGCCCGACGACAATGACAGTGTCATAGTCGCACTGTCACAATCGCATAGAAGGTACCAAATGCTGGAGCAATGCTGCGACAATGCCCTGCGAGATTGCCATGGCATTGTCGCCTGACAATGTCGCTCCTAGGGGGTTGATTGCTGTTAAATACGAATTTTAAGCCATTTCTTCACCCCTCACTTCCCATTCATCCCCAAACACTCTCTAAAACCAACCTAAAACATATATGGTGATTTTGGGTCATCCTTGGCTCAAATCCTTGGGTATTATGGAGGTAAACCATCACCAAGTGGTAGAATTGGAAGCTATGATCAACAGTTCACCATCTTCATCTTCAACCTCAAGCTTCATTTTAGGGTTTACTAGGTTTTCATCAAAACCTAAGTGGTAAGTTTATCCCTTCCACTTCTAAACCTTATTTTAAGATATAAATGCTTCATTGGTGATATTCTAGTGTTTTATTACTCCAATTTCGGTTTGAAAGATTTTGAGAAAAGTTAGGTCAAATTAGGGTTTTTGGCCAAAATGGGGATTTGATATAAGATGTTTGGGGAATGGTTCTAAACACTTGAATATGATTATTTATGGTTGGAAATGTGTGGATCTAGGTTTTGGAAGGATTGTGCTTGTGGATTCAAGTTTCTTCAAGGAAGCTCAAGTTGGGGTAAAATCTAGATTTAGCCTAAATCTAGCAAGGTGAGTTCAAGTTGATTTGTGAAAATGGTGTACATGCCAAAATGTCTATTTTAAAGTATTTATATGTTTTACATGGAATTGTTAACTGCTGATCACTTGATAAGTTTTGGTTATTTGGAAGTGTTAAACTTTATAAACTTATAAAACACCCACATTTGGGATTTTGGGCGTTTTGATAAATAAATCATATATTTTGGGTATCTTAATGATTTATTTCATGGAGTATATTTTTGAGTACAAATGTATTTTATTGGGTGTTATGGGATGATTTGAAAGGATAAAAGGTATAAACCTACTTGGAAAATGTTTTGTCCCAATCTAAATTATGTTGGAGCTATTTGTGTGTTTTGAAGCATGGGTTGCATTATTGCGGGTCGTTTACGTTTGATTTCATTTTATGATTTTCAACGTTGGGTCTTTGGATTTGTTGAGCTTATGGCTCGGCTTGAATTTTGTTGGGTCTTGGGGACACTTGTCCGGTTTTAATAGCTCAATGTAGAGCGCTTGGTTATGATTGCATTTACTGCATCTTATTTGAGAATTACATGTTTTGGATGCGTCTGTTCATCCGTTGGAGTCATGTAACGTGTTAGACTGTAATGCAATGGATCCATAGGCATAGAGATCGGTCTTATCGTGTAAGTGGGATAAGATTCCTGTGTTGTAATCTGGAAATAGGCGTTGGTGGTACGATGTAAGTCCTAAATAACCAAGTGTGTCAAGGATGGTGAGATCCCAAGGTAAAGATCTGGATAGGGTTGAACTTGGTGATTCTTTAGGGCTAAAGACTTGGATAGATTTGAACCCACGTTTTGCACTGAACTAGAGACTTGGATAGAGTTGATGTTCAAATGGCTAAAGACCTGGATAGGGTTGATGCCTATTATGACTAAAGACTTGGATAGGGTTGATGTCTACCTTGACTAAAGACTTGGATAGGGTTGATGTCAATGGTTGTTTATCCTTGAAGATACGCTTATAACATAGACATGTGGCTTAACTTTGTGTGTCCGCCACATTCAATGGAATCGGGTCTCCCCCATCACCGAAAGGTGTTGTTTTGGGTACTGAGTCTTGTATCCATGTTTTTGGTGGCATATTATATATGGGATTTATTAACCATGATTTATGGGTTGAGTGTTATGCCCCACCCGTGTTTTTGGGTGTTTTGGGATGTGAAGTGTTATTCACGGTTTCACAATTTGGGAGTCGATTTATATTCACGTTTTGAGTGAGTTTTGGGTTGCATCGGTTTATAAAGAGTGTTGTATGGGAGCGTTGTCCTTAATAGGGATGGTAATGGGGCGGGGACCCCAATCCCCGTCCCCGATCCTAATTTCTATCCCCATCCCCGTCCCCGTCCCCGCCGGGGAATATGAACACATCCCCATCCCCGTCCCCACCGGGGAACGGGGATCCCCAACGGGTAATCGGGGATTTTTCCCCCTTATTTGATATATTTTAAATGAAATGTATTGAGCGCTATATATACTCGATCGATAATAGTCGATGTCTAAATCTCACATATTTCCAACATATGTTTCTACGTACTACCAAATATTGATGTGAACAAAGTCACAACGTCATACGTAATTATTTGATCAAACGCTTTCGACTTTCCATTTTTTTTATCTAAAAAAGTAACACAAGTAAAAAAAATGTAACAAAAAATATCAAAATACTATTCTAAATATGAAAGTTATATCTAAATCTTTATAAATAATATATTTAGAAATAGACATACAATATATTTAGTAATAAATATACATAATATTTAGTGATAATTATATAATATATTTAATATGCGGGGACGGGGCGGGGCGGGGATCACGTTACCCGTCCCCGTCCCCGTCCCCGTCCCCATCCCCATCCCCGGTTTTTAACTTTCGGGGATCACGTTACCCGTCCCCATCCCCGATCCCCGGTTTTGCGGGGAATCCCCGTCCCCGCCGGGGCGGGTACACCGGGTTCCCCAATGGGGCGGGTCTCATTCCCATCCCTAGTCCTTAAAGAGGTATTTTATGGGAAAACGAGTCGTTTCCATTTCTAAAGTAAATCATTTTGAAAGATCTTGAGTTGAACTGAATTCTTTTCCTTTAAAGATATATTTATTCATGTTAAAACTCTTGAACTCACTAGGCGTTAGCCTAACCTTTTAATTTTTCGGCATGTGCATCAGGTTCCGTTCTGGGTTAGTGCTAGCGACACTATGAAGAGATGAGTGTTTGTTTTAAGCTCGAGAAGCGATTTGCTTGGTGAAGTCTTCCGCATTAGTTTTGGGAAGAGTAACTTGCAATTGGGTTAAGTAACACCCGACTCCGATTTAGTCCTTGTATATAAGACTGTAGTTTTATAATTGTTGTGGTTAATTATAGAATTTTAAATTGAGGTATATGGAGATTGATGTATAAGTGGAAGTTTTGTCCTTTAATTGATATTATATTGAGATTTTTAATTCGTTACTCTTACCAAATTTAAGGGTGTTACAGTAGTATTTAATGCTGAAGATGCAAGGTTACGCTTTTTGAAGAGATCTTAGTGTCCTCAAGTAAAAATCAGCAGAAACTTTCTCTTCTCGAAAATTTCATAGCTTTGTTCTTAGTGTTTTCCAAGTTGTGTTTTGCTTTCTGTTTTCTAAGTGAAAGATTGTTATGATAGATTTATTTGTTATTTTTTACAACAATCTTAAAAGGTCTATGTGTGTAATTCTTGATTTAATTATCAATAAAGAATTAAATTAAGTAAAATTTTTGAGTATTGTATTCAACCCCTCTTCTACAGTACATGTTTGCTTTTGTGTAACACCCGTAATTCCCAAGTGAATTAATTCACGATTAGACTTCTAATTGTCTTATGTTTCTATATATGGTCCATTTGTTTAAATATTGAAAGTTGCCTTGAACTTATAGATCATGCCCTAAACCTCACTGACTAATTAAACGGGAAAATCGAGGCTCGGTACCGGCGGTGCGAGAGTGACTGCGAGAGTGCCCAGGGGCACAATCGTGGTGTCACGATTGCCGGGGAAGTCCAGCTCTCGGTACGCGTTGCGCAAGAATGACAACGACTATGCCTTACGGCATTATCGCCTGTCACAATCGCCATGTGGGGGAAAGCCGCAGTACCAAGTGGGCGACATTGCCCTACGAGAGTGTTGGTCCCGAAGGTGCTTAACAAGTTTGTAGAAGGGGGGGGGGGGGGTTGAATACAAACACAGAAATTTAAAGTTTAATAAATTGTTTATTGATGAATCAAATACAATTTACAAGTTTGTTGCGGAATAAGATTAAGACAGACTCAATCTAAACAAACTTAAGAAACACTGAGATGGTTGCACAAGAATTTCAGAGAATGAGGGATTAAGAAATATAGAAAGCAAAGGTTTCTATTTTGGAGTTCAAGGATTGAGCACACTTCAGATGAAGGAGTGAACTTCCTATTTATACCCTATGCATTAAATGCATGGCAGGGCACTTTACACGTGGCGTTCACAGATTGGCTTTGGAGGTCTGACTTTTGGGAGACATGCTTTCGGCCGGATCATGAACAGTGTAGTTGACAGAGTTGTTGTACGTATGGTGGCAGAGACATGTCCGTTCTGACACATAGTACTAGTTTGTGCAAGGATAGACAAAAGGAAACTTGAGACATAAGCTTTGTGATCGATTGATCGCTGAATATGTCTTCTTTCAGAGATAAAGAGGTTCAGCTATCGCTGAAGCTTTTCCTCATGTTCCTTCGCGTATATGTAGAGTTGTCTTTGCTTCACTGATATCCGCATCAGGTCACTAGTAGACTTCTCTTTGTTCAGCAGCTTCGTCTTCGATTCAGCTATGAACATATGTTGACGCGAGACTTGTCTTCAGGGATTACGTTAGCTGTTTACTTCAGAAACTATCAGCGATAACTGAACAGACTCAGTCTGGTCACTGATAGTGAAACACTAATATATAGAAATGTTTATAAGGACTATCAGTGATAACTGAACATACTCAGTCTGATTGCTGATGGTGAAACACTAATACATATTAAAACGTAATTTTCACTAAGTATAGAAGAGGGTCGTTATCAAATCACTGAGAGAGTTTGGATCAACAATCTCCCCCTATTTGATAATGACAAAGTAACTGAAGAAAATTACTTTATGATTCAAAATGATGGAATAATCAGGACTCATAACATGCATGTCCCAATTACTATTTTGAGGGATCTTTTACAACACTGATGGAGTTAAGTACTTCACTGAAATTTTCATTAATCCAAGAAAAGAATTACAAGGTATGAAAATTACAAGTACAAGTGATGTACTAACTACTGTAAGTTAAACTAATAGATTACAAGTAAGAAAACTAATCTATCAGCTATCTAAAGAGGGTTTAGGAGGATTGGTCAAATACTCAGGTATTTCTTCTCCTTTTTGCCTTCGCTCTAAAGATTCTTTGCAGATAATCGCTATGATTGGCTCAGCAGCAGAAGAGAGAGTACACCATAAGCACATGAGATCCTTGAGAAGAGCGAGGGGACAGATAGGGATTTCAGAGACCCTTTGAAATCTGAGTTGTTCCTCGTCATCTCTAAAGAAGATTCCAAAAGGTTCTTCAAGAACTTGTCCCGCAACATATGGTCCGCCAGGAGGCAGAGATAGATCTAGAACTGAAAGATCAGGAGGAGGACCGAACATAGCTTCTCTTGAGAATTTGATGGAGGTTTCATTTCTGATCACTGCGACATTATCAGAAGAGGAGGAGACAGGCTTTCTCTTGACTTGCATGGATCTTGAAGGAAGAGTAGATGACACCTTTAGTATAGCAGCGACTTTGTTGATGAGAGTTGTTATCCCAGTTTAATCTAGTTGGTAAATAATCAATCAAGCAATCAAGCAACACAATAATAATCAAGAGATATATAAATCAGAGTAACATACCAATCCCTTTAATAAACAATGAAACCCTTGAGTGTTCTTGATACCCTTTGAATACAGAGAATAATAGGTTTGCAGATTAGAATAATTATCAAAGGTTAAACCTAAAACTAAACTAATCATAACTTTAAATACCCAGGCCATATGGGCTTTCTAAAGCTTAATGGGTTTTCTAATGGGCTTGGGCCCAATAGCTAATAACTATTAACTTATTACATAATAAACCCTCTAAATAACTTTGACACAATTGCAGTTTAAACCCTGAACTTTAACTTTAATCTTGAATACAACTATTTGATCCAACAATCTCCCCTTTTGGATTCAAGATTAAATTTTTTTTTGCAATTGTCTTCGGGTCTTCACTTGTCTTCTCTTTTCATCAGATATGTCGTTGATAGCTTCAAAACTTCAGCAGTCTTCAGATTATATTCTCCTTCTTTGATAATTCTCCCTTTTTGTATCTTCTCCCCCTTTTTGACGAGTGGTGAGAATCATCATCATCAAAAGTTTGCAAAACAATCTCCCCCTTTTCAAGACAATCTCCCCCATTGTGTATGATCACGTAAGCACAATCTTCATCCTGTAACGAGCCCTGTATGGAAATAAGAGCAGTCTTCCCAGATGGAAAGAGTGATTATTTCAATCTTTTCAGATTAAAATAGAAAGTAGTAACCATTCGAATCTTTTCAAATTCAAACAGTTAATAAGTGTAACCTTGAATCAACAAATGACTCAGTTAGAATGCCTGTCAGTAACACAAAGTTACTGAGTAACACAAAGTTACTATATAAGGAGCTGGTTTTGATGTTGGCTCTCCAGGTCTTCCATTCAATCATCGAATAACACATGGTTATCTATGAACGTTCTGACAGAAAACAAATTTCTGTGTGTATGTGTATGAAAAAATTAAGCATAGATGATTGCTTTTCAATATAGGCTCAAAGTATGTAAACTTGTTGAGACAACAACAAATTATACAAAGACTCAATGTGCATGAGAAAGGGTTCGAAGGTGGGGCAACTTTCCTTCTTTTTCAATATTAGTATCTTCCAAATGAAGAACCAATAGCGTATGTGCTGCGTCCCCAGAAAATGTGAAACATTCTCTTTTTGAGAAAAGAATGAGTAGCTGGTGGGGTTGTATGTAAGAGATGGCATGGGCTAGTTGCCTATTTCAATGATGGTCACCAAAGAATGTGAACCAATCAGATTATGTGGCTGCCCGACTCAGAAAGAAGTTTGGTGCAGAGTCTAATATTCTTTTACGCTGATCTCTCACCCTCTTTCTTTTAATGCTCACTTCTAACCAATCTCTCATTTACATTTTACCTCTTCACACACCATCACTCAATTCTTTTTACCCTTCTTCCCTCAATCACTCAGGGAATACTTCCGGGGTAGGAAACACTGGTAACTGGTTATCGTGAATCCATGGAAGTTCTGTTAAGTTCTCACACTGAATCACATGTATTTTCCTAATAGAACATGTTGTTCAACAGTCTTTTGTACATGTAAGCACAAATACCACTTGTTACATGAAGAATATAATATTCGGAGATGTCAAAACAGAAGATGTTTGACGATGCAATTCTCCCCCTCAAACTAAAAGAGTTTGACAATTAAGCTCATAGGAGTTTTGTCATGAAGAACAATATGTTGGAGAATCAAAAACGAATGTTGTTTATATGAACAATATATAAACATATTTGCAATGAAAGCACATGAAATGACGTTTGATTCAATCAATAGTGAATACAAATAACGTGAGTATTACCATAGAAAGATTTAACTTTTGATACATGGTAATAACAAAGGCAAATAGAATGTTCTGAACCGTTATGTGTATGAATACTTGACAAAGTATATTGACAAGATAAAACGCAAGTATTTATCTTTAAGAACACACGGTCAGATAATCTTTTAAGTATCCAAAAATCTGTTAATTTCACAGATATTCTCCGTTAACCCTTTTTTTTAAGATTAAGAAAAAAACAGAAAAATAAGGCACTGAAGTGCGGGTTCTAATCCGATGTGATTAGAAGCCATTGTCACTTGACCAAACCTGCATAAATAAAAGAAATAATGGTAATCATTTATGAAAATGATTCCTCTCTCGTTAACAACAGTTGGAAAATAACACACAAGATCAAAACTTGGAATACTCCCCCTAGAATCATGATGAAGGTTTAAGACATGTTCAACATACCAAGTTTGTTGATTAGAAATTGAAAACGCTTTTCATCCAACGGCTTGGTGAAAAGGTCAGCTAACTGGAAGTCAGTGTGAACAAAGTGCATTTCAATATTACCTTTTTCAACATGATCCTTAATGAAGTGATAGCGTACATCGATATGCTTGGTCTTCGAATGCTGTACCGGATTAGCAGTTATAGATATTGCGCTCTTGGAATCACAATAAATAGGAACACACTTGTAGTTGTATCCAAAGTCCCTTAACTGTGTCGTCATCCAGAGGACTTGAGAACAGCAACTAGCAGCAGCTACATACTCAGCCTCGGCAGTGGATGTTGAAACACAATTTTGTTTCTTTGAGGTCCAACTTACAAGTTTGTCACCTATGAATTGACATGACCCAGAGGTGCTCTTCCGATCTAGCTTACATCCTGCATGATCAGCATCTGTAAAGGCAGTTAGTTCAAAACGAGAATCCTTTGGATACCAAAGGCCTAGATTTGGAGAACCTTTGAGATATCTAAGGATTCGCTTAACAGCAGACAAGTGCGACTCTTTAGGATTAGACTGATATCTCGCACAAAAGCATGTGGCAAACATTATATCCGGGCGACTGGCAGTCAGATAAAGTAAAGAACCAATCATGCTACGATACACCTTTTGATCAACAGGTTTCCCGGAGGGATCCGCGTCTAAGAGTGTACCAGTAGCCATTGGTGTTTTCATGACTGAACTATCTGACATATTGAACTTTTTCAAAATATCGTTTATATATTTAGCTTGATTAATAAATATGCCTTCGGGTAATTGCTTTACTTGAAGACCAAGAAAGAAATTCAATTCACCCATCATCGACATTTCAAACTTTGTTTCCATTATCTTTGAAAAGTTCTTGCAAAATTTCGGATTTGTCGACCCAAATATTATGTCGTCAACATAAATCTGAATAAGAATCAAGTCTTCACCTTGCCTTTTAAGAAATAAGGTTGTATCAACAGTACCTTTCTTGAAACCAGAAGCAAGTAGAAATTTAGTGAGAGTTTCATACCAGGCTCGTGGTGCTTGTTTAAGACCATAAAGCGCTTTGTCTAAAACATAGACATGATCAGGGTGATGAGGATCAACGAAACCTTCAGGTTGAGCCACGTAGACCTCCTCATGCAGAACGCCGTTCAGGAAAGCCGATTTTACATCCATTTGATAGACTGTAAAGTTTTTGTGCGCTGCATATGCGAGAAAGATTCTGATGGCTTCAATCCTTGCAACCGGGGCGAATGTTTCGTCATAGTCGATGCCCTCTTGTTGACAATACCCTTTTGTGACCAGTCGAGCTTTGTTTCTCACGACTACTCCAGCTTCGCCTTTCTTATTTCTGAACACCCACTTTGTTCCAATAACGGATTTACCTTTAGGTAGTGGGATCAAGCGCCATACCTTGTTCCTTTCGAATTGTAGAAGCTCGTCTTGCATAGCAGAAATCCAGAATGGATCACGTAGAGCTTCAGCCGCTTTCTTTGGCTCTAAGGAACTGAGGAAGCTTGAAAACATGCAGAAGTTAGCTGTTGCTGACCTTATCGTGACACCAGATTGTACGTCACCTATCACATTGGTCAGGGGATGATCCTTAGTCCAACGATGTATGCTTGGTAGAGCTTCAACTGTTTGTTGCGTATTCGACGCATCGTTTTCATCATGCACGACAGGTTGCTCCATAGATGTACTCGGGACATCTTGTACTGGTGTTTCTGATACTGAAGCTTCTGGACTAACAGTTGAAGTGCTCGGGACTTCGTTTCCAGAAGAACTATCTGTAGAGACAGATTCAACATTAGTAGAGTCAGAAACTAACTTTGTACTCATACCTGATGGAGATGAAGTGTCAGTGACTTCTTCGAAAGGTCCAGACATGTCTTCAGAAATAGTAGGGACCTCCGATCTTGTACCACTTGTTATTGATGTGGATATGCCTTTTTCAAAATCTGCACATATATCATCAAAGGCATCAATAAACAATAAATCTAACTCAGATGAAGTAGAGTTAGAGTTAGAAGAAGTGAATCCTTTAGGTGCTGGTTCTATTCTTGATTGAATAGAAGCTTTGTCGTTAAGACCGAGTTCTGAACTGTTGTGTCCAGAAGTCCTTATTGAATTCTCATCAAAGGAGACATTCATGCTCTCAACAACCGTCTTAGTTCGAATAATGTAAATTCGATAAGCTTTGGATGTCAGAGAGTATCCAACAAGATATCCTTCATCCGCTTTCTCATAGTTATGCAAGAGGTGCTTGAATCCTGTCATGTGGCGTGAACATCCAGAATCTATTACCCACAATCGACAGGCCTGCAAAAGAGACAATTAGTTTTGCTTAGGCACCCATATCAGGATAGGTTCTTCGCGGTTAGCATCAAGCAACTCAGAAATATCATCTGGTTTGACTTTCACTCTCCATTCATAACGCGGTTTTGGAACCCATTTCCAAACCATCTTAACATTTAATTCCTGAAAGTGCTTTTTAGAAGTAGGATTGGCAACCTTAACACGATACACTTTTGGTTGTGTAGAAGAATCAGAATTAGAATTAGACTTAGAGTTCAGCTTAGCTTTGCTTTTATTCTTTTTGGACTTAGGAGGGGAGTAGTATTTGAATGAATTATCCCAACAGTGTTTGCAATAAAGATTCTTTCGAGCAAAATTCATAAACTTAGATTAATCGGAACAAATCTTACATTCATGTTTATCAAAAGAAGTACTATTCAAAATAACACTGTCTGTAGGACAACTACTAGAATTCAAACTATTCTTTTTATTCAAACTAAGATCTTTATTCTTCTTACTCCTCCCAACTCCATTTCCTTTTATATCTGAAACAGAAACAGGAACCTTGTTAGTCTCTAACTTAGAAGTCTCACTTTTCTAGTACTCTTTGAAGTCTCACCCTTTTCAAAAATACTCGGAGGATATTCAGGACAATCAGAGTAAACAACTGTAGGTTTTGCAGGAGCATCAAATTCTGGATTGGTTCTTACCTTCCAACTTGGATCATTGAACATCTGTTTATCACTTGAAGCATTTTTAAACATAGTAAGTTTCAAATCATTGATCTCTATGCAAAGCTCTTGATTTACTTTTAAAGACTTTTCAAGTTTATGTTTGAGATCAAAGTTTTCATCTTCAACCTCATCAAGAGACTGTTGCAACAAATCGATTTGCTTCATCAATTCAGATGTATGATCATTCACAGAATTTGATCCCTTTGAATTAGAAACAGGATCAGAGTCTGAAGCATTCATCATTTCAGAAAATGTATCTTCAGTCATGGACTCAATAAACTCCAGTTTTTTATTTTGAGAACAAGAGCCATTCGTGATAGCGTGTTCTTATTCAACCTCTTCAACAAGTAAAGGTTTAGAAGCAATAGGATTTGAGACTGATGACATAGTAGATGGATCAACATCCGATTCATACTCATCATAGTTGCATGCAGTCTCAGGTAAAACTGTGTTGGTGCTTACTGATTCGTTGGAAGGTGTGGTAAATAGTGATTCAAACTCAGTAAATTCGATCTTTCGAGTCGCATAGCTTTTGTTTAAATCACCATATTGAAAACCAACTGATTTAAAAAGATTTTGAGAATCAGTGTCACCAGACTTGTTCTTTCCCATTTCTTTTTGACCTTTGGTCTCAGATAAAGGTGTAGGAGTACTTGCTTCAACAAAAGTTGCGCGAATGTCAGGAATGGGTCTAATTGCGGAGCCGAATTTATCAAAATTATATAGATGCTCCGGTGCCTTTTTCAAAATTTCGTTAATTGGCACACCCAAACCTGGTTTAAGTTTGTAAAACCTTTCGTCTTGGAGTTTATTGGTCAACAGATTTAATGTCTGTTCAGTTTGACCTCGTTTCATATTAATGTCCTCCAATTGCTTTATTTTGGTGTAAGCTTCATTTCTTTCTTTATAACAAACTTCAAATTTGATTTGAAACTCACCCTTTTCAGCATTAAGATTCACAAGATCTGTTTCTAAACCAGATATTTTTTCTTTTAAAGACGCTTTTTCGGCTTTTAAATCATCTTTTTCCTTTTCCTTTTCTTCCACAACAACTTTTAAAATAGCATTTTCATCACGAAAGCTTAAAACAGATTGATGTGCAGAGCTAAGTTTGCCTTTTAGTAAAGCAAATTCATCTTTCATACCATGTATTTGGGCCATTAAAGATTCAATAAGTTCAGAATTTTCACTAACCTTAGAGTTTGCTTCTTCGGATTGTGTCTCAGAGTCTTCATCGTCACCTTCCAGCTTTGCCATGTAAGAAACTTGGGTGAAGTGTGCTTGCTCCTTGTCATCAGAACTTTGGAACAGCCAGTTCTCTTCTTCAGCCATTAGTACTTTTCCTTCTTCAGCTTTCTTGGCAATTAGTGACTTTCTTGAGTAGTACTCTGAGTTCTTCACTTTCTTGAATTTGCAGTCCCTTGAGAAGTGTTCAAATTTGCCACAGTTGTAGCATCTTCCTGGTTCATCCTTTCGCTCTTCTCGCTTCTCCTCTCTCTTTCCTTCTCTTCTATCTTCCTTCCGATCTTCTCGTCCTTCCTCTCTCTTTCCATGCCTCGGCTTGTATCGCATCTCAGACTTATCTTTCTTGTATCCATCATACTTTGGCTTTGAGTAAAATCTTTTCTTGCCAAAGCTCTTCTTGAATCTTCGTGTAATGAGAGCCAAGTCTTCAGAGAACTTTTGAATATCATATCTGAATCAACTTCCAGTTCTTCATCGCTCGAATCAGAGTCAGAGTCAGTAACTTCAGTAACTAGAGCTTTAGACACCTTTTTCTTCGACCTTGCAGAGGATACAGGACCTTTGCCGGCTATGAGAGCCACAAAATCCTTCAGATGATTAGACTCATTATTCATAGATCTCACCTCATCCTCATGTTGAGCTAGAGTAGAGAAGACATCAGTGACATTTTCTCGAGCCATATTCTTCGACATCTGGAGGTTGATAGCAAAGTTCTTCCATTCTGGATTCAGATTCTTGATGAACTTGTAGTTTATCTCAGAAGCAAATTTGGCGATGTTGTTCCTCCGCAAGTCATTGAGAATAATGTTGTACCTATTGTAGGTGTCTAATATCAGCTCTCCTTCTTTTGCATGAAATCCATCGTAAGCATTTATGCACAAATTCTGCTTAGCTTGTATAGAGGCTTCACTTCCTTCAAACTGCCTTGCTAGTTCATCCCAGATTCTTTTAGCAGTGCTCTGACTGTCGACACGATTGTAGATGTCGTTTGCAATTGCCATTGTCAGATAGATTAGAGCCTCTTCTTCTAACTTGAGCTGTTCTTTCTGCTTTTCAGTGAAGAACTGAACAGGTTTAGGAATCTCTCTGTCAGGGATTTCAAGAGAGGAATCTGTAGCAGGTTGACCCTTTACTGTGATCATTGGAGTTTTAGGACCTTCAATGATTACTGTCATGAATTCTCTGTTCTTGTGATTCAGAAACTGAATCATTCTGGTATTCCATTGCTGATACTCATTAGCCATAAGGACAGGCGGTTTGGACTGAGAGCCCATCGAGAGAAGCTGGTTCGACATCTTAGCTGTACCACTTGTTAGTAATTAAACTTATCTGTACCAAGACAACCAACTAGATGAGATCGTTAGAATCAAAATGAAAACCACACTAAAAAATTTTCCGAAAAATAAATTCCCGAAAATAATTAAATGCAGTCCTTTCAATCAGTGTAAAGCTTCAAATAATACTGAACAAAAAGAAACAGTTGATCTCGAATAGAACTTTGTCCCCCTTCACAGACTTAGCACGGGGGTCCCGCTACCCGGTTAACGGGTGGGGTCAAGGGGCAACGCCCTTGCGGGGGTATGGGGGCAACGCCCCTAGAGAAATTTTTTTGACAATTAGATACCCTATCACAGCTTGCAAAAAATTGACCGGGGATGTGCTTCGACCGGTATTGAGTCGACCGGGGTTTTGCTTAGACCGGTACCTTGCTTCGACCGGGATGTTGCTTGTACCGGTACTTTGTTCGACCGGGGAAGTGCAAAGACCGGTAAGATGTAAGACCGGAACTATGCTTGACCCGTAAAATTGATTCGACCGGTAACAATTAGACCGATATGGGTGTTAGACCGGGACCTTGTGAGTATCGATGCTTTGCTTAGACCGATAGAACTCGATCGATAGTAATAAGGTGAGTTCGACCGATAGAGTGTAAGACCGGGACCTTGATGAATATCGGTGCTTTGCTTAGACGGATAGATTAGACCGGTAGAATGTAAGACCGACAAAGAGTTTGACCTGAATGGTCTTAAGACCGATAAATCTATGTTCGACCGGTATTAATTAGACCGGTATGATGCTATGACCGGAAGGCTAAGGACCGATAGAGGTTAAGACCGATAAAGTGCTTAGACCAGGACGTTCTTAGTCTACCCAGAACGATGATGAACATGATGAATAATCAACCCAGAAATCAAATACGAACTCAAAAACAAATGCACAAATCAAACTATTTCACTCAGAAGCATGAATCTCAACTAATCAGTTCAATTTTAAACTAATAAACACATTAATTCATGAAATCTGATGAACAGTAACTGTCGATGAATAGTGATTTTTGATGAACAGTGTTTTTCGATGAACAATGTTTTTCGATGAACAGTAATATCACAAAAAATAGATTCTTTTGGCTCTGATACCACTTGTTATCCCAGTTTAATCTAGTTGGTAAATAATCAATCAAGCAACACAATAATAATCAAGAGATATATAAATCAGAGTAACATACCAATCCCTTTAATAAACAATGAAACCTTTGAGTGTTCTTGATACCCTTTGAATACAAAGAATAATAGGTTTGCAGATTAGAATAATTATCAAAGGTTAAACCTAAAACTAAACTAATCATAACTTTAAATACCCAGGCCATATGGGCTTTCTAAAGCTTAATGGGCTTGGGCCCAATAGCTAATAACTATTAACTTATTACATAATAAACCCTCTAAATAACTTTGACACAATTGCAGTTTAAACCCTGAACTTTAACTTTAATCTTGAATACAACTATTTGATCCAACAAGAGCATCATTTACCCTTTCAACGTAGCCTCTGTATGTTGACTTTGATTTCTTCAGCGCATCTTTGAACTCAAGCCACTCCATGTAGCCGAAGTCTTCCAGCTTTGAAATGAACATTGCCTTGCAGCTTCCATCCTCTCTGGTAATCTCCATGGTGACAGAGAGTTTATCCTTCTTCTTTCACCCAGAGATAGCAACAGCTACGATCTTCATTGGGTCAGAGCGATAGTCAATTTTGTGCTTGCACCAATCGACTGTATTATCGCTGACCGCTTTTTCTTTGGAGCGTTCCTCTTCAATCTCTTTCAACAGAGCTGCCTGGACTTCAACTGGTTTCCGTTTCAGCTTCTTGTCTTTGACTTGAGAAGACTGAATTTTGAGAGCCAGAGAGGCATCTCTTTGACAGTCAGCAATCAGCTTCTCAACCCTGACGAATTCTTCAATTTCAGCGTCAGTCAGGAATTTCAGCTCTGATGATTGAGAGGGGACCTTTCGTCGTTGACTCTCCATATGAGAGATCATCTCTGTTCTTTTCTTTCTCTCTTCCTCTGACCAGTGAGAGGGTCTAGAGGGCCTTCCATGATGTTACAGGGACTCTTCTTCTTCTTCATCCTCTTCATCAATCTCTCTGACAGAGACTGGGATTATTTGGTCATCAGCTTCAGCAGCTGGGATTATTTGGAGCTCTTTACCCTTAAGCAGGGGAGAGAACTATCTGGTCAGAAAATGAAAAAGATTAGTTTATTTTAGGGAAAGAAGAGAGATAAAGGCTAGAAAGAAACAGGGGTAGGATTTTTATAGTAAGATAAGGGAACAAGAGTAAGGCATACCTGAGAAGGATTCTCCTCAGGTAGTGAAATCATCTTCAGGGTTCCCTTAGAAGATGCACCTTTGCTTTGGGAAGGGGTTCCTGAAGGTTTCTCTTATCTCCCCCCTGCTTTGATAACTCCTTTCGAAGCTATCGCTGATGAAGTGACGGCTGAAGAACACCATAAGGATTGATCTTCTTCATCGTCATCATCATCATCATCTTGATGAGGTTCTTCCTCTTGATCTTCAAGATCAAGGGCTTCATCATCTTCTTCCTCTTCTTCCTCTTCTTCATCATCTACTAGATCAGCGATGGAAGGAGGGGCTTTTTCAGCAGCTTCCTCCCCCTCAACATGAGAGGGAGTTTCCTTCAGTTGTTCCTCAGCTTCAGCTTCTTTCTCCTTATTTTTTTCAGATTCCTTCTCCCCCTCTTTGTCATTAACACAAAGGGAGAGATCTTTGGAAGGAGTAGAGGTCTCAGCGGTGGACAACTTTTGGACTTCAGTCTCCAGTCCTTTGAGCCGAACTTCAATTTCAGGGATCTCTGACGTAGCTTGATGAATAAATTCTACAGCTATGTTCAGAGCTGTGCGATCATTCTCTGTAAATGAAGGAGCAGGAACTGGAGCTGGTGCCTTCAGCTGGTCGAGGATTTGCTGAAGCATAGAAGTGCATGCGTCAACCTTTGCAGACAGGTCATCAAACTGCTGCTTGGAGTCTTTCCTGACTTTGACAATCGCTTCTTGGAGAGTAGCAATTTGAGAAACGTCAGCTTTGGAGGCGCAGTTGTCTGTCAGCGTCTTTAGCGCATCACCAGTTGTTTGAACAGCACTGGGGGTATTGTTGAGGGATGCAGTCAGATCCTCCACCTTTGCACTCAAACTGTGGACATTGGTGTCAACAGTCGCCAAACTAGGACCTGAAATATAAGTTAGTTGTTGAGAAATAGGCTTATATGGTGAGTTGGGAGAAGTGTTTAAGGTTATAGGGATACCTGAATTATCAAACATTTTGTAGAATTGTAATGATTCCTCAAAAGATTGATGTTCAGGTCCTATGGGTTCAAACTGTGGTTGAGTAGAAATAGAAGGAGGGTTAGAGATCAAAGAAATAGAAGGACGAGATATGGGGATAGAAGTAGGGATAGGGGTAGTTACCGTAGGGGTTACCTCTGGAGGAGGAGGAACCGAGACGATTGGCGGTGTCACTGTTGTTGTGACAACGACCGTAGTCGCTGGCACGGTTGATGTGGGTATCGCTGAGGATGTGGAGGAGAGACCCATGAAAGCATCTAAGGATGTTTGTTGAGAAGCATCCTTAGGTCTTGAACTAGTGGAACTTTTCTCCTTGGTTACCTTGGCCTTCTTCGAAGGACCAGGGGAACCAGCTGATGGTCGTTTGGAAGGTGTAGCGGCAGGGATAGCAGAAGAAGGAACCTCCTGCGTGGCCGCTGAAGACGAAGAAGTGAGGAGAGAGAGACGAGAGCGAAGTTCAGTGATACTTACCTCGTTGGGGAGTGTCTTGACCTCCAGGGATCGCTGACCCACTTTCGGAAAGGATGCATCCGCATTAGTGGGGTAAGTAGTAGGGTAAAGGAAATTCAGGTACGTGCAGATGAAGCGTACATAGGGGACCTTGGGATCCCTCTCGGTCTTCTCTATCTTTGACTTTAAGTCGTCAAAGATAGTGTTGCGTAGTAGAAGTTTTTCCCAGCGATCACTGAGTAAGCCATCTGGACCTGAATCTTGCTGGCTTGGTCCAGTGACCCACTCTTTCCACTCATACACTGGATGATGTGAGAGAAGATGTAGTTGAGCTGGGAAGGCATCAGTGCCTTCTTCACAAGAGTCATCTTCTTGTTGGGAATCGTAGTCCTTGGTTTGGGTTCCCAAGCGTATTCCATGGCATCCAGGAATTGGATGAGTTCCGCGTCAGTTGGCAGGGCGTCGAATCCATTCCTGGGCTTGTCAGGAAATCGGAGAGCTTTCCTTAGTCCTAAAGCAGTCATCATTCCTGAGCCAAGTTCAGTGCTGAAGGAGATGGAAGGGACCAGATCACCCCTTTTGTTGGTGATCGATGCTTCTTCAGCGGTGAACCAGAATTGCTGGAGAAGAGCTTTAGAGGGTGTTGGATCCACAGTGATAGCGTAAGCAATGCAGGATTGCTTCAGAAACATTGCGGCTTCCTTCAGATGAGGATACTTGACACCATCAAAATCGAGGCGAGCAAGCTGATTGTTCTTTGGGAGCTCAGAGTCAGAAATGGTGAACTTGACGTTCTTTGAGGCGACAAGTGCAGATTGAGTCATTCTGAATTAGGAGTAGATAAACGAGTAGAAAAAAAAATTTAGTCTAAAAATAAAGAAGATTTGCTAGTTTATATTTGAGGAAAGAAACGTAGAAAATCAACATATTTGCAGATTAAAACAGTTTATCTTAGAACAAGATTTAAGAACAAGAAGAAAAACCAAAGATTTTGAAGAAAGCAAATCAAAGTAAAATGGTTTTGAAAGAATAAAATCAAAAATGAAGATGATTTTAGAATCTTATAAACTCATAAATGGAGTTTTATGTAACAAGATGTAAGAAAAGAATAAGAAGAAGATCAAGAATAACCTGTTGATCTTCAAAGAAGATGATGCAAATGTTTGAAAGTGCTAGAATGTTTGAGAGTAAATTCTTGCTTTGAAAGTATTTGCAGAAGGCGTAAAAATGATAAGAATGGAAAAACATTCTTTTTATACGTGAGAGAGAGGAGAGAGAGTGTGAGAAGAAGCGGGAAAACAAATGCTCATCATGACATGGACACGTCCCACGAAGTTGATTGGATGGAAGGGCAACGGACGGACGTGTCAGAAAAGGCATGTCGTGGATTGTCGGTTCAAATGACGTCACAGAAGAAAGACTGTTCATTTTTCCGTTTTGAAAGTATCACTGAAGAAAAGTCAGCGATAGATTTTCTTTTTGAAAATATCCGTGATGGTAAAGATAGGGATATATTTTCTTTTTAAGGATCACTGACAAGGAATATCAGTGATTAATGTACTTTTCAAAAAGCTTTTAATCATTTGAAGAAAGTTCAGTGATTAAAGTTTATATTTTGAAAAACATCTTAACTGAGTTAAGATTCAGTTGTGGGGATGGAGAGAACATACCTGAGAGTCAGAATGTTTATCAGAGAGAATGATGAAAAGGGGAACTTTTGATTACTGACACAATGCATGAACGCTGAAGAATTATTCTTCGAAGTTCAGCATTCCAAGCTCACTGATGAGAAAGTTGAACCTTGTCTCATCAAGAGGTTTGGTGAATAGATCAGCAAGCTGAAAGTCAGTAGGGATAAAGTGAAGTTCAATATCACTATTCATCACATGATCTCTGATAAAGTGATATCTGATCTCAATGTGTTTCGTCTTTGAATGTAGCACTGGATTATTTGCTATAGCGATAGCACTAGTGTTGTCGCAATAGATGGGAATCTTTGACAGCTGAAGGTCATAGTCTAATAGTTGATTTCTCATCCACAAGATCTGAGAACAACAGCTTCCAGCGGCTACGTATTCAGCTTCAGCTGTGGAAGTGGACACCGAATTTTGCTTCTTGCTTGTCCAACTTACCAGCTTTCCTCCCAGGAGTTGACATCCACCAGTGGTACTCTTTCTATCGAGTTTACAGCCTGCAAAATCACTATCAGAATAACCAGTTAGATCGAACCCTGAGTCTTTGGGATACCAAAGACCGAGGTTAGGAGTTCCTTTCAAATATCTGAAAATTCGCTTTACAACGATCAGATGGGATTCCTTGGGTTCAGATTGATAGCGTGCACATAAACAAGTAGAATACATAATGTCTGGTCGGCTCGCTGTAAGATACAGCAGGGAGCCTATCATTCCTCTATAGGCAGTGACATTAACAGGTTTTCCAGAAGGATCTTTGTTAAGTGTCAGGGGTGGTGCCATAGGAGTCTTCATAGCTGAAGTTTGTGTAAGATCAAACTTCTTCAGCATATCTTTAACATATTTACCTTCGGCAGATAAAAGTACCTTTGTCAGATTGTTTAATCTGAAGACCAATAAAATATGTCAGCTCACCCATCATACTCATTTTATATTCTTTCTTCATTCTTTCAGCGAAGCGAGTACACAGAGATGGGTTAGTAGAACCAAATATTATGTCATCGACATATATTTGTACAAGAATTATATGACCTTTTATCTTTCTGAAAAATAACGTATTATCAATCTTGCCACGTTCAAAATTTTCAGAGATAAGAAAAGATGAGAGAGTGTCATACCAAGCACGAGGGGCTTGTTTTAGACCATAGAGAGCCTTATCCAATTTATAAACATAATTTGGATGCTTAGGGTCATAGAACCCTGGAGGTTGTTCTACATAGACTTCTTCATTCAGCTTTCCATTTAGGAACGCTGATTTTACGTCCATTTGATAAACGATTGTAACATCCTAAATTTCAGAGTATACAGTTAGGCTTAAAGCCTAGTGAGAACATACAGTTTATCAATTTCAAGAGATATAAATATGTTCATCCAAACGGAAATCTTTTAAAATGAGCATTTCCAAGATAACGGTTGATAAGAATAAAAATCCATTAAAACAAGGTCATAAACCTTCTTTCCAGAACCTCACAATTTAATGCACATGTAGTTCTTCGTTTTGGTTACTATATAGAACCTCACAATTTAATGCACATGTAGTTCTATATTTTATTAACGGCCAGAACCTCACAACTTAATGCACATGTAGTTCTATGATTTGTTAACGGCCAGAACCTCACACTTTAATGCACATGTAGTTCCATATTTACATTACTTGGTAACCTCAAATAATGAAATATAAGTCGACTCAAAACCTAGGGATCCACTAGTAATGGTACAAACTCGTCACAACAACTTATGTGACCAACCATAGATAGTCATATGGTATAAACACATTTTATAACAAAATGTCATTTCCAGTTCAACTTCTAGTAAGAATGAAAATCATTAAAATGAGTTCATAAACATTCTTTTTACATAATCACATAATGTGCAAGTAAAACATCATTTTACTTTAATAAGGCGGAACCAGTCATTTTAGTCGAAACTGATCGGGAACCCCGAAAATCACCAAAAACTTCATTTATATCAAAATGTAGAGAACATAAAATCATACCGTAGAAATACTTCAGATTTCGCAAATAAGAGTTTTGACATGTATAAAGTTTGTAAAATGGTAGTAGGAACTCACCCAATAGGTTTATACGAAAACTCGAAGAACCAGATATCGACCCTTTAGACAAGACGAAACTTTCTACACCGGAACCTCAGATCGAAATTAGGTAATAATCACCAAACGTAGAGAGAGAGAGAAAGGATTTTAGAGAGAGAGAAAAGAGAGATTGAGAGAGTTAATTCTGAAACTCAAATGAGATATTTTGAGTTTAAAAACCCTTAAGTCGGTCCAGGCAATGTCACGGGTTATGTCGTGACTTCAAGTCGCGGTGCAACTCGCGAAATGCCCAATAACTCAACCCAACAGTGAACGTTGTGGGTTATGCCGCGACTATTGCTCCCCATGCAACTCGCGACATACCAAAACCCACAATACAACAGTGAACATCGCGACTTATGCCGCGAATCTAAGTCGCGAGCAAGTCACGAAACTTACTGGAACTTTCACAATTCACCGAAACCATAAACTCGTACGTTATACTGAATACGTTGATAACGATTATGAGTTAAACACGAGATTAACAACGATATAAATGTATTGAAAATCCAGGGTGTTACAACGATGAAGTCTTTATAGACTGCATAAGCTAAGAATAGTCGATTTGCTTCGAGCCTGGCCACAGGGGCAAAGGTTTCATCATAGTCTATGCCTTTCTCTTGTCTGTATCCCTGAGCAACAAGTCGAGCCTTGTTGCGGGTTACAGTTCCATGTTCATTTAACTTGTTTCTAAACACCCATTTGGTGCCTATTACAGTTTTATCAGATGGTCTAGGAACGAGATTCCAAACTTTGTTTCGAGAGAATTCAGTCAGCTCTTCTTGCATAGCGCTGACCCAGTTTGGATCTCTGAGGGCATCATCAGTCTTCTTTGGTTCTATTTAAAAGAGAAAGTTTACAAAGAGACAGATATTACCTGAGCTTCGTCGTGTCTGAATACCTGCTTCGAGATCACCAAGAATTTGATCTATTGGGTGATCTTTGGTCCATCGCTGAGCAGGAGCATGGTTGCTTAACTCAGAGGTTGGATCAACAATTGGAATGTTTACTGATGAGGACGTTTGAGGTTCATCAGCAATTAACTGTTGAGTAATTTCATCAGAGAGGTTTTCAGACGAAGGCAGATTTGATGGTAGTAGTGTGTTTAGAGGTTCTGCTGAAACCCATGAGGTGGATTCAGCTGTAGGATGTATAATGTTTGGATCATCATCAGCGGCTGGTGGATCAGAGTGTTGATGGTTTGAGAAGAAAGGTTCTGTTTCTCTGTAGTGAGAAAGCATCCAAGCATTTAACTCTTCATTGTCAGCGATTGGTTTAGAGTTCGCTGAGCGAGTTTCATCAAATGTGACGTGAATTGTTTCTTCTACGGTTTGTCTTCTCTTGTTAAAAACTCTGTAGGCTTTGGAGATGGAGGAATATCCTAGAAATATTCTATCATCAGCTTTTGGGTCGAACTTTCCAAGTTGATCTCTGTTGTTTAAGATAAAGCACTGACAACCAAAGATATGAAGAAAGCTGATAGAAGGCTTTCTTCCATGAAAGAGTTCATAAGTTGTCTTTCCAAATCGCTTTATTATCAGCGATCTGTTTTGAGTAAAACATGCAGTGTTTACAGCTTCTGTCCAAAATTGAGTAGGTAGATGAGAATCACTGAGCATTGATCTAGCAGCTTCAATGATCGTTCTGTTTCTTCTTTCAGCGACTCCGTTTTGCTGAGGTGTTCTTACTGAAGAGAAGTTATGAAAAATTCCCTTGTTCTCAAAGAAATTGTTCAGGGAACTGTTTTTGAATTCAGTTCCGTGATCACTTCTTATTGAACGAACAGTAAGATTATTCAGCACTTCCATCTTTTTAACAAAGGATATTAGTTCTTCTGGAGTATCACTCTTGCAGCGAAGAAAGATAACCCAGGTATAGCGAGAGAATTCATCTACAATGACAAGTGTATATTTCTTTCCAGCTATTGATTGGATGTTGACAGGGCCAAATAGATCCATATGCAAGAGCTGAAGAGGACTTGTCACTGAGAAAACTTGTTTCGACTTGAAACTAGCTTTTGTTTGTTTTCCTTTTTTACATGCTGAGCAGAGAGATTCTTTAGCATATGAGTGCTGAGGAAGACCAGAAACCAGTTCCTTAGATGATAGAGAATTCAGGGTTTTGAAGTTTAGATGAGAAAGCCTTTTGTGCCATAGCCAGTTGACATCAGAAGAGGCTTTAGAAAGAAAACATAAGTTTTCAGTAGTCGTAGAGTCCATGTCAATTACATAGACATTTTCTCTACGATAGCCACTGAGAGCAAGTTTTCCTTTCTCATTTACCACTGAACATGCTTTCTTAGAAAAGCGAACTTCATAGTCTTTGTCACATAGCTGACTGATGCTCAGAATATTGTGGTTCGGTCCATCTACATAAGCGACTCTTCGAAAGGTAGTTTTCCCATTGCTGAGAACACCAAACCCTCGGGTAATTCCTTTTCCATTTCCACCAAAGGTCACAGAGGGACCTTTCTCTTCCTTGTATTCAGTGAGCAGGTCTTTCTGTACAGTCATATGTCGAGAACATCCACTGTCGAGATACCAGATGCCCTTTGATCCCTGCACACATAAGGAAGATTAAGCGTTGTTTGGTACCCACTTTTCAATGTGTCCTTCAGAGTTAGTGGATAAGGAAGGTTCAACAGTCTTCTCAGCAGATGAAGATTCAGCTTCAGTGGTAATCTTCACTTTGGTTAATTTCTTAACCTTAGTGGTATTTTTCACCTTGGTGACCTTCTCAGCTTTAGAGGCATTTTTCTTCACTCTAGCTGTTTTATCATCTTTGGTGGCATTTGGACATTTACTTGCAATATGGTCAGTAAAACCACAGTGATAACATTTTCTGTATTTGAAAATGGTTTTAGGACCAGAAGTAGAAGGTTTTGCAAGTTTAAGATGAGGAGGTCCAGGTCCAAGAAGGCTTTTCTCTTGAGATCTGGGAGGAATTTTCATTTCTTCAGATCTCGTGGGTTTAAGGTCAATCTTTAGCTTTGGAGGACATAGATCAAAAGTTTCTATCACAGAGCTAGAGGATTGCTTAGCTGAAGGTTTAGAAGGAACTTTCATCTTTGCTTTCCTGGTTGCCTTCTGAGGAAGGAGAATGGACTTTCCTTTATCCGCAGACTTAGTGTCTTTGGATTTTTCCTCAGGGATGGGATTTGAAGAAGAACAGGGATAGAATTGATTATAAGAAGTGTCAAAGAAATAAGTGACAAACGTTCCAAACTTAAGCGAGGAACTTTCTTCTTTAGTTACATCCTGTGGTTTCGAAAAACCAAGACCAGTTCTATCACTTTCGGGAATTTGAGCATTTATTATCTTAGAGATTTTTGTTGATGATTTGCACCATTTTTCAACATGAGCCTTTTCTGCTTTTAGAGCAGCGATGGCTTGTTCGCGTTCAATGCTGATGATTTCATTTATAATGACTTGATCTTTCAACTTTTCTTCTAAAAGATTTAGTTCTCTGATCTTTTCATGACATTTCTCTAGCTCTTGAGTTAAATGAACATTTTTATTCTCAGCTTGAGTTTTGTCGTTTAGAGCATTATAAAGGTCAATCGTCAGCACATCAACAACGCGACTTCTCTCAGCTTTATGCAGAGAGGGATTTGTAGAGATAGATACCTGAGATGATATGTAGCTCATAGAAGGTTCAGATGGTTCTTCCACTTCTTCTTTAATCTCAGCCATGAGGCAAAGATTAGCGACTTCTTCTTCATCAGAAGTTGATTCTTCTGATTCAGCCCAGTCGTGTTCTTCAGCGATGAGACCTTTACCTTTTCGCTGATAGCTTTTCAGCTTTTGATATTTGTTCTTCAGCTTTTGGTATTTATCATCACTGGATCTTCTTGAGGTAGAAGGTTTGAAGACCTTTTTCGACCTGCACTCACTAGAAAAATGTCCAATCTTTTCGCAGTTATAGCAAGTGGCAGTAGCCTTATCAACCGGAGTTGATTTTGGCTTTTCAGTAAGAGAGAGAGGTTTACTTCTTCGGAAGTTGCTCTTTCTTGCAAATCTCTTAAAAGAGTTTGTCAAGAGTGCTAAGGACTCATCAAACTCTGAAAGATCAGGGTCTGATATATCCTCAGATTCAGAATCTAACTCAGTGATGGTGAGAGTAGATCTCTGAGATGGAACTATCTCTGAAGAGACTAAAGCAACATGAGTGCTTTTGGATTCTTTGGAATATTTTACAAGATTCTTCTTCAAAAGATTCGATTGCTCATAGTTGAGCAATATTCCATACAAAGTGCTTAGAGAGAGAGAATTTAAGTCTTTTGTCAGCTTAAGACATATTGAATAACTGTCCCAGCTTTCAGGAAGACATTCCAAGAATTTTGTTAGGACCTCAGAATTAGAATACCAACAGTTCTTAGGTCAATGATTAGGCAGTTAAACCGCTGATGAACGTCAGAAAGAGATTCATTCTTACCAACGATAAAACTTTCATACTGTCTTACCAAGTTAATCTTTCGAGTCTCTTGGATTTCAGTGGTGCCCTCATATTGAACACATATGGTTTCCCACATTTCTTTAGAAGTTTTCAGATGCATGATGGAATGGAAAACTTCATCAGGCAGAGCCATTGAGATAATGGTCTTTGCTCTTGCATTTATGCCTACCTTCTTTTTATCTTCATCACTCCACTGTCTTATTTCCTTAACGACATAGCGTTCAGGGACAACTTCAGTGGTGGCAGTAGCGGGAACCGCAACTATAATTCTAACAGGTTCATAGGGTCCATTTTTTATATATTCAGGTATAGTAGGATCCGCACCTTCAAGAAATAGCATCATTCGATTTTTCCATAGAGAAAAGTTATCTCTGCTAAATCGAGGAGGTTTAGAAAGTGAACCATTATCATAGTAGTTTGTGTTTAGTGCCATTTTAGAATAGCAAGGAAGAGTATGCAGCAAGATCTTGTTTATTAGATTAAACAAACTGCTTTGATACCACTTGTTGGTCCCGAAGGTGCTTAACAAGTTTGTAGAAGGGGGGGGGGGTTGAATACAAACACAGAAATTTAAAGTTTAATAAATTGTTTATTGATGAATCAAATACAATTTACAAGTTTGTTGCGGAATAAGATTAAGACAGACTCAATCTAAACAAACTTAAGAAACACTGAGATGGTTGCACAAGAATTTCAGAGAATGAGGGATTAAGAAATATAGAAAGCAAAGGTTTCTATTTTGGAGTTCAAGGATTGAGCACACTTCAGATGAAGGGGTGAACTTTCTATTTATACCCTATGCATTAAATGCATGGCAGGGCACTTTACACGTGGCGTTCACAGATTGTCTTTGGAGGTCTGACTTTTGGGAGACATGCTTTTGGCCAGATCATGAACAGTGTAGTTGACAGAGTTGTTGTACGTATGGTGGCAGAGACATGTCCGTTCTGACACATAGTACTAGTTTGTGCAAGGATAGACAAAAGGAAACTTGAGACATAAGCTTTGTGATCGATTAATCGCTGAGTATCTCTTCTTTCAGAGATAAAGAGGTTCAGTTATCGCTGAAGCTTTTGCTCATGTTCCTTCGCGTATATGTAGAGTTGTCTTTACTTCACTAATATCCGCATCAGGTCACTAGTAGACTTCTCTTTGTTCAGCAGCTTCGTCTTCGATTCAACTATGAACATATGTTGACGCGAGACTTGTCTTCAGGGATTACGTTAGCTGTTTACTTTAGAAACTATCAGCGATAACTGAATAGACTCAGTCTGGTCACTGATAGTGAAACACTAATATATAGAAATGTTTATAAGGACTATCAGTGATAACTGAACAGACTCAGTCTGATCGCTGATGGTGAAACACAAATACATATTAAAACGTAATTTTCACTAAGTATAGAAAAGGGTCGTTATCAAATCACTGAGAGAGTTTGGATCAACAGAGAGTGCCCTCAGGCACAATCGTCGGACATAGTCGTCGGGCCACTATGAGGGTATAAAAACCCATTAAATCCGATTCTTTCATTATTTTCTCACAAGATCAGTTTAGGGAGCGATTTTTGAACCCTAATAGGCGATTTCTTCCTCCCAAGCACCCACCCCTCATTTATTTCGGCCCTAGGGTTGATTGGAGCATTTATTGAGCTTCTTCTTGGTGGTTGGTGACATTTCAAGTCAAGGGTTAAAGTAGGATCAAGCATTTACTCCACCTCCTAAACCTTTTCTAGGGTTTGCAAGTTTTCTATGTTTTGCTCTTAAAACCTAAGTGGTGAGTTTTAAAAGTCTTTGTAAAACTAGATACACATCTAATGTGCTTATTATTGATTAATATTATGGGTCACTTCACCTAAACCATCCTATTTGATGAAATGTTCATGATTGGACCATTTTGAAAGAATGTTTGATAAAATTCCCTATATTGGTTTATAACTTATACATATATTTGCACCTAAAACACTCATGAGAAATGTAAGAACCTCCATTAATGTTTTGACCACTTGTACACAAATATCCATATTGTAGGGTTTTGAACTCACTTATGAAATTTGCCAAGTAAGGGGCATGTTGACACTTGAACCTCTCTTGGGTATCATATATTATGCTTGTTTTGCATTATGTATGACTCTATTACTTGGGAATGCTCTATGGGCAAATTATTTGCTTGTTGGACCAATTGAGGGTCTTTGAGGATGTAAGTTAAACTTCCCTTATATTGAATATAGTGGTTGGACCACGAGTTTACACGCATGGGTATGATGTACATTTTACTTGGAGTAAATTTGTTCTATGTTATATTGTAAAATTTGGATGAGCCATTGGGTAGGCACTAGGAGGATGTAGTCTGGGTGCCACCTTGGAGGTATGCACCTAAATTTCTGTCAATGGGGTAATGCCTTGGAGGTAGTCCTCATTGTGCCGGGCCTTTGGGGTATCGGTCATGTGAGTGGATGCCAAGGTACAATGACTCTTGAGGTGAAACTTAATTTGGTGATATGGGTCTTCCCCATTGATTCCACATGTTGTTTTGTTAAAAGGATTGTTTATTATTAACCTTAGGTATATATTACTTGTGCAACTCACTAGGCTTTTTGGTCTAACACTTGTATGGTGTCGATGTGTATTTCAGGATCTAGCGGCGTAATGCCCAAGAAGGTTTAGACGGAGACTTAGAAGTGAGTTTGGGGAGATGCTTTTGGGACGCCAATTCTTGAAGAATATCATTTTCGAATATTAGACGACACTCTTTGTAATCTGAACAACCTGTTATAATAGGAAAGCCTTATATCTTGAAATTAATTCATCAAGTTGATGATAAAATCCATGGGCGTCCTTCTAGGAATTAGATTAATAGGTTGTTGTCTTATACTGTTTTAATTGCATAATTGTAATTAACAGGCGTTTATTTATCTCCTTTTTGGGAGGAGCTCGCATCTTGATATTGTATATACCACATTTCCATTGTTGGAAATTTTTGTTTATCCTAATTTTTGGAGTGTTACATTTTGCCATTTCTTGTTGGGACTAACAATTCCACAACAAACCCAATAGCCTTAAAGTTGGTACTCTAGACTAGAGAGACTGAAGGAGGGTGGAATATGGGGAAGAGCATGGAAAAGCATACATAAAAAGGGGTAGTTGGTGGTGATCGATAAAGAAAAAAATAACAAGCCAAGGTGGTTATTACCACTTACCATCAACGACAAAGGTACACCGTACACATGTAGAAGGTGTTGGTGGTTGGTTCCGGTAACAGTAGAGGATGGGAAATGAGTAGTGTTAGGGATGGTAACGGGGCGTGTTTGGAGCGGGGTTCACATTCCCTCGCCCCGACCCTAATTTATGGTAAAGAGCCCAGACCCCGGTCCCCAGCGGGTGCGGGATCCCAATCCCATCCCCGATTTGTAAGGTGATCAATCCCCGGTCAAACCCGGTCAATCGCTGTAACACCCTAAAAATGAGGATAAACAAAAATTCCCAAAAATGGAAATGTGGTAATTAAAAATGCCATAACATGAACCTCCCAAAAAGGGGAATAAAATAAACACATCTAATCTAATTCCTAAATGGAAATAAGATTACATAAAGGGTGTCACCCCTACTTTAAGAGCGATCTTCCAAGAATAGTGTCTCAAAACTCATTTCCCCCAAGCTCACACTAGACACAACTAAACCTTCTTAAGCCCGGCGCCACTCGAACCTGAGATACACATCGACACCAAACAAGTGTTAGGCCAAAGAGCCTAGTGAGCTTGAACAATTTAAACAATGTACATGTTATGAAGTAATAATAACATGATGTCAAAGAGTAGTGCATTAAATGGAGTCAAGGGGGGAGACCCATAACGCTAAGCAAGTTCCACCCAAAGAGTCGAGATACATTAGTGTCAACTACCATGAGTGACACTAAAAGGCTCGACACATCCGGGGGTTACAACTAATGCATTGCCCCAAATGGCGGAGGTCTAGGTACATACCCATATGGTGGCACCCAAGACTATGTCCTCCTAGTGTCTACTTGCCTTAGCTCATCCAATTTCTCAATTAGGCCGCAAGGCACACATATATTTCCATGGTTCACGTATCCAATTCCATTAGGCACCTTGTGAAGTACCCATCACACATAAGGGGTTAGGATTCACATGCTACTCATATATAACCAATTCAACCAAGTGGCATGTAAAGTACCATAAAGACCTAAATCATACCATATAATCCATGAGATTGTCATTTCAATGACCATATCACAATCTCATAATCCACCAATGACCTTTTTGAACAATGCTAGAGTAGTAATAAGGTCAAAACATTAAATTTGGGTATTTGCAACAAAGGGAATGCTTTACCAATGAATATATAAAAAGACACCTACAATGTTACCAAAACACCCAATATGACATTATTTCCAAAGAGCACCCAACACACTTCCCAAATGGGTAACACTTAGACTTTGTTAGGTTTTCCAAAGACTTAAATCAAGTAGTAAGGAATAAAGCACAAAAGAGCACATAAGATATGTATCTAGTTTTAAACAAAGGATTTAAGAACTCACAATCTAGGTTTTGATTAAGAACCTAGAAAAGTTAGCAAACCCTAGAGAAGTTGGAGATGAAGGTCTTTGAGACTTGATAACTTGAACCCTTGATAGCAACTTGCAATAAATGCCCTAGATCAACCCCTTTTGGAACAATAAATGCTCCCAACCAAGATTTAGGCTTGCATTAAAGAGGAGGGAGGTTTTGGAGAGGAAAATCGCCCTAGATATGCTCTCAAATCGCTAAAAATGAAGCTGGAAATGAAACCCTCTACTGAAAACCCGTCAAGACAGGTTTATATATCCTCAGAGACGGGGTGTGACAATGCCATGCGACTTTGCCATGGGCATTGTCGCTAGGCACTGTAGCGGGCATCCCCCAGCCTTCGGTACACTACTAGCGAATATGCAGGAGATTTTACCCTTGGGCATTGTCGCTGGCAATGTCGTCGACTATGCCCCTCTTACGGTACATCCCTGGTGACTATGCCAGGCGACTTTGCCCTGGGCATTGTCGCTGGCAAGGTCGCCCTCCACCTGTCGGGACCCGATTATCCTAGATTGAAAAATTCGCCTCGGGACAACATCATTAGGCAACTCAGAGGTATAAGGCTTACGAGAATTTAGCGGAATGAAAGATAATTTTACCTTAAATGGTTAACGGTTTTCCGGGTCTTACAATCCCGTTCCCTGTCCCCGTTACAGAAAGCAAAAGCAGATAAAGAACAATAAAAACAATAAGCAAACCAAACAGACTACTTCATTTTTCTCACACAGTGGGCTTGGACTGTGGCAAGGGGGAGATGTCTTGGAGCCTTAGAATTGGGAAGCGTCGAAGTGGGGATATTAGAATTGATTTGAGAATTGAGAAACTTAATAGGAAATAATGATTAATGGATTATATAAATAAAATAATAATTAAATCAATATAATAAATATACTAGGTACGGGACGGATTGGATGATACGTTACCCGACCCCGGTTTGAGCCTACCGGAATCCCTGACCCTAGGACCCGTTTTTATGGGGAATCCCCGGCCCCGTTCGAGTCGGGTGAACCGAGTTCCCCACCTGGTCGGGGTAAATCACCATCCCTAGTTCTTGAGGAATAAAGATGAGAGGTGGGTAGTGGATGGTGTGATTTGGGTGTGTGTGAGAGGGGCAATTTCATGCAGGTTAGGGGAGAGTTTGGATTTTGTTTTCATTAATAACATATTATCTAATAAAACATAAAAAATGATGAAAGACCAAATTACCCTCAGCTTAATGGATTTCTTTTAACGTTGTAAGATTCAAGGATGAAAAAATAAACAAAATGAAAACCATAGGGATGAAAAAAGTTGTTCTTAAATATGAAGGACGAAAATCGTTATAAACAATAAACTACAAGGACGAAAATCATAGTTTAGTCAAGAAAATTATATAAGAAATATATGGAAAAAAAATACTAAACAAAAATAATTATTGAATCCAATTTTGTAACCAAAACTTTAAAAGTGAACGAGTAAAAAAGAAATCATTTAAATTTTGGCTTTGAAGAATAAATTATAAGAGTAATTAATTATAAAAAGTACATTATTTAATTATTAAATTAATAAGGAATTCGATAACATAAAATCAAAAAATCATTAAGAAATTTAATTAGGAAACAAAAAGTCATTACATAATCTAATTATCGGATTAATAAGAATATTAGGAAAGAAAAAAATCATTACAATTGAAGAAATTAGGAAACCCCAAATTAAAATTTTTAAAACCTCATTATAGAATTTGAACACATTTTGATATTGATAGGGATCACCATTCATTTCTAGATTCCCGAATTGATTGTCCTTACCTAACTACATGGTAGTGGTCTAGGGAGCGCAATTGCTAGAGCACGGGAGAATGAAGAGTAATGATTTCAACAAACATGCAAAGACTGGTTGCTTGATTGGACCCTCTTTCTACTAAGAAAGAGAAAGGATTTCAGCTGGTAATACCGCTTAAGGGCGGATAGACCGTCCACCCAGTCCCGCTACCCACTTCTACTAAGGCTGAGCTTAATAGGAGCAAGAGACTTGGCTCTTCCAACTCTTTCCAATAACTTTTTTTTTTCTACCTTGCTCCTCAGCCAAGTACAGGGTTTTGTGAAATAATGTATTAATAAATTTATATACTAAAATTATTATATAATATTTTTTAATTATGTTAGTCCCTGACAATTAGAGGCCCCATGCGGTGCACTATTAATACAATCCCTGACCCTAATCGCAAGCATTGGTTTTGGTGAGTTTGCAGTCGTCGACGTCGGATTTGGGGAGGGGGAATGCATGCGTCGGTGAGAGGAGAGACTTGATGGGAGTGTGTGTATTTGTGCTCGGTGACAATAAGTAGCAGCGGTGGCCGAGAAATGGGAAGGGGAAGGGGAAGGGTGTAGGGGGCCAAAAGTGATGGAGGTTATGAAGGGAAGAGGGTGGTGGGAATTGGATAATTGGGAAAAGTCAATGATTTCAGGTACTCTACATTTAATATAGAGTAATGCTATATGAACCCCTTTTTATGTCAAAACTAGGTAAAGTTATGCATTTGGAATGTAAAAAGTAAGTTTTGATTTTAATGTGTGTAGGATGAAATTAGTAGGTAGAGATGCATTTATCCCCATCCTTTAATATTTATTATACTTTCAAAAAATTTAATAGGAAAAATATTAAAAACCATAAAAAGACCAAAACCTTAATTTAGCAACATATTTTATAAAAATTAACTTTAGGGACAAAATACGAAACGAAATTGAAACTATAATTATTTAAAAAGCAATTTTTAAAAACCAAAGACAGAATTAGTTATAAATAACAAACTACATGGACGAAAATCATAATGAACATTGTACTTTATACTGTATAAAATATAATCAAATAAACTCATATACGGATTAATAAATGATTCAAAGTTTGGTTACAGGACTGGAGTATTTCCATGTTTAAAAAATAATTAACGTTCACGTCGTGTTACTAACAACTAACAAGTAATAAAGGATCAACTGAAATTGAGAGTGAATTACATTTTTGGTCTCTCGTAAATGACTTTTCTGTTTTCATTCCTCAAAATCATAAAGTACACTGGTGGTCCAAAAAAATTGTTTTGGAGCCCATTTTGGTCCCTTCAACTTAACATCGTTAGTTAGGGCCGTTAAATGTGCACCTCATGTGAGGGGTATTTTGGTTTTTTACCCATGTTCTTCAACCTCCCATCCAACTCTAAGAACATTTATACCCAGATCTCAAGAAATCAAAATTAAACCCTGAGCATATCTAGATTTCAAAATCAAAATACAAATCCATACATGAAATCAAAACCCTAATCAAACTTATACAAACCCATACATGCAATCAAAACCCTAATCAAACTAACCTAAATGAACCTGGTGGTTTTTCTTATGAAGAAAATAATCAGAAAAAACAACCACCAACCCACTTGAATTTGAATTTGGGTTTCACCGGTGAAACAGGGAGGGAGTGTGGTTTGCCGCCAGGGTTAAGCCGAAGAAAGTAGTTGAGGGGTGGGGGAGGATCTCATGGAGGGTTTCAGGGAGGACTACAATTGAGGTTGAGGGGAGAGTTTCAGGGATGGTTCAAGAGGGAGATTTTTCAATTATTTTATAATAAAATATCATTATAAATTTATTTTTTTCTAAAATAAATTAAAATTAAGCAAAAGACTAAAATGCCCCTCACATGAGGGGCACATGTCAGCTTTAAACAACACTATTTTAGACGGTGTTAATAAGAGGGACTGATTTGGGATGGTTTTGGGCCTAAGGTGTTGTTCGGTTCGTTTTATGTTAAGACTTGTATGAATATAAATGTCTGTATGGATATAGTTGTCTGTGTGTTAACATATAAGTTTTTTTTAACAGATAAGTTGTTGTTCGGTTGTTGTGCTGAATAAACAGTCTGAATGTCAAAAATGATCATTTTACCCTTTCGTTTTACAATTAACATTTGTTGACGAAATTTTATAAAACAACAATTTTTTTTAGCAAAATGTAGATTAAATAATAACAAACAAATAGTAAAATAATTTTTTTACAACAATTTTATATAGATCAGTTTTATTACAAATAAACCCCCCCCCCCCCAAAAAAAAAATTTATTAACCACAAATAAAACACCCAAAATACATAAACCCTAAAAAAAACAATCATACCAAAGGAGCTACAGGAAGAAGGAAGTGGTCGAAGGAAGAAGAACAAGGAAGAAGAAGAAGTGGTCCAAGGAAGAAGAAGAACCAGATTGTAAACCCAGATTTATATCCTCCTCCTCCATATTTGCAAACATCCGTCAGGGCTCAATTAAATCTAAAAAACCATGTGGTAGGTCGATTTGTGAATAAACCTAAAAAATCATGTGATTTCTTGTTTGGTTATACAGTCCATTAAGCCACAACCGAACAACACCTAAGTGTCCTTTATGATTTTGAGGGATGAAAAATTTTAAAAACAACTATTCACGATGGACATAAAATGTAATTCAGGGCCTGTTTGTTAGCAGCTTAATGAGCTTAATGAGACTCACAACTTATTCACTCAGTTATATATCACTGTTTGATAGTGGCTTAATGATATAGAAAATGACTTATTCAGTAAGATTTCAAGGGGGAGCTTTATGCAGAAAGCCAAATTTTTTCCAAACCAGTCCCTCCCATTAAAAAACACGTTACTTCAATTTATGAAAAAGCTCTCTCAAATAAAAATCTTCTAAATCTATACAGACAGATTAATCCATACAGACAACTTTATCCATACAGAACTTAATGAAAAACTAACCAAACAGTCTGAAATGGATGATTGTGAGTTGACACGTGGGAATCCAAGGAACAAAATGCGGGCGCAATTTTAGGTGGTCGTTAGAGAGAGTAAAATTATGTTTCATCACCATAACCAGAAACGAGACGTTATCTCTAATGAAAAACATTATATGATAGAATTTTCTATTTTAAGCGATTATTAAATATAATTTTATTTTTTTAAAACCATATAAATGGATTCTTTTGATATGAAAAATAAGCTTTAAACGGCTTAATTGACAAAAATGTTTTTAATATATACAAGTATTTAAAAATTGACATAAGTGAATAAAACTAAAAAAAAAAGGTTTAACAATCCCACCAACTCGGTCAATTCAACTAAAAAAAACGTAAAAAAATTCAAATTGAGGTAACCTGATACATAATCGATACAAATTTTGCTTAAACAACATCTATTGGGTTGGAAACGAGTTGGGTCCAAAGTAACATGACCAACCCGTTAAACCGACCAAAACTTGTACACTTTTAATTTTTTTAATGGTTATTTAGACTTTTAGCAGTTCTGCTTTCTATCAATTCTCAAAATTTTCCATCTTAGCTGTAGTTTAGATCTGTCCACGAGATCAAGCCGATTAAAATCGTACGAATCTAACCTCTAAGTCTTCAAAAATCTTCAACATCGATAGAATGAAGAGGCAAGAGACACTCTTCTTCTACTATTCTCTTCTTTTGTTAACCATATTTTTATATCTCCATTTTGATTTTAGTTTTTTAAAACGGAATCACTTAATTAAATTGTAAAATGACGTATTAAAGTATCAACCCGACCCAATCCGTACGGTTTGTGGTGTGTTGCACTTTTGATTGGGTTGGGTTGGGTTGTTCAAGTGACTTCAACCTGACCAACTCAACCTGTGAGCACCCCTACTAAGCGATGTTCAACCCTTTCCCTCTAATTCTACCGTAGACAACCTGTCCCTTTTTGTGATCCTCCATTATTAGAAAAATGAAAATGAGATATTGATCCTATTATTCTTATCAGTTAGTCATTTGAATTTCAACATACATATTTAAAAAGTTGTATTTATGCAATATTTTTTTATAATTTTAAATTTTAAGTAATGTACATCAAAAAACAATACTTGATGAAAAAAAATGTTTTTTTAAGTTTCAAATTAATGTTTTATAATATAGTATGGATAATGGTGCTTTCTCACTGTCCTTAAGGGTGCGTTTGGTACGCAAACAAGACATAACATAACAAGATGGAACAGAACAAGACGGAATAGAACATGACAGTTGTCCATCGTTTGGCAAGACATGATAGAACTGGACAGAACAGGACTAGACTAGTTAAATGATGAATCTACCCCTGATGAAAAATCATAGATTACATCACATAAAACTAATTTACATCATTAATACATAGTGCAATGGATTATCAAAAACATAAAACTAATTTATCACGATTGGATTTTGGATATGGAAATCAAAACCCAAATTTTATGTTTCGGATTTTAGGTTGTTTCGGGTTTGGGTTGGTCGGGTTTCGGATTGATGTCGGTCTGGTTCGGGTATTATATAATGCAAAAGTTATATATAAATTCAATCATTTTTTAGGATGAATACAATCGATTGAAAGATTGATGAAATCGATAGCAAGTTTAAAATTTAGAACATATTTCAACAAACTATAATTTACGATTTTCAAAAAATAATTATATATATATATATATATATATATATATATATAGTATTTAAAATATAGATTTATGTTATTTTGGGTTTTCGGACAGGTTAGGTGGCCAACGATCAAACCCAATCCGAACCTAGATATCCTCCCAAATGTCGGGTTTCGGATTATCGGACTTCGGGGTATTCAGGTTTTGCAAAAACACCTTATTTTTGGTTCGGATGCGGATTCGAATTTCGGACTATTCGGGTTTTTGCACACCCTAGCTTGGAGGCGTGGATGATGAGAAGACATGTTTTATGTTTTTAACAAATGGTATATTAGTCAAAATAATGTTGTTCTACTTAGTTCCAGGGGGTTAGAGTGGGACAAGTGTGTCTCATGCTTGTTCCACTTAGTTCTAGTGTGTCCCACATATGGTCATGCCAAACATGGGACAAGTCTGTTATGTTCTGTCATGTTCCACTCTGTTCTATATACCAAACATACCCTAAGACATCTACAACCTAATCACTATAAAAAGAACAGTAAAAACAATAAAAATAGTGAGTCCCTTGACACTAAAAACATTCAACTCCAATCATACACTAAAAACATCTTTAATGTTATAATAATAAAAAAAATAATATTATCTAATGTATTAAATTATTAATTTATATATAAAATGTATAAAAGTTAAGTAAATATCATTATTTAGTTTTAGAGACCTAGTTTATTGATTTCCAAATATAGAGACCATCGTTATTGACCTCCATTTTTTTTAGTGTTTTAGTGTTGGGTTAAAGTGAAAAATATTTTATTTTTGTATTTTCCGTGTTGGATTGGAGCCGATCATATGAAGCCAATGCTTTCATCATCATCTTTAAATTCTTTTAATTAATATTTTCATTTAACCATTTTTATAAACAACTAGTTGTGTACCCGCGCCAAGCGGCGGGATACATCTTGATTTCGAGGTTGACAACTAAAACCCATAGTAACAAGCAAATATAAAAACTAATTTAAAACTTCTACCAGTTCCACCATCGCCGACAATTACAAGGTTGAAACTCGGGTAATCAACAGTTTGTTGATTCTGCATGTTTAGTCTGTAGTATCTGATAATAATGTAACACCCCGATTTCCGAAGGGTATCATTTCAAGTTAATACCGAAACCGTTATGTTAAGGAAAAATAAGATATTTAATGTTGGGCTTGAATCCTTGGTTTTATAGTCTAGATAGATGAAGAATTCAATTACGAGTCTAACGGTTCTTTCTGGAGCGAAAATGGAGCTATAACGAAATTTGAACATTTGTGAAGAAGTTATGAACAAATAGCGCACGGGCCGTGCGCATGGTGCAGAGCCCTTATACGGGCATTAAATAACTTTAACCCCAAATATCCTCATTTCTCATTTCTCTCATTCTCTCCCAACCCTTCCTCTCAACCTACCTCATCTAAACTCCTACCAAACACCAAATCATCACCAAGTGTTGCTAGAGTGAGGATCTTCACCCAAGGTTTCGATTTGGAAGCTTTATCACCAACCTCATCTTCATCTTCTCCACCCATCTTCCACCATTGCTGACATATTTTGAGGTTTTCCAATAAACCTACTTGTAAGTCATTCTAGCCATTTCTAAACCATGGAATAAGTTTTCCAATAAACCTACTTGATGGTTTTCTAGTGTTTGATTTCTCTAATTTCGGTTTGGATGATTTTGGGGAGTTTTGGGTCAAAATTAGGGTTTTGCCCAAAATAGGGATTTTGTTGATTAAGTGTTTGGGGATCAATTGTTTATGGTAGAATATGTATATTTATGGTTGGAACCTTGTAAATCTAGGTTTTGGAAGATTTGGTTTGAAGAATCAAGTTCTTCAAGGAAAGTTCTAAGTGGGTAAAATCTAGATTTAGTCTAAATCTAGCAAGGTGAGTTTACTAAACTTTTGTTAAAACTGGATACACATCATATTTGCTTAATTGTTGTTATTATCACATATTGCTCAAAATGGTCATCTTTACGGGCTTATGTATTTGATGGTATTTCCATGAGGTTATGTGAGATATGTGTATATGAAGTATCATACCATGATTTACTCTATGTTGTGTAATTATTTGGGAAATTTACATATGTGTGCCCACAATGGGTATTTGACATGATTATGGAATATATGTTTGGTATAACATGATGATTTCCATTTGGAATACACACTTGGTGTTATTGTATCCACTACGTGGTTATGTGGATATTTAAGTCTTATGTTAGACTCATGCTATTAGGAGGGTGTTATCGTACCCGTGGTTGGTACCGGAATATATTTGGTTGAAATATACCTAAGGACCTCCTTATATGCATTATGTTGGACGAACCAAGACAAATTCACTAGGAGGATGTAGTCTCGGGGTGCCACTGTGAAAGTATGTGCCCAGTAGACCTCCGTCACTCGGAAAGTTTCCTGCACGGTCTGATCTCCGAGTGGGCCGGGCCTTTGGGGTGTTCCTTGTTAAGGGCATCAAGGTGCATCGACTCTTTGGAGTGGAATTGATTGGTGCTATGGGTATCCCCCGTTGACTCCAGACATGTGAAAAAGTAGTTAACTGCTGATAAGAATTGTAAAATGGGTTAACTGCTGATAAGAATCTATGACTGTTCATGCATGCTATTTATTGTTCAACTCACTAGGCTTTTTGGCCTAACACTTGTTTGGTGTCGATGTGTATCTCAGGTTTTAGCGGCACCGGTTCTAAGCGGGCATATTGCTTGGGTGAGAGATTTGGGAATATCGCAATTGGACTTACTTTTGGTAGTAGAATCTTTGGGTTTATAAATGACACCCTTATTTGTAATCTCTTTTCTAGTTATGGAAATTAGATTAGTTGGTGGTTATTTATTGTCCGTTTATTTACGACTGTATTTAAACAGGTTTGTGTATTTTCCCATTGTTGGGAGGCTCTTGCTTTGGCAATTTTAAATACCGCATGTCCGTTTTTCGGACTTTTGTTATCCCTATTTTAGGGTGTTACAAATAATCCACATGAAATTATCATGTTTCCTTCAGGAAAATGTAGCTTTGAGTGTTGGGTCATCTCATCAAAGGAGTATGCAATGGAAATGTGATTAAACATGAAAGAAGGAAATGCAGTTACAATTATCCAAGGCATTATAGTTGTTACTGTCTGGAGAAGGTAACATGGCATAAAGTAAATTTTAAGCATATAAATACCAAACCTTCTCGATGATATCCAAGATATCTTGATTGTCAATAAATTCAATATAGCTTCAATTAATTTCTTCTTTTGTATATTCTTCTTGTTCCATTTTGAAGACATGCTGCAAAACAAAAATAACCTACATAACCATGTGTATATAGTATATTTTATATTTTCATGAATGAGCATGAAAAAGATTTAAGTCCTCCATATCAACATGATTAAAATGTTGTTGAAGTTTCTCATTTGTCAAATTGATGCAAAATTGCTCGAAGCTGCAAAAATTCACACTTGGTATAAGATATTATGCAATCATACAAACAACCATCTAAAGATAGAATTACATAAACGGTAAAATTATCATACCGAGATCCCCAATCACTTTCAACTCTCTCTTTATTATGCAATGGCAGACCTTATGTTTCTTTTGCTTTGCTCTTCAGACCTGGTGGTGAAAGTCAATTCCGGAACAGAACATACAACAGGCTTCAAAGACTTATCTCTTGAAATTCATACATTTCCAAAAGCCCAATTTAACGAACAGAAAATAGGAAAGCTTAAAACTAAGTACCTTAAAACAAATTTCTTCAACGATGTACCAAGCAATGAAAACATGGAATCAATTAGTAAGATAAGCACTAACATGACACCTAGTAATATCCGGGTTATCAGTAGAGCCAAGCCACCCCGGAGGTCAAGGGTTCAAAACTCACCAAAAGTGAGGAGGGTGTGTGAGTTCATTTACCATATATAACTATTACATACTTAAAAAAAACTAAGATTTGTGTACACAAGTTTCTCCAAAACAATGCAAATGAAAGAATTCCAAAATGAATTCTTTGAAATGTAGAAATAGAAGTTATGGTTTGACAACATCTATCAGAAACAATTTCAGGTTAGCACTTTCAACGCTTCATTGTATTATGTTTAGAAAAAAGTTGATATATTGATAGTCTTGACTAATCCATGAAAGGTTGACAATAGTAATTAGACAAGACGTAAAACAAATCAAACATAAGTAACTCAGAAGTATAAAGCTTCCCAGTGTAAATGAATTAGAGTATATATTTATATATGCATCGGAAAGTGGATATCAAATTTTAAAAAACAAAAAGTTCATAGAAATATTTTTAAACCTATTGCCCTCGACATCGCAAGAACACCATTCACTCTCGGTACATCCTACAAGTCAGCTAATACACAACCCCCAGTATTCATAATCCTCTTCTCCTCATCTTCTCTGTTAGGTTGTCACAAGAGAACGGTTACAGAGTGTGTTAATGAAAAATATTACATTATTTGAAAAGTGGCAGAAAACGTCAATCCTATAGACCGATGAAACAAGCAAACACTAAATATCTAGAAAGTAAGGATAGTAACATGAGACTTTGGGGGTAAGCCTCATTAGGATAGTTGATTGAAATAACCATTAACTACATATTGAATTTACTTTGATTCAGGTGAAGGACTTGAACAACATATATTGACATGCAATTGCATATTAAACATCCTTTCAAGATAGTTTGTTTTGAAGATATCAAAAGAAAAGATAAACAAGCAAGCCAAGAAAACATTGGAAAAACTATATTGAGAAAAGGTGAAATTTTCAGGCAGGGAAGAGACCTTATGATCCTCCGACAGAGGAATGATCTGAGATCCTCGACAAAGAATAGCCCTGCTATCACCACAAAGAATTCAAGAAAAAGGTATATCCATTTCCCAATCATTTAACACAAAAAAAAAACATCAAAACAACAAATGGATTTAGACACGGTCCCCTCTTGAAATTTAGACACGGTCCCATTAAAATAACATAAATGGATTCATGGAAAAAAATTATATAATTTACCAACCAAAAACAGCTTAACAGCAAACTGTACCGGGTGATCAAAGTGTAAGAATTAACCAATCTTCATTTTCATTTGGCTCGGTATATTGCAATTTGATTTTTATTTATCATAATTCTCGACGGAAGGTCATTATTAATTGACGACAAAATACCTGTTCAAGCCACCAATCATGGCAGAAGGGTCACAAGGCTTAAAAGTCAACAAAACAAGCCATTAGTATTGTTTTAGTTAATAGATAGCCCATTTCCATCAATTTTTGTTTCTATTCTGGCCGAGTAGTTTAAAACATATGAAATGACCATCTGAAAAATTAAAGACGAAAACATTATTGTAATATTGATCGATCAAGAACACATTACACAGAATGCGTGAAATTGATGATTACCGTGAGAACAAAATCGATAGGAAACAACCTTAATCCATAGGAGAAGAAAGAAAAACGAATTAGTTGAAGCATTTCATTGAACACCTAGCAAGCAAAACCAATACAGATTTAATAGAAACACATAAGTTTGGGTTTGCTTTCATACCTTCAAAACCCACAATCATCTTTGATCAATAATCGAACCTGAAAAGGTAATTGCGATAGAGATAACCCGAAATTGAGAGAAACATAAACAAAACCTTGTGAAGGAAACCCAACTGTGAAATCGATTTGAGAGAGAAATCGTACTTGAGATAGATGAGGATAACAGAGGCGATAGATGAGCCGATCGAGAGAAAGGCGATGATGGTAGGGTTAGAATTATGAAGTTGTTGTACGAAAGCATTATGAAGTTGTACGAAAGCATTAAGAAGTTGTAAATTAAGTAATTGGCTTTAATTAGTTGTAATTTGTGCTTTAAATGTTGTAATTAAAAGTATTTTATGTCGTTTTTATAATATAGTATAGATAAGAAAGAAAGATTAACGATGTTTTGAAAGTTATAATAGAATATAAATATAATTTTAAATGAAAGAATATTAATAAAATCAGATTTTAATAGGGGGTGCTATTTTCACCAAAAAAGTGCAAATAGTGAAGTCTTGTTTTCCGATCCAATCATTAAAGGTGCAAATAGTCAAATTATTATTATTATTATTGGGGGGGTGTTATTTGTACCAAAAAGGTACAAATAGTGAAGTCTTGTTTTCCGATCCAATCATTAAAGGTGCAAATAGTCAAATTATTATTATTATTATTATTATTATAATCTTTATCTTTATATATATATATGTGTGTGTGTGTGTGTGTGTGTTTTGATTTTATAAATTTATAAAATTTGTAACTTTTGATTTTATTTTATTCTATAAATTTGTAACTTTTGATTTTTGTAGGGTTTTAATAACAATTTGTAACCGTTATATGCAGCGGAAATTAAAAATAATTTTGGTTACAACCTAGAAAACTTTTCTAAACAATTAAAACCCAAACGGATCCAATGATGTATTTAATTAAAACTTAAAACCACACCATAGGGTGTTTAGAGATGTACCTTTCAGATATGTTGTGGTTGAACTAGTTGAACACTTAGAAACCAATCTAGGTTTCCTCTAGCGGTATCCACACACGAACACGCGAAATTACATCGGGTGCTAGCCCAATAACCCTAGATCTATATGTGTTTTACAGAAAAGAAAAGAGTTTCTTTTCTGTATTTTGTGAAAGGTTATTCTAACTCAATTGTCTATCAAATGGTTTAGCCTAACCCCTTATTTATATAAGAAGAATTATAGTTAGACTATAATTCAACTAATAATTAAATAAGGTTTAATTATTATCTGTAATATTCAAATCATATTCAAATATATATATATATATATATATATATATATATATATATAATTATCCTTTTAAACTTTAAAATATAATTATATAAGTATATATAATTATCCTTTTAAACTTTAAAATATAATTACAGATAATTCCCCGTAATTAACATAATTACGTTTTCACCCTGTAATTATCATAATTACAGTTTAACACATATTTTCATTAAATCCGGGTTTCTACAAATGGAAACAAACGCATTCTTTGTGTGCGACCCTATAGGTTTACATACTCCTCAGCAGTATCTCTGTGTGACACGTGTCGTGGGCATATAATAACTTACATCTTCCCACTTGCACACGATACACAGTAACACAGACGATGGTAAGCGTCTAGCAACACGTCACCGCCCCCAAGGCTATGTAAATGTGCTTTTACCTTCGAGCAATTTGATTGATATAATCAATCATATAGTAGAATCATTCATTATCCTTTTGTTTCACGATATTTTATTTTGAACTTAATGCATAGATCTATCTTATCATTTATAGTTCAAAGATTGTGTTTCTCGATCCCAACATATTTGATTATACAAGTGTCATTAGTCTAACTAATCCACTTGTTCATGCATGTAAATCAGAATATGTAATCGAGGGGCCCGGAAATATCTCTCTCATCTTGAGAGGAGCAAATCCCATATTGCATGTACACGATTAACTACATAATTCATGTTATACCTAATATAACCCTTATGATTACCCGGTCAAGGGTAACGTTAGACTATATCAAAGTATAACAATCCTTGTGTATTAGATCCCAATGCACATCTCAGGTCTGAGGATAAATAGTGTTGTACTATTTCAAGATTTACCTTATGACGCCGATCTATGAGGTGATCTTGACCGCGGGTCTTGTCCAACGCCTTGTGCTCCGACAAGCGCATGTGACTCTGGTTGCACCTAGTGCACTTCTAACTTGGACTATGACCAGACTTCACAATGATCTTGATTTTTTACTAGTCCCCTAGTAATAAGTGATAAATGACAGTTTTAAATAATATGATCATCATATTCATTTAAGGATACTTAAACATGCTAATAAAGAACACATGAATGTTTAATGTATATACTCATACCCAGTATGCTATATCAGATAAAAACATAACTGTTTTAATGTTCCAAAAAGTTTAAAGTTTTACTAAAATTATTATTCAATAAAAAAAAACTTTAAGCCTATAACATGAACATCATGTTTGTTTTGAGACATAGGCTTGACAAGTAGATTTGTATGTAAGCTCTTATAGCTCATAGTACATCCGTTAAATACATATATCCCTATTACAATTTAAGTCATTAAGGTTGGTTTGGAAACTAGCATCTGTGCATCCTCAAACACACAGATCTCTTTCCTAACCGTTGTATAGTAAGAACATATCTTTAGTTATCCTTAGATACCTCATAATGTTCTTCATTGTTATACAGTGAGCATCACTTGGTTTGACTAATATCTGCTCATCATACACAGGGTATATGAGACATCCGGTCTTAGTACATTAACATGGCATACATGTTTGAACAGTTGGCTGAAAACACCGGGAACACCCTTTATACGGTCCATGTCCTCTTTAGTGCTAGGACTCTGAGTTATACTCAGATGTACACTATGTTCTATTGGCAAGTTTCCTTTCTTGGAACCCTTCATCTTGAAGTGTTTCAAGATCTTGTCAATGTATGTACTTTTGCTTAATCTAATTAAACATTTTGATCTGTTATGAGAGAGATCTTTATACCAAGGACTTTGTCTCTTCTAGATCCTTCATCGCGAAGTACTATCTTAATCCATGATTTTACACCTTCAAGCATTGGGATGTCATATAGGATCTAGAATATTGTTATGCTCCCACTGACCTTCTTGTATACAAGATTTCAATTACGAGATGATTGTTCTAGTCCATAAATGGACTTTTGCAACTTGCACTTTTAGGTTTGATGTTTTAAAGCCTTGTATACGTCCTCGCTCAATATTCCTTTTAAGGAATGTGGCTTTTGACATCAGTCTTCATGGCATCTTGCCATTTATCAGTAATCCGATCTTCGGATTATCTTGTATCTCGTTTTATTATCTTCAACAGTTTGTTGAAGCTCAATATCTTGTTGAATGTCAGTGTCAACCATCGTCCCATCTTTGTGGTTCTTGAATTTCTTCAAGATCTACTGTGTCCCCATTTGTGATTCTTGACGAAAAATCTTTTCTTAAGAACTCACCAGGGTGCGTTAACAAAACTTTTGTTCTCGCTAGACCTGTAGAAACAATATCCAATTGGATATCACATAAAGATGTACCTTTTGGACCTTTGAATCATGCTTTCCAAAAGCTTTATGCTTAGCTTAAGCATTATAACCCCATATTCTCAAATATGACAACTTTGGGATCTTCCTAGTTCATTTAAGAGAGTGGGTTTTATTGGTCCTTGTTGGTTGCTAGATAAACTAATATTTGGGCAACTGTTTCTAGGGTATAATCCTAGAAATATTTAGGCAGAGTGGTGAGATTCATCATAGAGTGAACCATGTTCAACAGGGTTCTATTTCTCTTCTTGGATACACCGTTGTGATGCGGTGTCCCGTGAGGAGTCAACGGGGATACAATCCCAAAAATCTCTAGGATGATCTATCGGCTTAGATATTCATGACCTCGATCTAACCGAAGCATCTTTATCCTTTGCCAAATATACTCACTACTTCTTTCTAAAACTCTTTGAAAATTTCAAAGCTTTTATATTTGTTCTATTAGGCAAACATACCTATGTATACTGAAGTTATCAGTAGGATGTAATGAAGTAGTGATGACCGTATCTTGTGACATAACTATAAGTCTCACATACATCAGTATGGTTAACCCCTAATAGTTCTTGTGGCCCTTAAAGGTTTACCCTTTGAAGGCTCTTTTGTCATCTTGACTAACAAGATACACATGTATCATATGAATCATCATATGATTCCAACTCTCCGTCCGCCTGGAGTTTGGCTATGTGTTTCTTGTTTAAATGTCACAAATAGACCAGTTTTAAGCCTCGCTTAATTCGTTATAATGATTTATAATTACAACTATTAATTTCATAAAACATTTATTAAGATATAACGAAAACTTATTTCTAAAACATAAATTCGGTTCGTTGTAATTGAGAAAATGAAACTAAATTCCTAGTAGCACTAGGTACATGATGACACTTGCTAAGTGTTAATGTAAGACCATCTGGAAAGTTCATATCATATGACCCTTTGAGCAACAACTAGCTTAGCTTCATTTGGTCTAGTTTCATCTTCTCTTCACTTCTTATTTCCTGAAAAAGTAGTACTAATATGAGTATCATACTCAATATGTAACACTTAGTCAGAAGTGAATTAAATCAAATGGTAAACATACCTGAAGGCCCGGCTCTGGTAGCCTTTTGCTTTTTGATTTCTGCCAATCGGGCTGGACAAGTTCTCATTTGGTGCCCATGGTGAAAACAATTATACCATACTGCAACCTCAAGAATTTCTCCTTTGACCTTATCTATGCTGGATCTTCCAACATGTGTTTTACCCTTGGTTAACTCCCCCCTTTTCTTGATTATCCCACTGTCAGGTTTGATCATCAAAGCCTGTTTTGGTTTGATTGAACCCAACTTGGATTTCATATCCTTCTCAGTAGTTTTAAGTAAGCTGTAAAGCTCTGTGAGAGTTTTATTTCAAACCTTTCATATTATAGCCCTTAATGAACTGTTTATATGTTTTGGGTAGAGAGTTGAGAACCATATCGATTTCCAACTCTTGACCCAGTGGGAAACCAAGACGAGTCAGTTGGTCAAAGTACCCTTTCATTTTCAAAATGTGGGTACTAACTGACGAACGCTCAGTCATTTTACAAGCACACAATGCTTTAATTGTATCAAATCTCTCTCGTTTTATTTGTAACCGAAACATAGACTTCAGTGAAGATATCATATCCCAAGCAGTCATGTTTTCATGATCCCGTAATAATTTAGGAGTCATGGTGGCTAACATTAGGCAACCAACAATCAGAGAGTCATCTTGGTACTTATCATAAGCAGTTATGACTTCAGTCGGAGCATTTCTGACAGGAGTATTTGGAGGGGTTTTTTCAAGAACGTAGAACTTCTTTTCATACCTAAGGACTGCCCTTAGGGAGCGAAACCATTCGATGAAGTTCATTCCGTCCAATTTTTCCTTATCCAGGATTGACCGTAGTGTAAACTGGGATAAATTGTTTGAGTTTGAGATTGAGTTTGAATCTGAGGTAAACATCTACAAAAACATGATTTAATTTTAGTAACTTTAATATCTCAAATAAATGGATTAACCTTTCAAAATCATTTGATTTGAGCTAAGATCCATATTTCACCTACTTCCATAAATGGTCAAGCAACTGTATATGGAATTAGTCTATTTAGGTAGACATCATCCAATTATGTTCAACATAACTCTTAGATATCGTGGGATCCTATTCAATATATCATATATTGAAATTGGCACGTTTAATCCCACTTCAACGCCTTGAAAATATTCATAAATGGCCAAACAACTGTTTATGACATTCTCAAGTAAACAAACCATACTAAGGTATTGTGATCCCACCTAAATACTAGACTTAGGGTTTATTGGGATCGGTCGTCCAAAATACGACTATTTAAGTGAATGGCCAAGCAACTGTCCACTTAAATCTCAATATTTTGGCTCCTTGTCTAACACTACATTCAACCGGCATGATTGGCTGAACACTGACCACCCCAGAATCCTGTATGCTTGACAAGTACCTTAAATGGGTGGCGTTAAATTTACATTTTGTAAAAGGTTTAATTTTAGAAAACATTCTAATTCCCTTTTTAAAACATTTGACTTTATCTCTAAAATCTTGTTTTAAAAGTTTATGTTATTAAATCGGTTTAAATTTGATAAACATATCAAATATAGAATATCATATTTTATTTACCGATTTAAAATTTATTTTTCGTTTGATTTTATTTTAAAACGTTTGCAATTATTATAACAATAATAAAGCAATAAATAAAAGCAAACACAAAATAAATAATCACAACAATAATATATGGATTTGCTCCTAATGTGGTGTCACGGTCAATTTTAAGGACGTCTTCAAGCTCCCACTGGCCTCGTCATCTTGGTGAACTCCAGGGACTCCGTCTCGACCTCTTGGAACGTCGTCTTCAGATTTGAAAAATAGAAAATACAACATGTCTATTCTATTTACATTTGTTCCTATCTAGGAAATTTAAAACCGAAAAATACATCCCATGCAATTATTACATTTTAATTTTCCATGGATAAAATAAACAACCAATCCAAACCACGGGTCTTCACGAGGCAATCCATATACTATTTTATTTTAAACATAAAATAAAACATTCGGCCAAAATAACTAACATAATTAAAAGGCCGATTTATAATTAACATAATTAAATGACCAATTTAATTGGAACAAATTATTATATGGCAAATTTAAATTTATTGACCTAATTTAATTGTTGGTTAACAAACCAAACCCAAAAGAGAGTTGACCCAATAAAACGGGCCTTGGGCCGTCCTACGATCAAGTCGTTTAGGACACAAGTCCAACAAGAAAGCTAGGGTGAAAAATATTTGGGCCTACTAGCCGGAGTCCAACACCCAAACTAAAGATTTGGCCCAAAACATTAGTCACGAAACCGTTGAATTTTGGGGACAAACTAATCGAAACAAAATCGACGATTTAAGTTGTGGATTAGGTCGATGAGCCATATGGTCCTAGACCGTGATCCTATCATGTGGCAACAACACTGATAACTTGACTATGGATCACGCAATCAACTATCCATGGTGAGGGAAAGAAAGAAACCGACGATCAACAACCCTTTAGTTGTAGTTCAATGAACAATGGCAGCAGCCGATGACGGCAACTTTGGGCCAAAGCCTTAGTCCCACCACTGTCCCACTATTAGCACTAACCCAGACTATCAACAACAACGATTTGACCATAAAACGTTGTTTGGCTCGATGGCTAGCATTGGAATCTTGTAAACAAAAGGGAAAACCAAACTCCACCCGCTTGGAGTGGCGGTGTGGTGAACAAGGAAAAATACGGCAGCAGCCGTTGGACCCAACCAGAAAACGACAACAACCATTGAGCCTAACCGGAAATCTTCCAGTTTGCAATAAAATCAACCACGGTGTTCAAAAAGTAGCCACTAGTTACTCAACAATCGATGTTTATCGAGAAACCCACGACCATGGTCGTGGTTCATGGTGACGGTGGCATCAACCATAGCCGATCGTCGATGGCCTTAGATGAAAAATAAACGAGACAATAATCAATCACGCGATGAGGCTCGTTCAGCCATGTAGGGTAATAACCCATCGACAAGGAACGACAGCCGGCGGCACTCAGCCGCAGTCGGCCGCCGATGACCAACGAAGGGAATCGCACCTCGCAAGGAGGGTGAACGCCAGGGATTGGTGGCAACAACCACGATCAACCTGCAACGTACCTCAGGTGGTCACTGTGACGAAAACGACGACGGCCGGCAGCGACCGGCGAAATAGAGGCAAAGACCGGCGGTGCTCGTGGCTACAAAAGAGAACCGACAACTAAAAACGACGGCAATGAAATCTGTTCAGGTTGTCGCCTCTTTGTGATGGGAGGGAGATGTGCGATGGGAAAACCGGCCAGCGGCGGGCGGCGATGAAAAACACCGGCAGAAGCCAGCGACGACTCAAACCCCAAAAAAAAAATGGAGGCCACATAAAGTTGTGATCTCTCAGATAGCAAATATTAGGGTTTGCAACCCTTTTAAAATTCCTATTAGACTTTTAAACCCAATTAAAACAAAATGGGTCCAATTAGATTTTTAGGTTAAATTTAAAATTTTAATTTGCCATCATAACAGTATTGTTCCTCTTTTAATTAAATGACATCAAAGTGGCTCTGATACCACTGTAGGGTTTTAATAACAATTTGTCACCGTTATACGCAGCAGAAATTAAAAATAATTTTGGTTACAACCTAGAAAACTTTTCTAAACAATTAAAACCCAAACGGATCCAATGATGTATTTAATTAAAACTTAAAACCACACCATAGGGTGTTTAGAGATGTACCTTTCAGATATGTTGTGGTTGAACTAGTTGAGCACTTAGAAACCAATCTAGGTTTCCTCTAGCGGTATCCACACACGAACACGCGAAATTCCATCGGGTGCTAGCCCAATAACCCTAGATCTATATGTGTTTTACAGAAAAGAAAATGGTCTCTTTTCTGTATTTTGTGAAAGGTTATTCTAACTTAATTGTCTATCAAATGGTTTAGCCTACCCCCTTATTTATATCAGAAGAATTATTGTTAGACTATAATTCAACTAATAATTAAATAAGGTTTAATTATTATCTGTAATATTCAAATCATATTCATATATATATATATATATATATATATATATATATATATATAATTATCCTTTTAAACTTTAAAATATAATTACAGATAAATCCCCGTAATTAACATAATTACGTTTTCACCCTGTAATTATCATAATTACAGTTTAACACATATTTGCATTAAATCCGGGTTTCTACAAATGGAAACAAACGCATTCTTTGTGTGCGACCCTATAGGTTTACATACTCCTCAGCAGTATCTCTGTGTGACACGTGTCGTGGGCATATAATAACTTACAATTTTATTATAACTTTGTATAATGTATTTTTCTTTTTGTAACAATTACATTTTCTCATAACTTTGTAAAATGTAATTTTCTTTTAGGGACCAATTCCGTAACAAAAGCCAAACGTTAGGGACAAAATCTGTAATTTACTCTGTAAGACTCAGTTTTTTTTAAAAACATATAATTATTCTTACCCAAATTAAAACGTAAATAAAAATGACAACTAAAGATAGTTAAGGGTTAAAACTGTCATTAACCTAAACTTTTTATACATATATATATATATATATATATATATATATATATATATATATATATATATATATATTACGTACTAGGGGTGGGTTCAAATGAAAACTCATCTTTCATTGTTCACATGTGGACAAATCTTAACCATTGATCAAAACTTAGAAAACTAATCAATGGTTTCTAACCTTATTATGTATTAATCATTTATTAGTTTTCTAAGTTTTGATCAATGGTTAAGATTTGTCTTAATGTGCACAATGAACTATGAGTTTTCATTTGAACCCACCCATAGTTAGTAATATATATATATATATATATATATATATATATATATATATATATATATATGTGTGTGTGTGTGTGTGTGTGTGTGTAAGACTTAAGTTCGCGTGAGACCAAACAGTTTCCGTGAGACCAAACTTTAAAGTATAAAAGTTCACACCAAAAACCTGTTAATGTAAAAAAAATCGAACTTTTCATAGGGAAAACACCGTAAATGTTACGTTCACGGTGTTTTTCGCTGTGAATGTTCGTTTTTTTTTACCCTCACAGCGTCTTCACTGTGAAGGTTCAGATATACCTTCACAGTCTTTTATCTGTGAAGGTTTGATTTTTTTAAACTTGGTTTAGGTTTTTTTTACCTTCATAGTGTGATTACATTATGAAGGTTCGAATGTTTTTTACCTTCATAGTGTTTCTGTGTAAAGTTTCATGTTTTAAGGTTTGGTCTCACGCGGTCTCACGGAAACAGCTTAGTCTCACGTGAAACTGGCCCCTATGTGTAATATATTAATATATATATATATATAGAGAGAGAGAGAGAGAGAGAGAGAGGAAGGAAGGATCATGCGAGAAGTTAAACATTTTACGAGAAGGCGAGAAATGTTTAATCATATATGATATCACGGCTTGTGGGTGTGCTTAATCATATATGATTAAACGTCTATGTATTGCCAATATAACATGTGTTTAATCATATGTGATTAAGCTTGTGTATCATATATGATTAAACACTTCTCGCCTTTTCGCAAAATGTTTAGCTTATTGTTTGAACCTGCCCCTATATATAGAGGGAGAATCATGCGAGAAGTAAACTAATTTGCGAGAAGGCGAGAAGGAATATGGGCCACATATTTTATTAATTAAAAATACTATCATAAATAGAAAATGAAAAATAATTTTAAAAATTAGGATAATTTCTATTTTAAATTGGATAAATCCTCAAAAAATCTCATAATATCTTTGAGATTTATTTAATTTAATTTTATTCATAATTATTTTATCAAGTTTTTTATCATTTTTTTAAGATACACTTTTGATAAATAAAATTCACAAGTTTCATCAATATCAAATGTGATATCTATAATTAATTCATTATTTTTTTTACCATTTTTTTGGATCTACGTTTACATTTTGAATAACACGTGATTAGATTCGTTTAACATATGATCTATTACGTATCACATATGATCCATTATATGATTTTTTGTACATATCACATATCATATTATCACATGTGATAATTGTAGATATTTTAATTAATCATATATGATTACATATATATTTATATTTATTGATCTTTTGGTGATGTAAATAGTATCACATGTGATTGTGCATCACTTACATGCATATATTATCATATGTGATATGTACAAAAATTCACATAATGGATTATATGTTAAATGAAGTTAATTACATATCATATTGTCAGAATGTGATATTTGTAGATATTTTAGTTAATCATATATGATTAAGCATATTTATATTTATTGATCTTTTGGTGATGTAAAAATGTTATCACATGTGATTATCCATTGTTTGCATTCAGACGTATATTATCATATGTGATATGTACAAAAATTCACATAGTGGATTATATGTGAAATGTAGTTAATCACATGTGATTAAAAAATAGAGAAAAAATTGTGAAAAATATAATGAATTCATTGTGGATATCACATGTAATATTTTACGAAAATTATGATTTTTTTTTATCAAAAATGTATTTAGAAAAAAAATATAAAATTTGATAAAAAAAATTATGAATTTATTGAAATTAAAAATAAATAAATTTAAAAGATATAATTAGATTTTTAAGGATTTATCCAATTCAAAATGGTAATTATCCTAATTTTTAAATGATAATTATCTTAGTTACTAAATTTATTTTTATTTTTTATTTATAGTATTTTTTTAATTAATAGATTATGTGGCTCATATTCCTTCTCGCCTTTTTGCAAATTGACTACCTTCTCGTTTGAACTTGCCAATATATATATATATATATATATATATATATATATATATATATATATATAAAGTTTAAGTTAATGACAGTTTTAACTCTTAACTATCTTTAGTTGTCATTTTTATTTATTTTTTAATTTGGGTAAGAATAAGTATATGTTTTAAAAAAAAACTGAGTCTTACAGAGTAAATTACAGATTTTGTCCCTAACGTTTGGCGTTTGTTACTGAATTGGTCTCTAAAAAAAATACATTTTACAAAGTTATGAAAAAAATGTAATTATTACAAAAGGAAAAATATATTTTACAAAGTTATAATAAAATACATTTTTGATGCAAATAGCACCCCAAATTTCATATATAATTATATATAGATAGATAGGATTAAAACAAAATAGGATCCAATTTGCACGGTGTAGATATCTACAACAACACACATCACACACCCACCAAAGGAAGCTAGGGAAGGAGTCAACTAATTAACCTGCCAGATGAGGAGGTCGTTTGGCCCCGGAATGGGAAGCGGTGGTGGTGGCGGTGGAGGGATGATTAAGAACGTGCACAGAGCCATCAGGGCTGGAATCGCATCACCAGAACCACCATCACCCTACTCCTACTCCCAATCCACCACCACAAGAACCACCACAAACCACCAACCCGTAAACACCGCCCTTTCTCTCTCATCCAATAACCTCAACCACCCTGTTCCGGCTTCATCGCCACCAAACTGCAGTGAGGAGTCTGATTGGGAATTATGCATCGACGATAGTGGAAATACTGTGAATGGGGTTTATAATAATGATTCTGTATTTGATAGTGTTCCATCCAAAGAAGAAGTTTATCACGCAGTCTCTTCTCTTCAAGAGTACGTATATATATATATACTATTCTTCATCAAATTTCTAGTTGTTAATTCTTTCAAAATAGAATATTTAACAAATTCATTCAATCATGTACGTAATATTATTATTATATTCATACATCATCAAATCGTTGATTCTATTTTCAATTTCTAAAATAAAATGGTGGAATGAATTAATCTTAATTAATTGGTGTACTGGGGTTTTATTAATTTCGTAAACATATATATATATATATATATTAGGGTTGTTGATGTTGTTTCGTTTTCACATGAGTATGGCATCCACAACAACGAAAAGATTCTATCATGTCCCACTAGTTATTTTCACAAATCTGGTGGATCGGATCAATTGGATTGGACGGAGCCCTCATTGGAACTATGCAACTCAAGGAGTACCCAGTTGCAGGTTCCTTGCTCCAGTAGAGTCTATGATGCGTTTCATCTAATGCAGACCGAGCCTTCCGTTCAGGTGCGTACATATATTCATTGGTTGGACCTAGCTACCTATATATATATATAAATTAACTTAGACTAAATTTGGTGTAATTGATTTTCATCCAATATATTTTTTGATGGAACGAAAAAGATTGATCTTGATCATGAGATTCTCTAGTCAACATATATATAGTATGTTTTAGTTTTTATTTAGTGTATGTATAGTAGAACATCATCTGACTTTATTTTTTCTTAATTAGTCTAACAAACGCTTCAATTTCGTAGCCATTTTGATCATTAGCTAGTAATAATTAATTAGATTTGTAACTAGCTACTAAAGACGTGAATGTCAAAATGTAAAATTATATTGAGAAATTAAATAAAGACTATATATATATAAGACAGTTGGTTAATATTTTGTCGAAAAAGTTATATCCTTGTTGATTTAATTAGAGTTTTTGGTATATATGATGATGGTGTAGCGAATGGTGATTTCTTTGTCATCGGACAAGGCTGTTTGGGATGCTGTTATGAACAATGAGGTGGTTCGTGAGCTTCGGGAATCAATAGGTATGAGCTTAATTATTAATTTAATTGGTTCCATTGACTATTTAAATTGCATTTTGCTAAACTGTTTTAATTATACGTAAGTACAGATAAGAGCATTTGGGAGGATGATCATGTGGTTGTAGATGATGGTTGTAATCCAGTTAAACAAGTTCTTCGGTGGATGTTTGTGAATACCAAGGACAAAGTGGTTGAGATAGTAGAGAGAATAACAAAGATTGTAAATGAGATGGTTCAGCCCAGCAAGGAGGAGAAGCCAAAGATATCAGAGGCTAGTGGTTCAACTTCAACAACCCCACCAGCAGCGGCGTTTCAGGAGAAGCTTAGAAGCTCTTTCTTTCTTTCCATCATGGTACTTTTGATTGTAGTCGTTACCCGCGGCACTCGCAAGGCTTGATTATATACATTTTGATCGTCATGCATGCATCTTATATATGTGTCAGGCCCACAGACTTGGTTCATCAATTAATTTGCACACATATTAATCATGAAATGGATTTAATTTAGGATCATATATTGTGTTTTTGCAAATTTTAATTTGGATATGTACTTGGAAACACAATTTAGGCATGTATGCATGCATGCAAGGAATTAATTAAAAGAAAGCTTTTGGTCCTTAGCTATATATATATATATATATATATATATATATATGTGCCAATTCTCTTATTCTTCATATCAACATTTAATTCATATATATCTTATAAATAAAATCTCTTGTATTTAATTAATTAATTTTGGATCCAAGTTATGAATGATTAATTGTTGTGTGGTTTTAAATGTGTCATGCATGCATGCATCTATACTCATTCTTAACAGCATGATTAATCTTCTTCAACTCTTTTAGAATCAACCCATCATATCATATATAGTTATAGTACTGATCATGCATTACATTGCCTGCATGCATATATGCGTGGGAATTAAATCGAAGAGCCAAAAAATGGGTTTGAGATGATATATACCATGCATGCATGATCATATCTCTGTAGGTAGATGGATAATAGCAGCCTGTAGTTGTTTTTCAAAGAAAGAAGGAAAAGTATTATAGCATTAGCTAGAGCCATTGTTGGGCAAAAGAGTCAGGTGGTAGCCAAGCTGCTGGAGTAGTGTTGGAGAAGCATGATGAAGAGGATGAGGTGATTATCCTTCTTTGTTCATGGCTCTTCTTGTATCCGTATGCTGCTGCTTCCCATGTTGGTTTACTCTTGATCACCTCCAACTTCAAAAACAGATATCAAACTTGTAAAAATCCATACAAATTAATTCAACATAATTAATTTATATATAATTTCATATATATATATATATATATATAGAGTACTCACATGAGCAGTAGTCTGTTTCTGTTGTGAGGATGGGTTTGTGGGGATGTCATTGAGGTTGATGCGGGCTGTACTAGTCTTATTATTATTAACATTATTATTATTATCGGTGGTGGTGGTAGGCTGATCATCATTTATTGATGGATGAGTGACGGTGACTGGTCGTCTCTCGGGCACAGGCTTCACCGGAGAGCTGGCAATTAGCTGGTGGTGATCATAGGAGGAGGAATTGACAGAAGGTGGAGTTGGGACCACTTCAACCTGAACCACAACCTGGGAAGACATACTAGTAGTAGAAGAGGTGGTGGTGGGGTTAACGACGACGTTCTTCATCACCATGTTTGGCCACAAGAAAGTACCCTGTGGCCTGCAAAGTCTGAACCCACTCTTCAGCCTCTCTATCTTGGCTGCTTTTTCCTCAGCTGCTACAGATGTCTCCACCTCATAACCTAATTTCTTGTTATCATCCTGTTTTGGCTTTACTGAACTTTTTTCAGCATCGGAGGACGTCGCTGTTATGGTCATTAATTCTGTGCCAGCCTTTGTCTCCTTACCAACCTCTGTCTCCATCCATGCCTGTGCTTATATACACAAATTTCCAAATGTTTTCATACAGATACATGTACTCTGTCGTAAGTACATCATATATATCTTTTGTACCTTCTCCATATTATATACACAAAATAAAAAACTCAATTTTCTAAAAACATAAGACCATGTACATGTAAATACATCAAGGCCTAATTAATTCTTTTGTCCTATCTACCCTCGCTTATTCATTTGTCACCGTGCTTTAGAATTTGAAACTTAAATTTGATAAGTAATTAAGAAAAATGCTATACTGTTTATTAAGTTTCTTAAAAATTTAATCTTGTAATGAAAACACTAACAAATTGAAAAATCTTTGACTCATCAACATATCAATTGACAAAACAAGTGAATTGTATACTATGTACGTATATGGCATATATTAATTGTGTTTATGACTGCATTCAACGACATTAATTGAATGACTCACCTCTATCTTCTTTAGGAAATCTGAAATGACCAACATTTGTTTCATGCATTTTTCCTGCCAAAAAAAGGAAAAAAGAAAAGAAACATGAATGAATGAAAGATCAAACTAAGGCACATGATATATGGATGAGGAATCATATAAGCCATGAAAAACAAAATATTATACCCTTGAGTAATCTACATCAGATTCTGAATTAGGAAGCAAAGAATTACTGAGATCGACCAGTTGCTTTGGACTCGTGTCATCTACACGTTGATCAGGAGCTTGATCACTAATTTGATCTCGCTTATTCTTCGAACTTAACTCCTCGATCTCTCTGTTTATGCACACAATGGTCTAATTAAATAATTGAAACCACAAATGAAGTGTCTTAATTACCTGGTTCTTCATCAATTCTTAATTACCTTCTCAGTCTTGCCACTTCTTCCTCATATTGCATCTTGGATAAAAACTCCCTGCATGCATGTGAACCACATAATTAATTAATAAATCTTCAAACATAGACCTTTCTTCTTTTGCAAATGGAAAAGTTACACCTTTTGAGGGGAAATATAGATAAAGCGATGTATGAATCTTAATTAGCACCTTTTAATATTTGAAATTTCTTCTTTCAGATGATTAAGTTCTTTTGCCATAATGGGATCCTGGATGGGAGAATCGCCGGGCTTCCAACCAGGTGGTGGGGTCCAAAAAGGGTCATTAACTCCAGCGTCCTTCCTTATTTTAAGAAGATCAGCACTTTCCAGCCAGTATTCCATTATACCATCAGCATTATGCGACCGCCGGAAACGTAATTGTCCACCAGGTGCCACCTTGTTTGCCACATGCTTCAGCAGGTGGTCTAAGAGCCCAGTGTCACCTATCCTCTTGCGTGCTTCAACTCTAAGCGCTGGCCTTGTAATTGGGTTGCCAATCATTGCTTTCTTTTCCTTCATTGCTTCTAGAAGACTTTGCTCCGCAGCCATGTACCTTTATTTTTCATACACACATATGCAATTAATCATATATCCCACCTAAATAATTATAATATATGAATGAACTTGATCAATAAGCAAAAGTTGTTTCTTTAATTACCTCTCCTTTGACCATCTATCTGTGGGATCTCTGAGTGCTAATTTTTTGCATTTCTTCATAGGCTTTTTATTTACTTGCCATAATTGGTTCACTTGTTTAACCCGCTTTCTTTTTCTCAAATTTCGGGTGGTTTTGACCTTTCTTTTAAGATTATCATCTTGGATTCCTTCTTCAGCTTCATCATCCTTCTCCTCTTGATCTGCTTCATCATCAACATCTTCCTCCTCTTCAACTTCGTCATCGTTGATTTCTTGTTGATCTTTCATTTCTTCTTCTTCTTCACCTTGAACGAAGCTTGAAGAAGATTGGGTTTTGCTAATCTCTTTGTGTCTCCCAATAAACACAACTTGCCTTCTTACACCCCACCTTACCATCTCACTGTTCTTCAGTTCTCTCGCCAATCCAATGTCATTCTTCATAACTTGAGAGGTAGGGTTCACCAGCCAGAAATCCTCCAAATGCTTGTTCTCAGCAAATTCTTGAGACGGGACTTGCCGTAAAAGCACTTTGCTGGCAAGCTTTATTCCCATCACAAACTTCTCATCTAAGGCAGGGTACATCTCCGAGATTCCATTGCTAAAATAAGTGCGCAATGACAGAATGCTCGGATACCTAATAGCAACATTCATGTCTGTCTTCTCACTCACCTGAAAATCATCAACAGACCAAAGCCATTTGTATTAGCACTCGAGAAAACCTTCATTCTATCTAATCAATAAAAGGGGTTGTGTTTTTTTTTTTTAAATTTTTTGAAGTACTTGATTACCATAACAACACGAGTGGACCGCAGCTGAATAGGGGTTCTCGGAGGAAGGTTTTTGTGGTATATCTCGTAAACCGAGCCTAGTTCAACATCTTCATCTGGGACTTCATCTGTTTTACACATAAAGTCATGATGACCAGCCATCATCGAGAAACGAGAAAGAAATAATTATTCGGGTGGATGTGGAAGTGGTGATGATATATATATAGAGGATAAATTTGAAACTCTATAGTATTACATTGGGTTTACATACCGTTGCTATCAAGCAGAAGTTGTCTGGCCAAAGGTGATGTTTGTGTTGGTGCGCCGTCTAGTACGCTGCTTATTTCTTCCCTTTTCAAGCTCATTATCTCCTGCACCCACTAATGCTTTTCAATACACAACCATGCATCTCTCTCCTCTCACTCTATTAAACAGTGATACATATTAAACAAACACACATATGTATAAATACACAAACACGCGCGTACATGCTATAAGAATATATATATATATATATATATATATATACTAACTTTTTTGAAGAAAGAAGAATTTATACACTATTGTTCATTTGATCATTAGCAGGCTAGATCTTTTGGTTTTTCTGTTTGATGTACAATAGCACGAGAAAAGAAATAGCGCGTGGGGGTAAGGAGCGTGGGTTGGAGTCTAGAGAGAGAGAGAAAAAACAAAACCGATTGCTGTAACTGACCAAAAAGCAAAATTCTGATTATAATGCAACGCAATGCCATGCCCTAATTGTACCATGACAGACTTTTAGACAGAGAGAGAGAGAGAGAATGTTTACATGGTTAGCGCTAATGGTGGCTCTTTTTGATCGTTTGCGATGGTAAGTTTCCATCTTCACGTACTCTCGGTTAAGCTGTAAAATTAAAGTGCTAAATTCCAGAATGCAAAACGTTTAGTATAGAAAAAAAGATTAATAGGTTTGCATAAATATTCATGCAATCAGTTCTTCATCTATAATGATGTTTATATTTTTCAAGAAAAAAAAAGGGAAACGATGAATTTTATGACAGAAAAACATACGAAAATACAGAAAAACATACGGCGTTTTCATTATTTTGCATCATATAAGACGAAATCCATCTACAAATTTTATTAAACAACATACTTCCATTTATGAATAGAAATAAGAAGATATCGACATCACGCGCTGATTCGCAGACACAGTACTCTTCAACACATCATATTCACAAATACGCATGTGTGTGTGTGTTCATCAATGCATATAAGACATGAATATGTGTATATATAACAAAGAAGAATACGGAGAAAAAGGCGGGAAAAAATACAGTCGTTAAATGATTTGCAGTGGTTTGACTATAAGATGAAGTTAAAAACCTTAGAAGAAGTCGGAAAAAAAGCATTTAATAAGCTCATTGACTCCGTGTGGATGTATTCAAAAATAGAATGATATCAGATACATCAAGACACGAAAGCTGCCATCGATCGATAACTTACATAAATACTCAGATATACTTCCAGATCTATTCTTCCCAAAAGAATTAAATTCAAACTGTTAAAATTTGTCTTGTACTACAGACATCAAGAAGAGATCAATAAACAAAAACAGTAAGAATTAATGCTACATTCAATCAATTAAACACAAATCTAATTTAAATGACGGAGAAACAATTAGTATACCTTTTCAACGCAGTTGGTTTATAATCGAAACCCTAGCTAGCTAGCGAGTTGGTTTAACAGCCTGCAATTAACAAGTAGTACGTTGTTGTTCTTGACGATCGAGATATTTGAGTGTTGAATAAAGTGATTGAAGAATTAATTAGCTAGAGAGAAAAGGATGAAGGATTTACGTAAACCGCGGCCATGATCATAAGGAAGGTGGTTTCTGCAAATAATCATCTGTGAGATAATACTTGTAGAGAGAGAATATCCGTTCTGTTAGAAGATCTTAGAGAGAGAAAGCGAACGTGCCGCACCTCACGTGTTTTTGTAATAAGCACGGATGGCTCCGATCGATTTGTGATTTTACTACCATGCCCATGCCCCCTACCACCCAACAATATATGCATTTTCGTATTATGAATTTTACTCAAATTAATAAAATCTTTAAAAGAATTTATATTCAATTTTATTAAAGATATTACAATATTAATTATATTATCAAAATATTTAATATTTTTAATAAAATATTATTCTTTTCTTCTATATATTTGGGTTTCAAAGACTACTGATAGGAATAATTAAATTGCATTTCTTACTTAAGCAATTAATTTTAAGATGTCCTTCATGTTGTAGTCCAGTGGTAAGATAACATCTTGGGGGGTCAGTGGATGGTATCTCTGACTACTCAGGTTCGAACCCCGTGGTGAGCATCCTGTGACATCCATGATCATGGGTCTGCCACATAGTGGTACCCTTAATCGGGTTGGGTCGTGATCGACGGGGATTAGTCGGGTGACAGCCTTAAATGGGAGCCCATATACCCCGGGAACGTGTGCATGTGTTAACTTGCCGTTAAAAAAAAATTAATTTTAAGATGTTTTACAAATTTAGAGAATTTTATCCCTTTTTTTCTTTCATTTTAGATGAAGTTTATAGAACTTGTTAGGAAAAGAAATCACAAAAATCTCTATTTTAAATTAAGAATCTGTTATAAATGTTTTTATTCCACTAAAACTAGTTTAATCGATTTAACTGGTTTTTGCTAAAGTTATTTTTTTCTTTTCAAGTGAAAAAAAAACGTCAAACCAGATAAGAAAAGAGAAAAATTAAACCTAAGGTAGCGTTTGGTACGCAGACATGATTGGACGGGACTGGACAGGACAGAACTAGACAGGACTGGACAGGACAGAACAAGAGGCTAGGACAGGACTGGACGGGACTGGACAGGACAAGACAAATGTTTGTCTTGTGTTTGGTACGGCTAGGACTGGATAGGACATGACTGGACAAATTTCCCTAAAAGTTGTTTGATGATTTTATATGTCATATAATAGTTATAAATAACACAAATAAAGTATATATTTAAATAATTTAATTAAAAAACATTTATTTTTTTAAACGATTTTCATACATATAAATACATACAAAAATAATTGTAGGAAATTTAAATGAAGAATCTGAAATAATTGATGGTAGTTCAAAAAAATACAATTCATATAAAGAAAAAATGAACCGAGATGGTGCAGGCAGGAGGTTGTTATGGTTGATGTGGTGGAGGTATAGGTGGCCGACGATGGTAGTAGTGGTGGTGGACAGGGGTAATAGAGTTTATTGTAGTGGAGGAAGAGGCGGAGGTCACCGACGGTGGTTGGCGGTGAGCATCGGTGGCGGCGGCAATGGGTGGTGGTGATCGGTGGAGGTGGCAATAGGTGGTGGTTGTGGATGTGGTGGAGAAAGTTGTTGTAGAAGTGGAGTAATAGGTGGAAGTGGTCGACGATGGTTGGTGGTGGCTATCGGTGGTTGTTGATGGTGGTGGCGGCCAAAGGTGGTCGTGATCGGTGTTAGTGGAGGTGGTCGACGATGGTAGTGGTGGTGGCGATGGCTGATGGTTGTGGAGGTGGTTGTTGTGGTGGTCGGCGGTGGTTGGTGGTGGCTACTGGTGGCCGACGATGGTGGTTACTGGTGGCCGGTGATGGTGGTAGTGGCGGCGATGGGTAGTGGTGACCCTTATGACTAATATCATATTAGGATTATACATCAAATGACGGTAGATCAATAATTTTTAGTCTCTGTCTCACTTTTGTCCCATGTTGTTCCACCTATTTTGGTGGAACAAGAAAATATCATTTTTTGTCCCACCTTGTCCAGTCTTTGTCCATGTCCCATGTCGCGCCAAACGTGGGACAGTGAATTTTTGTCCTGTCCCATGTCACGCCAAACATGGGACAGTGAGTTTTTGTCCTGTTCCGTCCCATCCAGTCTGCAAACCAAACGCACCCTAAAGGGCATATCTTGTGGGTTAGCTCAACTGACGAAAAGACTTCAGCTTTTGGGGATCATTCTTAGAGGTCATAGATTCGAGTCCTGCAAGTAGGGGTGTTCATGGGTTGGGACATTAGGTTGATTGAGTTGAAGACATTTATTTGAACAACCGAACCCAATACTTGCAGTTTGAAAAATCTTAATCCAACCAACCTAAACCAAAATGCAACTCAACCTAAACCATACGGGTTGGTTGTATTGATACTTTGGTATATCAAAATATTCTCCTAACTTGTTTTCTCTAGTCTACACAAAATTTCTTTTTCATCATCAACTATTTGGTACAAATTATCCATATTTCTTAAATCTTAAATACAACATATTCAATTAATTTTTACAATGTTGCATATATATATATATATATATATATATATATATATATATATGTGTGTGTGTGTGTGTGTGTTTTCACAGTTATTGAACATATATACAAATGAGTCGTATAGAGATGAAGAATAGATTGAAAATATACGTGTATGAACTATGAAGAGAGTACGTGATCGTGTTATTATCTAATGTACATATTAAAATAAAATAACTCAATATCAACCCAATACCTACATTTTAAAAATTTTACAACTCAATTAGACATTGAGTTGCTTTAGGTTGAGTTATACACTGTTGGATTGGGTTGGGTTGATTGGGTTTTTGAGCACTCCTACCTACAAGACCACTGAGAATTTTTCTGGCTGTTTTTCAAGGTCCCAAAGATTAGTCGAGATACACAAAAGCTGACCCAAACCTTCATAGTTTAAAAAAATAATTGGCAAAAGGTTTAAAAAAAATAAAAAACTCTGCAAGCTACTAAAAAGTTTTTTTGTTGGTCCCACTTTTTTAGAAAAATCTCTAGATTAAACGGCTTACGATTATGGATACACATATATAGAGTGCAAAATTGTATAAAAACTAATAGTATTTTTATTTTGTTTCTATTTTATGAAATATATTTTTTTTTAAACACATTTAGAGTTATAAATATATTCTTGAGTGAATTGTGGATTTGGTCATGTGGTTTTGTGATTTCTTTGACCATGGTTCTTATTTTATGTTTATTGTGGATTTGGTCCTTGTGGTGTTCAATTTGTCTTGGTCATGGTCCTTCTGACTAACATCTTCGTTAACTTCGTTAAATCAAGGACCATTTTTGCCATTTGCCATTTTTTTCTTTTTGCGATAAGAAAAAAACAATACTTTTATACACACACATATAACGATATCAAAATAAATAAAATAGAATATTATTGTATGATTTGATTGTTTAACTTTTTTAAAAGATTAACTATATTAATACGATTTAATTTTATTATTAAATTATAGCATAAATAATGGAAATACTTTCATTTATAAAATTACTGGATATTTGTTGACTTTTATATATTAGGCTAATATAAAATTTGTCAAAGATTATATTTCAAAAAAGGGGTGGGTGAGACCAATTACACGCCTACCTATTATTTTTCTCCTCTTATACATTTACATCAAATTTTATTTTTTACATTTTCAATATAATTTGATTTGATTCGAACATTTAAAAAAAGGAGGAAGAAGGTGCATATAACATTTGTGATAGCATTACCCTTATAAAAAAGATTGAAGAGAAAGGACTATAGCATGTACGGTGGTGAGAAAATGTGTAAGTTGTCGTTATCGGTTCAATAATTATAAACATTCAATCGATCGATGGAATGAATAGAATTCTCTAGCATTTGTGACAACTATGGTTTATTTTATATTTACAAAAAATGTATAATGATGAATATATCATTTGATTTAATTTTATATTTTAAAAAATAAAATTCAGTCTAATAAACAAAAAGAAAATATCACTTGTAGCTTTTGTCCTTGTCAAATAGGAAAATTGAATTGAAAATAAACTAACTTTGAACTTGGACTTCCGAACTAAATTTCGAAGAATAGTATTTCTCAAAAGAAGGCATGAAAAAGAATTGAAATTCCTTACTACAATGCAAGGAATTTAAATTCCACTATATGCGGAATTGGACTTCCGAACTAAATTTCGAAGAATGTACTAAGCGCATATATGTAATTTGGTCAATTTCCAAATCTTTAAGATCTAATAGGATTCCAACCAACCAAATACTACGATAAAGTTCGCTACATATTGAATCCCGATACAAGATCTCCATCCTAAACAACCTGGGTTTTTCATCATCCCCCATCATCAGGGACGAACCGATAAATTTTTTCATACAGTAGCACCATATAATATATAATTTTTTTTTACAAAAAACACGGTTTTAATCGATGTGTCTTTATCTTTTTACCGACGTTCAATATTGGCTGATGTGTTTTTAGCCTAATTCCATGATTTCGAGAGATTTTTAAAGATTTTTGTTTGATTTCGAAGTATTTTTAAGTTTTTGTTATCGATTTACATTATTTATGTTATATTTATGCTATTAAATCGTATTAATATAGTTAATCTTTTAAAAAAGTTAAACAATCAAATCATACAATAATATTTTATTTTATTTATTTTGATATCGTTATATGTGTATTTATAAAAGTATTGTTTTTTTCCTTATCGTAAAAGGACAAAAAAATGGCAAATGACGAAAATGGTCCTTAATTTAACGAAGTTAACGGAGATGTTAGTCAGAAAGACCATGACCAAAACAAATTAAATAACACAAGGACCAAATCCACAATAAACATAAAATGATGACCTTGGTTAAAGAAATCACAAAACCACATGGACCAAATCCACAATTCACTCTATATTCTTTAATTAGTATCCAATAATACATATGTAAGACTTGACGTGTTGAAAAAGTAAGTTTTTAGAACATATTTTTTTTTAATTTCACACTTTTTAATGAATCAAGCGAAGGTACGATCATTTTAATTCATTATTTTATACATGTATTTATCTCTACTACTCCGTTTTAGCATTAGAGGTTTGAGTGTGATTCATATGTGTGAGGTTCTAGGTTTGAGTATGGGCACCACTCCTCTGCAAATAAGATGCATGCATTGATTAACTCTCCCATGATAACCGTGGGATCGGTGCGATGGGGGCATCTCAGAGGGTGACGTCTTTATTGCAAGAAAATCCCCATGGTATGCAAAAGTGCTCAGATTTGGTCCTTGAGAACTAACATCGTCAAAATGCCTCTGTTAAAACCCCTCATGTGACTTGCACATGAGAGCATTTGGGTCATTTTACTTATTTTTTTTGTTTTTCATTAAAATAATAGACTTCATGGACCGAGTTTGCAATTTACTCAATCTAATATTATATATTAATATTATATATATATATATATATATATATATATAATATATACATTAGATCTCCGACCACCTATCGCCGGCCACCTATCTTGCCCCCCCCCCTGAAAACGTGTTGGCCACCTCTCTCACCCCATTGTGCATCGAACCATACCAATAAATCGAAAAGGAAAGAGTGAGGGGGAGATCGCCGACACCACCTTCATTGCCGGTAACTCCATGTTTTACGGTGGTAGATGTCGATCGAGATTTATTCGATGGAGATTGATTTGAGATTTCTGTTGCTTACGAACAACCTTCTGCAATGGCTTTTGAGTTGATCTCAGATCTCCTCGATCTCAGATCTCACACCATGTCGATCGATCGATTGAGCTGTACATACACCTACAGACCAAGACCAAACCGGAGAAGATCATCTCCGATCCAAACCTCAAACCCCATCCCTCTCACGGCCTACCAGCACCGTAACCCCAATCTGAGACCCCCACCTCTTCCCTTCCCTTCGGTCTTCTTCTCAGTCGACAAACTCCACCCCCACCCTCCCCCACTAATCTGTTTCTACGGCAGGAAAATCAACACAAAATGAAAACCATAAACAAAACGGTGGTTTAGAGAAGAGGAATCAAGGAATACAAAGCAAGTTTAAGTTCAGATCGGCGGTTTACAGAGGAGGAGAATGGAGTTGGTGGTCACCGGAGTTTGAGAGCCGCCGGTGATCACTGGAGTTTGAGAGCCGCCGGTGGTCACCGGATTTTGAGAGTCGTCGGTGTTCCACGGGAGAGCCGCCCAGGAGAGAGGGTTTCAACACCGTGTTCCACAAATACACAAATACACACACACACACACACACACACACACACACACACACACACATATATATATATATATATATATATTCTTTTAATTATTTTGAGTAAATTGCAATTTGGTCCCTGATTAAATTAAAACCTGGAAACCTGACAATATGACGAAAGCAATTCCATTAACTTCCCATAAATGGGATCAGTCCTGAAGACTATACGATTCTATACAAGGATTTCATCAAAAGAATGGGACTTAACAATGCCCAGCAACAATACTTAAAACATCTCCAAAAACCCCGAGACTCAAAACTCGTCTCTCCAAAAACCCCGGCACCCACCGCTAATGGAAACCTGTTATACACATCATTTGAGAAAAAGTGTCAGACTATAAAGCCTGGTGAGAACATACAGTTTATAAAACTCGAAAGATATAAACATCAGTATCATGAAGAAATCTTTTCATAAAGGTTTAATTCGTAAAGATAACATTTCGCCACAACCGGGACTCTTCGGTCCAAAACTCTTAAACGGTGATAAAAGGACCATTTTACCAAGGATAGTGGTGTAACACAAAGTAGACCACAAATCCGAGTTACGAGCTAAACCAATTGGAATCCGCGGATACGAATCACAAAGTCCGTGCTTCAACGTGAGATCAAGCCCCAAGCGCAAAACCAAGGTATACTCCTTCGCTAGGATCACCATGAACCATGGCTAGTATCCGGCCTCACATAACCGTACCAAGTTGCCCCCGACGAACATGTGATCCATAGCTACAAGTTTGGGGAATGTAACATCCCAACAAAACAGTCTACTCCAAAACCTAGGGATCCACTAGTAATGGTAAGGACTCGTCACAACAACATATGTGACCTACCATAAATAAATATATGGTAATAAGTACATTTTATAAACAAAATGCTACTTCCAGTTCAACTTCTGGTAAGAACGAAAACCATTAAAATGAGTTCATAAACATTCTTTTTACATAATCACGTAATGTGCAAGTAAAACATCATTTTACTTCAATAGGGCGGAACCCGTCATTTTGGTCAAAACTGACCGGGAACCCCGAGAATTACCAAAAACTTCATTTACAACAAAGTGTAGAGAACATAAAATCATACCGTAGAAATACTTTAGATTTCGCAAATAAGAGTTTTGACATGTATAAAGTTTGTAAAATGATAGTAGGAACTCACCGGTAGGTTTTCAGAATAAAACCCGGAAAACCAGATAATGACCACGACGTAGAGATGAAGCTTAAAACACCGACCCCTCGCTAGAAACACCGAAAACTAGCAACCAAACGAACCTTTGAAGATTGAAGGAGAAAAGAGAGAAAAAGAAGAGAGAGAGAGAAAGAAACTGAGATTACAAAGAATCTCAACAAAATGAGATATTTAGCCAAGGCTTTGCACACCTCCCAACACAGCGCACGGCCCGTGCGTTTTCCAAAGGGGAGGGCGCACGGCCCGTGCGTTTTCCACTGCCTCACACACTGTTTCATGCGCACGAACCGTGCGCATTTCCTGAAGGATGGCGCACGACCCGTGCGCCCTTTAGACAGAAACATCTTCTTCATTTCTTCATTACAACCTCTCAAAACCAAACGAAAATTCGGGGTGTTACAATCCTCCCCAACTTGGGAATGATTTCGTCCCCGAAATCCCAACTACTCAAAAAGGTGAGGATATCTTCGCTTCATATCCTCCTCGGCTTCCCACGTCACATTTGCTCCCCGGTGATGCTTCAACTGCACCTTGACCAAGGTGACTTCCTTACGACGCAACTTCTTAGACTTTCTCTCTAAGATGGCGTCGGGTTCTTCCACACAACGATTTCCTTCGTCAACCCTTAACTCTGAAAAGGGAATGACGCTGTCTTCCACCGCCAAACATTTCCGGAGGTAGCAAACATGAAACGTGTTGTGTATTCTACTCAACTCCGGTGGCAGTTCCAACTGGTAGGCTTGCAAACCCACCCATTTAAGCACTTTGAAAGGTCCGAGGAAACGGGGACTCAGCTTCCCACGCTTTCCGAACCGTATAATACCTTTCCACGGCGATAACTTAAGCATAACGCGGTCGCCCACTTGGAATTCCATCGGTCGCCTCTTCTTATCGGCATAGCTCTTCTGACGATCTTGAGCCGCTTTCATTCTTTCACGAACGCACTTGACCTTATCGGCAGTCTCTTGCACGATTTCAGGTCCAGCGAACTGCTTTTCTCCCGCTTCAAGCCAGCATACGGGAGTCTGACACTTTCGCCCATACAAAGCCTCAAAGGGTGCCATTCCGATACTCGAGTGGTAGCTATTGTTGTAGGCAAACTCCACCAAAGGCAGGTGAGTGTCCCAGTTACCCCCGAAATCGATGACACAAGACCTCAGCATGTCTTCCAAGGTTTGGATCGTTCGCTCGCTCTGCCCGTCGGTTTGCGGATGGTAAGCCGTACTCAACTTCACCCGAGTACCAAGTTCTTTCTGAAATCCATCCCAGAAGTTCGAAGTGAACCAACTGTCGCGATCCGACACGATCGAAAATGGTATGACATGCCTCGAGACCACCTCATCGATATAAATCTTTGCTAACTTATCCATCGGTAGAGTCTCGCGCATGGCCAAGAAATGAGCGCTCTTCGTTAATCTGTCAACTATCACCCAAATGGTATCGTGACCTCGAAGAGTTTTAGGCAACTTCGTCACGAAGTCCATGGTGATATGCTCCCATTTCCATTCGGGAATCTCTAAAGACTGAAGACTCCCATATGGTCTCTGATGTTCGGCCTTAACTTGCGAACACGTCACACAACGCTCAACGTAACGTGCCACATCGAGCTTCATTACCGGCCACCAATAGTGCAACTTCAAGTCCCTGTACATCTTTGTGCTTCCCGGATGTATGGAATACTTGGACTTGTGTGCATCTTCTAGCAACAGCTCCCGGTTTCCCCCAATCTTGGGCACCCACACACGACCGCTGAACAGTTTCACTCCACGGCTATCTTCCGTTAGGAGCAATCGATGTTTTGTCGTGACTTCCTCTTTGAGATTCTCTTCTAACAGTGCTTCCACCTGTGATGCCTTGATCTTCTCAACAAGACTAGACACAAGCTCGATTCTTGAATGGGTAGCTCGAATGCTTCCGCTATAGTCCTTCCGACTTAGCGCATCGGCCACCACGTTCGCCTTACCGGGATGGTAAAGCAATTCACAGTCGTAATCTTTCAGCAACTCGAGCCACCTCCTTTGCCTCATATTCAGCTCTTTCTGATCAAAGACATACTTCAGGCTCTTGTGATCCGTGTACAGAGTACATTTCGTGTCGTATAGGTAATGTCGCCAAAGCTTCAAAGCGAACACCACCGCTGCTAACTCCAGATCATGGGTTGGATAATTATGCTCGTGTATTTTGAGCTGTCTCGAGGCATAAGCGATCACCTTACCTCGTTGCATCAACACACAACCCAATCCCATCTTTGAAGCGTCGCTGTAAACCACGAAATCTTCCGACCCTTCAGGTAATGTCAAGATCGGAGCTTCACACAACTTCTTTTGAAGGATCCGGAATGCCTTCTCTTGGGTTTCTGTCCATTCAAACTTCACATTCTTCCGAGTCAGAACTGTCAAGGAAGAAGCGACCTTGGAAAAGTCTTGAATGAATCTCCTGTAGTATCCTGCCAGACCCAAGAAACTTCTGATCTCTGACGGACTCTTAGGAGGCTCCCAATTCATCATAGCTTCAATCTTGGAGGGATCTACTTTCACTCCGTCTCGAGTGACTACGTGCCCCAGAAATTGTACTTCTTTAAGCCAAAAGTCGCACTTGGAAAACTTGGCGTACAATCTTTCTCTTCTCAACACTTCCAGAACCTCACGTAGATGTTGTTCGTGTTCCGACTCACTCTTGGAGTACACTAGTATGTCATCAATGAATACAATAACCGACTTGTCGAGGAAAGGTCGGCACACTCTATTCATCAAGTCCATAAACACTGCTGGTGCGTTCGTCAGGCCAAAAGGCATTACAAGGAACTCGTAATGGCCGTAACGCGTTCTGAAAGCCGTCTTCGGAACATCTTCTCCTCTTACCTTCACATGGTGATAACCTGATCGTAAGTCGATTTTGGAGAAACAACCCGCTCCTTGAAGTTGATCGAACAAGTCGTCTATTCTCGGAAGCGGATACCTGTTCTTCACTGTAGCTTTGTTCAACTCACGATAGTCAATGCACATTCTCATTGTGCCATCCTTCTTCTTGACAAATAAGACCGAAGCTCCCCAAGGTGACGAACCCGGTCTTATGAATCCCTTCTCCAATAGCTCTTGGAGTTGTGCTACCATCTCTTGCATCTCCGATGGCGCTAAACGATAAGGTGCTTTAGCGATCGGTGCAGCGCCAGGCACAAGATCGATCCGAAACTCTATCTGACGATCGGGTGGCAACCCGGGCAAGTCGTCCGGAAAGATATCTGGAAACTCACGCACGATCTTCACATCTTCCAGCTTTAATTTCTCTAACTTAGCATCGATCACATAGGCTAGGAAAGACGAACATTCTTTTATTAAACACTTGCGTGCTCTTGCCATTGTGATAATTGCCACTTCACCCTTCCTCTTTTCACCATAGATGACCACGACCTCTCCAGAGAGGTTGGGAAGTCGAATCATCTTCTTGGAACACACGAACTCGGCATGATTGTTTGACAACCAATCCATACCGATTACCACATCAAAACCTCCGATTAACATCGGTAATAGATCGATCGAGAATTCTTTCCCTTCGATACCAAGAGTACACTGCCTCAGAACTTCGCGGATCAGAATTTGACTACCATCGGCTATTTCTACCACTAATGCATCCTCAAGACTAGTAGTGGGCATAGCAAATTTCTGACGGAACAATTCAGATACGAAAGAGAAACTAGCACCCGTATCGAACAAAATACGAGCAGGTACAGAGTTTATAAGAAAAGTACCCGATACCACATCTGCTGATACTCTAGCCTCTTCAGCCGTCATCTGAAAAGCTCGACTCTGAACCTTAGGAGGGTTCTCCTTCCTTGCTGGAGCGCTACCCGACACAAGCTTCGGGCAATCTCTCTTTACATGCCCCGGTGCCTTACACTCGTAACAGACGATTCCACTGACCGGGCAATCTCTGACAGTATGACCAGGCTTCCCACACTTATAGCAAACTTGAGAATTGTTGTAACAGTTACCGTGATGCTTGGTTCGACACCTCGGGCACCACTTAGCTTCCTAATAACTGCTGAAGTTGCGGTTTCCGACAAAAGGTCGGGTCCGCTTGGGAGGTACTGAACTGTTCTCCCACTTTCTCTTTTCAGGCACCACCACTGCCTTCTCAGTTTTGCCCTTCGCAAACATCTCTTCCATGAATTGAGCTTCCTCCACCATCTCTCGGAGGTTAGAAGCCTTGAAATTATAGACCATGGATTGCATGTCCGCAGGCAAGCCGTTGAGATAAGCTTTCATCTTGTCTTTCTCTGTTGGGGCAGCATGCCCCACCAGACCAAGCTTCTCCATAAACTGACGGGTGTACTCTCTCACCGTCAGACTTCCCTTTACCAAGGACCGGAATTCTTTCTCAATTCGGTCCATCGTTCTCTCGTTGCAAAACTCTTCTAGCAGCTTCTTCTTGAACTCGGCCCAAGACAATTGGGCCAACACTTCAGGAGAAAGAGTGGATTGGATGATATTCCACCAGATGAGTGTAGTGTCCCTCAGCAATTGGGTACCGAACCGCACTCTTTGATCATCTCCGCATTCGGAAGAGCCAAAAGCTTGCTCGACCGCTCGGATCCACTTCACACACAAGACTGGGTCGTCAGAACCAGAGAACTCTGGCGGTCCGCAACCCAAAAAGGATTTGTAGGAACAACTTTTCCTATCTCCCGGAGCACCAACAATCCTGTTCTCCTCAGCCCTGACCCCTGTACCAATGCCTCCAGGACCTGCTACGATGTTTTCCACAACCGTCTCACTTCTACGATTGTTCACATCACGGTCCTCAATCACTTTTAGCAGAAACTCTTGTTGCTTTGCCATCTCTTCCCTCATTGCTAACATCATGCTGGCCATCAACTCAGACGGGGAACTAGCATCCCTGATTACTGGGTGGGACGAAGCCAGGTCCACACGCGGAATGACCTCTGGCCCCCCACCTAGTATTTGTTGAACTGGCGGACGCACGACAACCTCAACTCCTTCCGGCTGATCAGCTGTGGAGGCTGTCGCTTCCAATCCGTCAACACGAGTACGCGGTCTACCACGCGTATTCACCATACTGAACTGTTTCACAGAACAGAGACAGAGATAAGAGAGAGATTGAATAAACACAAAGGAAACGTACTACCACATTACCAATTGTCATATTAACAGTAATTCAAGCACTCTTACGTACAGTATCCTCATAATAACATTAGCTAAGTGAAATTATGAACATACAACACATAACGGTTCTTGTCACCACTACTACAACGCCTGATAAACGTACTTTCCGTCAACTCTAAGACTAACCCATCTTAAGAGCTCTACCCAAATCTCGCGGATCAATTCTTAGCATACGCAGTCTAAGTCTAGACATCTTACATTCATGCCTAGTTCGCTTAAACTAGAGCTCTGATACCAACTTGTAACAACCTAAAAAATCAGAGTAAATTAAAACCTGGAAACCTGACAATATGACGAAAGCAATTCCATTAACTTCCCATAAATGGGATCAGTCCTGAAGACTATACGATTCTATACAAGGATTTCATCAAAAGAATGGGACTTAACAATGCCCAGCAACAATACTTAAAACATCTCCAAAAACCCCGAGACTCAAAACTCGTCTCTCCAAAAACCCCGGCACCCACCGCTAATGGAAACCTGTTATACACATCATTTGAGAAAAAGTGTCAGACTATAAAGCCTGGTGAGAACATACAGTTTATAAAACTCGAAAGATATAAACATCAGTATCATAAAGAAATCTTTTCATAAAGGTTTAATTCGTAAAGATAACATTTCGCCACAACCGGGACTCTTCGGTCCAAAACTCTTAAACGGTGATAAAAGGACCATTTTACCAAGGATAGTGGTGTAACACAAAGTAGACCACAAATCCGAGTTACGAGCTAAACCAATTGGAATCCGCGGATACGAATCACAAAGTCCGTGCTTCAACGTGAGATCAAGCCCCAAGCGCAAAACCAAGGTATACTCCTTCGCTAGGATCACCATGAACCATGGCTAGTATCCGACCTCACATAACCGTACCAAGTTGCCCCCGACGAACATGTGATCCATAGCTACAAATTTGGGGAATGTAACATCCCAACAAAACAGTCTACTCCCAAACCTAGGGATCCACTAGTAATGGTAAGGACTCGTCACAACAACATATGTGACCTACCATAAATAAATATATGGTAATAAGTACATTTTATAAACAAAATGCTACTTCCAGTTCAACTTCTGGTAAGAACGAAAACCATTAAAATGAGTTCATAAACATTCTTTTTACATAATCACGTAATGTGCAAGTAAAACATCATTTTACTTCAATAGGGCGGAACCCGTCATTTTGGTCAAAACTGACCGGGAACCCCAAGAATTACCAAAAACATCATTTACAACAAAGTGTAGAGAACATAAAATCATACCGTAGAAATACTTTAGATTTCGCAAATAAGAGTTTTGACATGTATAAAGTTTGTAAAATGATAGTAGGAACTCACCGGTAGGTTTTCAGAATAAAACCCGGAAAACCAGATAATGACCACGACGTAGAGATGAAGCTTAAAACACCGACCCCTCGCTAGAAACACCGAAAACTAGCAACCAAACGAACCTTTGAAGATTGAAGGAGAAAAGAGAGAAAAAGAAGAGAGAGAGAGAAAGAAACTGAGATTACAAAGAATCTCAACAAAATGACATATTTAGCCAAGGCTTTGCACACCTCCCAACACAGCGCACGGCCCGTGCGTTTTCCAAAGGGGAGGGCGCACGGCCCGTGCGTTTTCCACTGCCTCACACACTGTTTCATGTGCACGACCCGTGCGCCCTTTAGACAGAAACATCTTCTTCATTTCTTCATTACAACCTCTCAAAACCAAACGAAAATTCGGGGTGTTACAATTCCTCCCCAATTTTAGTGTAATCCTTGGTTCACAAACAACATTTAATATAGGAAAGAAACTCATGCATAAATGAAAATATCTAAAAGATTGAATTCTCATCTTAGTACATTACACATTTCAAATACTCGAGAATCCGGGTGTCCTATGGATTGAACCCTTCAACCCATTTAAGTACCAGAAAATAATATACACATGAATTTAAAAGATTCTCTAAAGTTTAAACTTGACACTATACAGGTTGTGTGTCCTTATCCATTCATGAGTGCATCAAAGCTAAGTTCAAACTTCTTGAAGCGACCACACTTCACACTCATATAGGTAGTTCCTTTCATCATGCACCTGCACATGTACTTTTACAAAAGAACAATTACCTCCTCGCTTGCAGTACCGAGCACATACCTTGGGATGATTATCTTGTGCTCCAATCCCTTAGAGTGAGTTTTCCCATTGAATTCAACTTCTAACTTTGTATTAGAAGTTAATTGGGTATCTCACAGTTAGAGATTTAAATGGACTTTAATCCCATCCCTATCACCGACTTGTGAACCAAGTCTATAGCTAACCCCTTCGTCAAGTGATCCGCTAGATTTTGTTACGACCGAACAAATTCAACCGAAATCACCCCATTCGTGATTAGCTCACGAATCATGTTATGTCTAACACCTAAGTGTCTAGACTTGCCATTATATACTTGACTATAAGCTTTAGCCAAAGTAGCCGCACTATCACAACGGATAGAAATGGGTGATATTGGTTACGGCCATAACGGAATTTCATGAACTAAATTCCTTAGCCACTCCGCCTCTTTACCGGCAGCTAATGCCACAAACTTCGACTCCATAGTCGAACTCGTGATGCAAGTTTGCTTCTTGGAAGCCCATGAGATGACACCTCCCCCAAGCAAGTATACCCAACCACTCGTGGAAGAGTGATCTTCTAAGTTGGTAATCCAACTTGCATCCGAATATCCCTCTAAAACCGAAGGAACCCCAACATATGACAAACCATAATATATGGTTTTCTTCAAGTATTTAAATACTCGTCTCATCGCTTGCCAATGATGTATACTAGGATTACTAGTATACCTACTCAACTTGCCTACGACAAAAGTGATATCCGACCTAGTGCTTGTCATGGCATACATCAAGCATCCTATAGCCTTTGAGTACTCGAGTTGTGACACCGCTTCACCAGAATTAGGCATAAGCTTCACACTCGGATCAAATGGAGTACTCACCGGGGAACAATCAAAGCAATTAAATTTCTTTAATACTTTCTCAATGTAATGAGATTGCGTAATTGCAATCCCTTTGTTCTCACGCTTGATCCTTATTCCAAGGATCACCTCCGCCTCTCCCATATCTTTCATGGAGAAACTTGATGACAATAACTCTTTGGTTTTATCAATTTGATTTTGGTCGGTGCCAAAGATCAACGTGTCATCAACGTATAAGCAAATGACTACTCCGTTACCGGACGTGTCAAATTTGCTATATACGCACTTGTCCGCTTGGTTTAACATAAAACCATTGGACAAGATAACCTCATCAAATTTTTGATGCCATTGTTTGGGTGCTTGTTTATGCCCATACAATGATTTTACAAGTTTACACACCTTATGCTCCATCCCGGGCATAACAAAACCTTCCGGTTGTTTCATGTAAACTTCTTCCTCCAAGTCACCATTTAAGAATGTCGTTTTGACATCCATTTGGTGAATCACTAAATTGTGGATAGCTCTTACGACTATCAACAATCTAATCATGGAGATCCTTGCAACTGGGCCATAGGTATCAAAATAATCGACGCCTTCTCGTTGCCTAAAGCCTTGGATTACTAATCGAGCTTTGAACTTGTCGATTGATCCATCGGCTTTCATCTTCCTTTTGAAGATCCACTTGCATCCCAAAGGTTTACAACGCGATGGCAAGTCCGATAATACCCAAATATTATTCCCCATGATGGAATCCATCTCATCATTTATTGCTTCTTTCCAGAAAGCAACATCTTGAGACTTCATAGCCTCATCAAATGATTTTGGATCTTCCTCGATACTATAACAGTAAGAGAATTGTGATCCAATTTCATCTCTTGATCCTTCTACCAAGTATACTTAGAAATCGGGACCAAATGATTTTTCAATCCTTCCTGTTTTGATCCTTCGAAGCATCGGAGATTCGGTTGGAACAATTGCTTGTTCTTCAACCTCACTAGTTACACTAGTATTTGGAACAAGATCCTTCATCCTAGGTATTGAAGAGAATCTAGTCTCATCAAATAATGCATCTCTCGATTCTATAACGGTTTGAATCGCTATAGAATCATTATGTTCAATAACATAGAACCTGTATGCCTTGGAATGCTCGACATATCCAACAAAGATGCAATCAATACCTTTCTCACCCAAAGTTTTCCTTTTGGGTTCGGGTAGTCGAACAACCGCCCGACAACCCCAGACTCGAATATAATTCAAGTTAGGCCTTTTCTTGAACCAAAGTTCATATGGGGTAATCTTGTTCCTTTTATTAGGAACTCGATTTAATAAATAACAAGCCGTTAACATGGCTTCACCCCAAAATCCATCACTCAATCCCGAGTAGGATAACATAGAGTTCACCATTTCTTTGAGAATTCTATTTTTCCGTTCCGCCACACCATTTTGTTGTGGTGTATAAGGCACCGTAGTCCCATGGATAATTCCTACGGATCGGAAAAACATGGGGTCGTAATATTCCACACCACGATCGGTGCGTAAACATTAAATTAAACCTTTCATTTGCAATTCAACCTCCGTTTTATAAATTTTAAAATTTTCTAACGCTTCATCTTTTGAGTGTAACAAATAAATATAACAAAAACGTGAAGCGTCGTCAATAAAAGTAACAACATACTTTTTATTACCAAAATACGGAGTTGAATGCAAAGCACAAAGATCACTATGAATTAATTCAAGCACCGACGAATCCCTTTTCACATTAGGAAACGGTTGCCTAGTGATCTTTGTCAACATGCAAGTTTTACATTTTTCGGTTTTAACGTCAAAAGCCAGAATAAGACCGTCTTTTGACATTTCAACCATTCTTTTAAAATTAACATGACCAAGCCTTGCATGCCACAAAAAATAATCAACACAATTCTCATTTGCAATATAAACAGAATTTGAATCAAACTTATTTTTATTCAAACTCAACATAAACATATTATTATTCAAATAACCAAATCCTACAAAAGAGCCACCTTTTGACAAGGTAAACTTGTCGGACTCAAAATCTTGCCTATATCCTAACTTATTCAAGATACTACCGGAAACCAAATTCTTTCGAATTTGTGGTACAAACAAAACGTCTAAAAGTTCAATAATTTTGCTAGAACTAAACTCTAGCCTAAGTAAGCCATGTCCGAGAATGGGATCATTTGACTCGTTCCCCATGTGTTGGGTCCTTGACCAACATCTTCCTAAATCGAAATGTGGCGCTGGCTGCTATGCTATAAGGAAATAAAGTTACGCCTTCTCCATCAACAATTGCTTTTGGCGTAGTGGTAAGTGCTTAGATCCTAACATGTGGTATCAGAGCAGGTCACGGGTTCGAATCCCATGGAGTGCATTTAAATGCCAAATACATGCTATGCAGCCATTGACTTCTAGCATAGATCTTGTTAGTGTTGACAGATGCTTGGGGGGGGGGGGTTGTTGGGTCATTGACCAGCATCTTCCTAAATCGAAATGTAGCGCTGGCTGCTACGCTATAAGGAAATAAAGTTGCGCCTCTTCATCAGCAATTGTTTTTGGCGTAGTGGTAAGCGCTTAGATCTTAACACCATGTGTAGCACAGATCCGTCTTCAACCGGTTCCAAAGTGGTGAACCAACGTCGATCCTTACACACATGACTCGAGGCACCCGTGTCAATCCACCAAGCATCATCATCATCCTGCACATAAAATGATTCGGATATTAGTGGTACATAATTCAAATTTGAATTAAAACCAAAGTCAATAAACTGACCTTGCCGTGGGTGTTGATCCTTAGATCCTTTCCCACCACCACTTGTGCTTGCTCCATTCTTATTCTTGACAACCCGACAATCCCGTTTGAGATGGTCGGTCATGCCACAAGTCCAACAGGTTAATTTAACCTTTTTGTTGGGACCTTTCTTGGTTTCATTGAACTTGCGTTTTCCCTTGAAGTTGTTGGATCTTCCCTCTTCTACCATGTTCACCGAAGGTGCAGAAACCTCTTTCATTTTAGTTTTCTCAGCCTCTTGCGCCCGAAGAGATTCCTCTATGCGCAAGTGACTACCGAGTTGTACAAGAGACAACTCTTCCTTCTTGTGTTTCAACATGTGTTTGATATCTTTCCAAGAGGAAGGCAATTTATCAATTATGCTCGATACAGAGATGGATTTGTCCATCTTCATATCATGTTGAGCATATTGGCCTAGAATGCGTAGGAGCTCATTACATTGCTCCATCACATGACTTGAATCCACCATTTTATAATTATTAAAATTACTCACGAGGAACTTCTTACTAGAAGCATCATCCGCCATGTATTTGGACTCAAGAGAGTCCCATAGCTCTTTAGCGGATTCAACATTTTGATAAATGTCAAAGAGGGAGTCACACATACCGTTCAAAATGTGGTCGCGACATATGTAATCTTCGTTTTCCCATTTGCCACGACGATGAGTCATCTCCAACGTCTCGTCCTTCATCACTTCCGGCATCGGCGTGCTCAACACATACACGAATTTCAACGTGGTAAACAAGAAGTGCATCTTCTTTTGCCATCGCCGAAAATCAACGCCTTCAAACTTCTCGAGTTTGGTGAACTTGGAAGTCATGTCTCTCACGAATTGATCACTCGCCATCTCTCTCACGAAAAATATTACTTAAGATTGTTGGGGAGTGGTGCAGAAAATCGGTGGGTAGAGAGAAAAGATGGTGAGATCGGAACTCGGATAAGAATGTGAGATCGCGTGAGAGCTCGCTTTCCTTAAGTGATATTTCGACCCTATTCTGCCTGGGTATCACGAAATTCACTCGATGATAATCTCAATTCACCGGTATCGATTCTGGCAGAAATCGATCATATTTAAACACCAAGAGAATCGTAACTGATCCTATATTATTAATGATAATAATTTTCCATTTAATGGGATTGATTATTAGCATAATTAACCCGCGGTTACACAATGATTTGGGGGTTACAAACTTGATTATCAAATATATTAGCAGTTACAAGTCTGGAGGTCCGCACGGCTGGAGGCGCGAGTGGACCCGCGCGGTCATCTGCGCCAAACACTGTTCGACAAACACTCCAGTGTCCCGCACGGCTTGTGGCGCGGATGAACCCGCGCCAAACACTGTTTGTCGAACCCTCCAAAGACCCGCACGGCTCATGGCGCGGTTGAACCCGCGTCGTAGCCCGCGCCAAGCACTGCCAACCTAACCACTTAATAACCCTCCAATCATGACCATCCAACAATCCCGGGTGCTAGCTAGCTTACACGAGTGTGCACTCCACACCTTCTAACTCGTGTTATAGCTTAGCTACCAACCCCATTATTATCTTGTGAACCCAATTACATAAAATGAACCGATGATTTCACTAAAATCACCAACATAAACTACAATAATTCTGGTCGATTCCAAGTTCTTTAAACAAAACCGATCAATTTCAATTTGGTTCCACAATATAAATAAATTGTGTAAAGAGCAAATAAAAACGAGTAATTTTTTAAAACATAATAATTTAAATAGAAAATTAATAAACTTGAAATAAAAAAAAAATAAACCTATTAAATTAATCTCAAGCAGATGTAAGATGTAAGCAGATCATACCTCTAACGTATAATCCAATTGGTAGATATATTATCTCCGCAAAGACTACATGCTTGCAAAACAATAATTAAAAGAATTGAAAGAGTAAATTACATTTGGGATGAGACGACACTGATACAGTTCCACCAACTTACTTGTAGCAGCTCGAATTTTCAAATTAACGAAATCTATCTTAAGTCTCCTAATCATTCTCAATTTGAATTTGCGTCCTTCTTAGGTTTACCTTTGACTTTAAACCTCACGAGAAATCTTTCCGGGTGAAGAAAATCCCAATTTTTGGAGTTGGATAAAGGTTGGACGACAGTGCCCGACGACCTTGCCATGGGCATTGTCGTCGTGGTCACAATCGCCGAGGAGGATCGAGTCTTGGTACAAGTTCGGCGGGTATGCCCCGCGATTGTGACAACGACACTATCGCCGTGTCACTCTCGCGCCATGGGAGTGAGTCGCGGTACCATTTCCGCGAGAATGCCCTGCGATAGTGACAATGTCACTATCGCCAGGGCAATGTCGTCGATGAGGAATCTGAGTATAAAAAGGGCAACAACGAGTTTATTCTCATTTTTTCTGATTTTTGGCAAGTCTTATCTCGTTTTTCTAGCAGATTTTGGGTGGTTGTGGGCATTCATTGTGAAGGTTCTTCATCTTCAAGTCCTAGTATCATCTTCTCCATTATAGGGTTTTGCTAGGGTTTGATAAAACCCACATTGTGAGTACATTCTTCATTTCTAAAACTTTATACATATCAAAATGATGATTTTTAAACTTATAATCATCTCCTTGTTCACATATTTTTATTTAAAATGACTTTTTACCTAACTTACTATTTTGGAGATTTTTAGGGTTTCTAAAAATAAGATAAAGAGCTTCTATATTTGAGTTATAAATGTTATTGGTTCTCATTTTGAGATTGGATATTTGGTTGAACTCATGATAGTCATTTTCATAAATGTTTATGTGGTGGGTTTTGCTTGGAAGTATGAGTATTTTGAAATATGAAAAATGTGGTCTTTTAATAGTGCTAAAAAAATGATGCCCTTACATTTATGTGATTATAATTTGGCACAAATGAAATTGTGACAAACCTTAGACTATACTAGTGGATCCATAGGTATTGAGTCGACTTAATTTTGGGTTATTTATCACTTATGTAGCTAGTTGAGACATTGGGTCCTCGGAGACAACTTGGTACGGTTATGTGGGACCGGTTACTAGCCAAGGTTCTAAATGGTGTGAGGCGTGGCGTAGCGGCGAGGTCAAGCCTCAAGCCTTACGAGTTATGGCGAGGCCATTGCATTTTCCAAGGTGTGACTTAAGGCGACAAATCTGTATATAATTTATATGTATATATATATGTGTGTGTATGTGTGTGTTTTTATCGGTGTCTTGAACAATAATGAACGAGTTATTAACAATTTAAATTCATATAAAACGATAAACAAAAAAATTTCTAAGTTATAATCGATACTAATGGGTAAATTCCAATCGAATTTCAAAGTACACAAATTCGAAGTTGTAACGCCATAACGCGCCATGGCGGGCCATGGCACGCCATAACGAGCTCGACGCCTTATTTCAATGCCAAGGCGTAACGCCATAACGCGCCATGGCGTGCTATGGCGCGCCATAACGAGCTCGACGCCTTATCTCGACGCTAAGGGGTAAAACGTGGCGGCAAGGCCGCGCCTCGATGCCAAGGCGCGTTTTTTAGAACCTTGTTACTAGCCATGGACCGTAAATGTAATCATAGTGAATGAGTATGACTTGGATCATCGGATGCCTTCCCCCACATCTGAGTACGAACCAGTGTTGTTCGTGGCCATGGTTTCAAGTATTGAGCTCACAACTCAGAGAGTCACTTACTTTTGTGTTCCACCACGACCCTTGGAAATCTGGTCTCCCCCGTCATCGCAAGATGTATTATTGGACCGAAAGGTCACTATATGGTTGTTAATTCACCTGCAAACTCCACTCTATGGAAATGATTTATTATCCTTGCAAACTAAAATTATTTCCCAATCATTATATAAACTGTATGTTCTCACTAGGCTTTAAGCCTAACACTTTTCTCAAATGATGTGTATAACAGGTTTCCTTAGCGGTAGGTTGCCGAAGGTTTGAGTGACGAACGTGGGCTTTTGAGGCGTTTTTGAGATGAATAGATATTTGGAGTCTTGGCGTTTAAACAATTTCTTTATTTTGAGAATTTGGATTGACAACCGATGTAATCTAGATAGAATCTGTTTAGATTAGTTTGTTGTTGATTTTCATTTTCGTTCAAAGGTTTTGTAAACGCTTTATACATTTACCCATTTGGGTGGTTTACTCCAAATACAAACGCCATATTGCCGAATTTTCAAAATTTTAAATTACTCTAAATTTTAGGGTGTTACATTACTGTCAGGGACGAACCTATAATTTTTTTTCAAAAGGTGTCACCATTTGACTATAAGAAAGAAATATATAAAGTTTTTTTTACAAAATTAATGTTGGTTTGGTGGTTAATTCCTTACTTTTCAAATGTGAGGTCTTGAGTTCGAGTCTTGTTATTGCAAACTTTTTAGAAACATAATAAATCCGAAATTGAAACCTAAAAACTATGAAAATGACTTTAATGGGACTCGAACCCAAATGTGAAATGGAAGAAACATATAGCAAACCAACTCTGCCAAGGAAAATTTGTGACCTTGTTGTAGTTTCAAAATACATATGGTGTTACGCAACAATTTGATACGTTTGCACCTTTTACAAACCTAATTTTTTCACCCTTCGATAGAAGAATAATATGATGGCACCACTACAAGTCCGCCCATGACTAATGCATGAACATGACTATATGCCCACATTCAACATGTTAAAATGTATCTGCTGGTCAAATATTATTAAGAATTCGCAAGGTTCTAATTGGCGTGAGGCGTGGCGTGGCGGCGAGGCCAAGCCTCAAGAGCCATGGCGAAGCCATGACGTTTTCAAGGCGTGACTTATGGCGTCATTTTTCTAATTCATATATATCATTATATATAAAAACATATGTTTTGTATTGTTAGTCAACGAGTCAATTGTAATAAACAAGTTAAATTATGGTATATATGAAAAAATTTGCAAATAAGACATTAAAAACGTAAAGAAAAATCAAATATTGCATTACGAAACTGTGCAGCGAGTTATTTAGAACATTGATAATTCGTATTATCAGAGACACATACCATCAAACCTAGCTATATATATGGAAAAGATCCCGCGATAACCTTGAAAAAATAAAGAACCGAAAAACCACAAAAAAACGGATGAAAAAATATATTAAAATGGATGTCAAATCAAAGATAATAAAGTAACTTTTTTTTTCCGGTGTAATTTGTTTTGCTCCAATTTTGTTTGTATTTCACTCATTTTCAATTTGAAAATTAAGAAGTATTTGTATTTAAAAAGATGTTATAGCCACTTTTTTAATCATATCCGTTGGATCATCTCAATCCAACGGTTTGAATGAGTTCTTCAACTTTTTCTTTTTTCAGGGTTATATATTATAGCCATAGGTTCACTTAAAAAGTGCTAAAGGTGTGAGAAGTAATCATAACCCTTCCCTTAAAAAATTAACGTTCAAGATTTGGGAGGCTAATTGTGCAACACTAAATTATTCGATCTGATTGATAAGCAATAATAATATCCAATGGATGAAACCAACTTGATCCAATCATCCATTTGGATTGAATTGGATCAGTTGTCCAATGTTAATTGGATTGAATCGGATGATAAAATTCAACATCCAATATTTAATTGGATTGGATTCAACTAAATCAATTAGATTTTAATTGATGAACCCCACTAATAGATTATTTGTAGAGCTCCTCACATGTAGTAAATGAAATAATGAAAATTAAAGTAACGAGCAATGTAGAGAGTGCATAGGAATGAAATTTTTTCATATTTAACTCTATATATATATCTATACTATATTATAAATATGACATAAAAAACTCTTAAAAACAAGTCTTAAAGCTTAATGTACCGCTATTTAATGTTAATTACTTAAAAACAGCCATAAAAGTTGTATGTACTACATTTAATGTTATTCATTAATTTTCAATCATTATCTCTAACCATTTTAACTCCCCTAAAATCATTTCTCACTTTAACTCCCCTAAAATAACTCTCAGCATATTTTAGATATAAAAAATCTAAAATATAATTAAAAAATCTTACATAATATTTTATAAAAAAAATTATATTATTAAACCAAAATAAATTACATTATATTATTAAGTCTAAATTAAACAAATTTATATAAAAAAAGCATTATCATTCTCTCACAACCATCCAAAATTGTAATGTAAATCGACAAAAAACAGAAAATAAAATGAAACATTAAAATCGTGATATATCTAGTTGCATTGCGCGAGTACACTTCTATAATAATTAAAGAGATAATGTATAAAGTGCATTAGAGATACCCTTAGGAGAGAGAAGATCTTTTTTATCATCCAAATTTTTTTTTATATTTAAAATGACTGTTTAGAAGGAAAAAAAATTAATATTTTATTAAATATTTTAATATTATGAATAATGTTGTAAATTTTAAAATGAAAAAAATTATTAAAAGATTTTATAAATGAGACATAACCCCTTGAAAATAAGTTTGGCTTTGTTCCTTCTTTAAGATGTTAAACAAACATAAATGGACACACAGAAAAACACCATCTATCATGAGATCGTTAGTAAACGACATACAAGTTACTAACTGTTATTCTACTTTTTTTGGGTAACCGTGTGTCTCCAGGTCTTATATGGATTGACTAAACCCCCGGATGGCTTGGAGTCATCAAAGGTGAATCTGCATGGTTACAAGCTCTTTGGCAGCATTAAGATTATAACTTAAGGAAGATGAGATTTCTACTACATCCCCGAAGTCTTTACCAATGCGCCACAATCCAAGTGATTATCATTTTAGATTAAGGTCAACATAATCATCATTCCTCGTTGAAGCTTAACATATAGAATATCATCATTTCCATATAAACAAACATAAACGAACCGACTATCAAACGCTCACCAACATAAACAGATGAACGAGACCATTGTTCCTTAAGAACCAAAAATCCGCCCAAGCGTTCAATTCATTTACAAGTTACTACTATATTTGAATGTGGTAAAATTACCATTAACCAACCGTACTATTTATGACAAAAAGAAAACTAAACACAAACACCCTTCCAACATTCAGTCATTCACAATGTCATCAGAAACTGGTAAAGTAAAACACTTCAAGAACTCAAAGCTCAACCCCATCAGGTATCAAAACAACAGAGCCTGTGGTCTTTCGACTTTCGAGGTCCAAATGGGCTTGAGCTGCCTGAGACAGAGGGTATTTGTGGTTAACCCGAACCCTTAAAATCCCAGCCGAAATGTTGCCAAATACCTCACCAGCGGCTTCAAGTAGCTCGTCTCGTGTCCCAGTGTATTGCATGAGAGATGGCCGCGTCAAGTACAGCGATTTCACCCCAAGTGCTGATAAAGGTATGGGGTCTGGTGCGCCAGATGCCTGCCCGAAACTCACCATGTGTCCTCGTGTTTTTAAACAGGCTAACGATCCCTGAAACCACAAAGAAATGTCCTGCTCAGTAATTTTGATCGATAAATTACGATTCCAACTTTGGTTCCTGGAACCATGAACTACGACATGCTTGGCTGGTTCCAACTTGTCTAAAGTCTAAACCAAACCAATCAGTTTCAGTTTGGTTCTGCGGTTTAAATAAAGTGTCTTGATAGCAAATAAAATCTCGTTATTTTAGAACCTAATAATTTTAATAGAATATTAATAAATTGAAATTGAAAAACCAAGCAAACCCATTAAGACCCCGGCTTGTAAAAATACAAATTAAAAGAAAACAGAAGCACACGCTATAGGTGGCTGTGTGTGCAATCAAGCAATGGGTACATGACAAGGCAACGGGGACAAATGAAATGGAGAACAACGAGATGACATGGGTTAAGGAAAATGAAAACTATGAAAAACTAAAGACCGACTTCATTACCTCAAAGGTGTCTTTCCCAACAGAATCATAAACTACTTCTACTCCTTGGCCTGATGTGATCTCAGTAACACGTTCGGCAAAACTTTCTTCTTTGCTAATAATAACATGGTGGCATCCATCCTCCTTGGCTTGCATGGCTTTCTCTTTGGTTGAGACGGTTCCAATAACAATAGCTCCGAGTGCATTTGCCCATTGACACAACAATGATCCCACTCCACCGGCTGCTGCATGAACAAGGACGGTATGCCCACGTTCAACCTGTTAAAATGTATCTCTCAGTTAGAAATATATCAAAGAGAATGCAGAGCTGAAATAAAAGATGGCTGCCTTTTACGAATGATTTATTCAGGAAATCATCTACAAATTAGTAGCAATGAATGGACAAGAGATACCAATCGGTTTTCAACCTTGGATTGAAACTAATCTCTTTTCAATATATCCCATGAAAATGAATCCTCTCCTTTTTCTAGAATAATACCCACTTAAAATTACCTATTTGCCCAGTTTTGTCATTACAAATAAGATAATGGCATTGATTTGGAAATTTTGGATCCATAAGCTTTCTTTATTTAAGGTATAAAGCATGACGGTTGAGGGGGAGGGCCGAAGGGGACGTGCGATGAGCAATTGAGGAGAGACATGGGGGCCTTAGGCATTTCCAAAGACATGACATGTAATATGAGTTATTGGAGACACAAAATTAGAGTAGTTGACTAGGGGTGTGGACATGTTGCTAGCTTAAATGGGAGGAACAGAATTGGAGAGGTAGAGGGTGGGAGGGATGGAATAATGGGCCGACAAATAGGTTACCAAGGTCCTACATTAGACTAGGGGTTGGATAGTTTTTCAAACCCTCGTTATGTTCCTTCTACCTTGTACCTACTTCTGTTTTTTATGTTGTTTGATATATTTTAACCTTATTAGTTATTCTTTTCACGATCTTCTCTTTGAACTTCTTCTTTCTTTTTCTTTTCTTCAAACACAGTGACAAACTTTCTGAAAATATCAGGTCAAACTATTTTCTCACATCCATTTTTTCTAAAGTCAGTGGTATTCATGGAAACAAATGCTCTAATTTGGAGTAGAGGTCGGTCTATGTACATTCCACCAAGTAAACCCAGTATATCCCACTTGCAGGCAGGGTCTGGGTATCTGGGATGGGTAAGATGTACGCAAACCTTGCCTCTTCTCAAAAGACAGAAAGGTTGCTTCAGGGAAGACCCCGGCTTGCTAAAAAGATTTAGTAAGAAATTTAGAAAGCACAACTACAAGCCACAAATTTTCAAAAAGTGGTTTTTTAAAGACAAAATTATAAAAGAATGCAAAAGGCTTACATAGCTTAAAAGCACACTGAACACTCCACCCTCAGAAACTCCCTATATCTATAAAAGAATGGAGACAATATAAACACATATATAAAGAAGATGAAGCTGAATTTCACCTTGAAGCAACGACGGACTAGGTACTGAGCAGTCATTCCCTTAAGCATGACAGAAGCTGCTACAGTGGGGTCAATATTAGACGGGACAGGTACCACTTTCTCTGCAGGAAGTATCTGCTCTTCTGAATATGCTCCCATTGGAAACCCAGCATACGCGACCACATCTCCAACTTGCCGGCCAGTCAGTCCAGGACCAACAGCCATTACAACTCCCACTGCCTCCATACCTTCAAGTAAAAGATATATCTATTACTACCTTATAATGCATATATGAAAAACTCTTAATTACAACTATTAAAGCAAGAGGTGCAACTTTTTTTTTTTGTGTGTGTGTGTGTGTGGTGGGGGGGGGGGGGGGGGGGGAGGGTATTCTGGGCCTTTGGAGAGGTACAACCTTTTTAAGCATGATTTTTGAAAAACTATGAATTACAAATGAAGAAGCACAATGTACAAGTTCTTATGCAGACTTTTAAACCCAATTAGATTGGTATCTGAATAGTTTTCTTTCTACTGTGAAATAGTCATCATTTCCATATCCATGTATCACATTTCCCATTTGATACCAGGCTATTCAAACATTCAAAGGAGAGATTCAAATTTCAAAATTTTGAATCTATGTTCCATACCCTTTTGCATTATGCAGCTTTTATGTTCCCAATTTAAGTTAAAATTCAAATTTCAAAATGTAACCTCAAAAGCATATCGAGAGTGGTATCTGAATAGTTTTCTCTCTCCCGTGTAAAAGTCTCCCTTTCCATCTTCATTGACAACTTTTCTCCCGTGTAAAAGTCTCCCAATTCAAATTCAAATTTCAAAATTTAACTTCAAAGGATGCTAATGCTCTTCACCCCTGGAATCCTTTGGCGCTCTCTTCATCTTCAAAGCTTTCCTCCCTCCACTGCCATACTTAATACTAAAGTCATTTCCAAGATATCGGAGCTTTAACATGAGTTTTCCGAGTTCATAGGTAAAACTTGACCTTATTTTCGAAATCACAATACATGGCTGGAAGGTCATACTTAATCCTTATTTTCGAATCGTTTGTTTTATTTCAGTTTCGAATGGCTGGAAGGTCACCGTTCTCACCACCGCCAATGGTGGATGAAACGATGATTTGCGGACCTCAATGGGAGGTTGAGACCTAACTTTCTTACCAGACTTCTTTTCAGCAGTATTTTTCTCTCTTGCTCTACCGATTTCAAGATTTCAAATTTCAAATTTGAATTAGGAACACTCTCATCATCGAGAGAGAATAAAGGGTTTCTAATTTTCTGTGTGAAACGTGAATGGCCCCAAGGTACCTCTTCCTTTAATTTTTTTCTTTTGAGTTTTTTTTTCTTAATGTATTTATAGCATCTGTTTATGCCGTATGTTGATCTATTTTTTGTAGCTCTGTTAGTATAGGATTGTGCTTGGTAAGTTGTTGGCTTTATTTTATCTTCCATTGTTATTAAGCTTTTTTTCTTTGAGATCCACCCCAAGACATCCCACGCCTGATTCCTCACGCTTCACACTCCAATCCATCCCAAGGTGACGCTTCACACTCCAACGATGCGTCATAATGAACTTCGACCCTGATGGTTTCTATTTGAAAACTCGATAGGTTTCGACCCTAATGAGCTTGTTTACAGATTGATTCAAGCTTGTGTAGAGATGGATTGAAGCTTTTGTCTTGATTCTCAGTGGTTCATTATTGATCCAAGGTAAGCTTTCATTATTTTGTGTGTTCATTGTTTTTATCTGCTTTGCGATTTCGTATGAACTTTTACTTTGCTTTGGTACAATGTGGTTACGAGCTTCAACCCTAATAGTTTCTATTTGAAAATATCGATTTATGGCTGTTTAGAGATCGATTCAAGATTGTGTAGAGATCAATTATGTTTAAATATATGACTGTTATGTACAAATTCAACTATTTCCTCAAGGAACGATTAACTTTCCCAATTATTTCAAGGCAGTCCAACAAAATTAAATCAGGAACACACCATGAGTAAATCATCATCCCAAAACAAATCAGGAACCCACCAGCTCTGGCTTTTCACCCAGATCACGACCAGCACCAACCAAGGCGCTGTTGGAGCAATTCTCTTTCACCAAAATCAATTAATCCTATCACCAGGCCTCAGATTCAACACTTGATTTAAACAATAAAGCTTAAATTTGTAATTTATATTGAGTGCTGTAATTTTAGTAGTGGTTTTATGGCACATCATACTCATTTAATTGAATTGTTTACCCGTGATGTTAAAATTGACACCTTTTTCAAATCATCTAATGAGTTTGCTTGAAAGATTCTTATGCCCAATGGACCAATCTTTTATCTTAATTAATACCTTGTAATATTTTCATTTAGGATGTTAAAGGTTCATTTTAAATTGTCTTTTAAGATTCCTTGAAATGTGCTCAAAATATGATAACTTGTAAAGGTGCAGAACGATTTGGAGTTCATGGTAAGGGGGGCTAATTTACAGCTTGGTGATTGCTATGTGCTCATTAATCTCATTCAAGATTATTTTGGACACCATAAGCGGTCACTATTCTAAAAATGGCTTGTTTTATTAGATGGTTGTTTTTAACATTTGTACCACATATTGTTAACTGATGCTTTTATTAAACTAGTGTCTCTTCAATCAGTAAGCTGCAAAGTGGTTATGATAAAGAGAAAGCTAAAACACTTTGCGTTTGCTACCTTCAATTCAAAGACTACTAAAATCCTCTTGAAGTGAGTTTTCCAAGAACCATCCTTCCCTTCTTTGTCTTCCGACTAAAATGCTCGATTTAGGGGTTGTTTAACAAACGCTTACCCGGTAAGCTCTTACCAAGTCACTTACCTTACCGGATGAACATTACAACTACCGAGAATCTTACCCGGTAAGAACGATGGCAAGGGCCAAAAGTCTTACCCGGTAAGTGTGGGCGGCCTTCCATGGATGAGAAGGTTGAGTTACAGTACAGACTCCGTTGGCTTTCGCAAGGAAGCATCTCGGAAAATGGAGAGATGAATTGATCGATTTATCGGATCCTAGGTCGGGACTGACGGGGCAAGTCTTACCGGGTAAGCACTTACAAGGTATATTGTTGCATACGATGCCGTTTAAATGAACTAGAATCTTACGCGAGAAAGCAAGTGGAAGTGTTAATTTTTACCGGTAAGCACTTACCGGGTAAGCATTTAGGTAAACGGCCCCTTACTTTGTCCTCTGATTCAAATTCGGGTAAGCTGCAACAGTTATTTGATCTAAACTCCAATGCTTTTAGGTGATGTTATTGTACTTATCGAGACATATAGTTACTCTAAGTACAAGAAATTTTAGAAAAATTTATGGTTATCAGATGTAATTTTAGGGTTCAATGTTGATATTTACATTATTAGATCAAAACTGTATCAGAGACCGGTGGGAAATAGTTTTTTTTTAACTTATGGAACTTAAATTCTTTCAATTATGAATTTGAAAAGAACAGATTTTGATACGATATCAAAGTGAAATTTGAATTTATATAAAAAAGTTATTCAGAGAATGAGATGTTGCAATAATTCAAACAACCCAGTAAAGAAAGTATTGCATCTACTAATTTGTCGGGCAACCATGAATTGCCTCGAGTTATCTCAGTTGAACCTTCATGGCCACAATGGCTTTGGTAGCACTTGGATTTGGACCCGGGTTGATAAGATTTTCGACTACAACCTGCTAAGGCTCTCGAAGTGATTTTAATTAACGTATTGGTTTTTCTTGATGCAATGTACTTTTCACTGATCAGGTGCGCAACAAAAGCTGTCATAATTTATCTCTAAATTAGGTAATATGTTCTCCGCAGATTGTGGAACTCCATAAATGTGTGGTTAGTTCATCTGGTTGATTCTCATTTATCAATTCTGTTTTCTCTGTCTTCAAATTGTTGGGTGATGTTTCTTTTAAAATCCACTTGCATGACTTTCGTTGGCCACTTTTGCTCTCATGTCCTAATGGTTTCTGCCTACCACTCTCTCTGCCCAAAATTTGAAAATCAGGAACATGGTCGTTCAATTGCTTTCTTGCTTTTGTATCAATTTTCTTCTTTCAAATTTAGAATTGATTTTGGTTTGTTTGCTTTTGTTTTCTATTTCTATTTTTCTTGATTAGCTATTGCTTTCTTAATATGTTATCTGTTACTGTTCCTTACAGGTTGGCTCAACATATTGGAGGTTAGAAGAGGAGTATTTGCTACCTGGTTGGCTCTGTCTGAGTATTTGCTACCTGGTTAGCTCAACAGTATGTTACTTTTCGAATATTCTCTTCAATTGTTTGCAGCCACTCCATTAGGTGAAATGCCATCAGATTGCAGTAGCAAGCAATCATTCTGCTTAACACAATCTGCCACATTTCTTCAGGTAAATCTCTCATGGACCAAACTACCAATCTCACAATCGATCTGTTAGTTTCTTTGTTTGATTTGCATCGATTTATGAACCATCAATTTGCTTCTGTTTGATTCATGAGCCATTGATTTGCATCTGTTGATTTGCATCAATTTATAAACCAATGATTTTAAACAGCGATTTGTTTTTGTTCAATTTATATCTGTTTTAAACCATCTATTTGCGTCTATCCGATTCATAAAGGATATGCATTTGTTGCATTTGTTCTAATATGAATTTGTTGACCATTTTAATAATGCATTTGGAATAATATGAATCAATGGAAACTGTTGTATTTTTTAAATTATGTGAACTTGATTTACCATTAAAATAAAATGGGAGACTATACATGTTCATGGAATAATGTGAATTGGGTTTGTAGTATTTGAATAATGTGAAGAATATGGAACCATTCACGTGTTCGCTTGCGAACTTGTGAAGATTATGCAGTCTTCCACATCAAATAGTTGGGATGTAGCAACCACTGTGTTTGATTCTTCCACATCAAATTGTTGGAATCATTCATAATGCCATTTGTTAAATTGCTCTCTCTCTTTTTCACAAATAAGAAGTTTCGTATTGAATTTGTTTTCTCCGCCTGATTAATGTTTGGACCGTGCTTCATTCCCTAATATCAATTTGTTCTCCGATAATTCATTCCACACTGTAAAGCTTATATTTTTTTGTTAACCGTGGATGTCTATACCAACTTGTACGCACCCCGACTAATCCTAAGCCTTGGAGAACCAAGAAATTTTCAAGTGGCGCCTTGCAGGACTTGAACCGGTGACCTCTGAAGAGAATCCTCGAAGGCCCAAACATTAATGCCAGTGGAGTTAACCCGACAAGGTTTAAAGCTCTTGAAATTTTCTTTTTTCTAGAAGTGGGTGGAAGCCCATGAAAAAGTAAAGCTTTTGGAATTGTAGTTACCTTCAAGAGGACTTCCCGATTCTTGAGGAGAAAAAAGTGTATGTATATCTGATTCAATTGTATTCAACATTTCTTGAATTACGAATATTTGATTCAATTGTATTCACCATTTTTGAACCTTTTCTTTTGTACAATCAAAGTCTAAGTATTTCATAATCGGGGTTCATTGAACGGATATACAAATTTCATATCCCGCAGCATTGCGCGGGTAACCAACTAGTATATATATATATATATATATATATATGCATACATACTTAACCTCATGGATATTTATCTGAGATCGATAATTATACCATCCATAGACTCTAAAGAAAACAAAGACCTTAGCACATAATAGCGTGACAAAATCGAAATATTTAGTGCAAAAAAGCAACTATTTTGCTGCTACTGCTTCAAGCAGGGCCTACTTCATTTGTCCCAAAATAAACACAACTAATCTCCCTTATAGGATGTCTGAAAATAGATGCTTCATTTTACTGTTTGGCAAAGTTATAATTCAAAATTTCCTATTTGTGTCGCCAAGGCATAGCAGTTAGCACAGTTGGTTTCAGGGTGGTATACTTGCACAAACTGGCGAGAGTTCGAATCTGGCAGCCGCAGTGTAGGAGTCACAATTCCTTTAGGGGATTGAGCTCCTTGTGGGCACCGGGGTCTTAAGCCGTCCACCTATCGGGTTGTTGTGTATCTATTTGCCTCTCACATGACACTCTTGGGGTGGGGCAGGCGGGCCTGGGGGCAGCGTGAGCCGGCTCGAGGGGTTGTCGGTTAAAGATGCACAAAAGTTCCCATTTGCCAGTTACTAATCACTAAAAAGTTATCGATTATTGATTTAGTTCACAAGATTCATTTACTTTTAACATTGTTGAGAGCTAGTTTAGATAATTTACAAATAGTCAAATACTTCTATTAGACAGTGTGCCCTGTTATATGCTGCATTAACTTTGGGACAAAGAGATACTACATGATGGAGGTCCAAATATTCATTCTCTCAGACACATACAGATACACAAATATCTCCCAGAATTTAACATCATTAAACAGCAATGGATGAGATAAGATCAAACCTGGTATGAATGGCATTGCAGCTGCCTTGTAGACACCTTTACGGAAATAAACATCAATAAAATTTAACCCAATGGCCTTGTTCCTCACCCTAATCTCTCCATCTTTAGGGTCTCCTATTTCAACGTCCTCCCATTTCAGGACCTGTATCAATTTGATTTAATTTGTCACAAAACTCCTTCACATATTGGCAAGCTGATCACAATGTAAGCTAGGTAATATCAAAATGAAGCAGCTATAAAATGAAAATCTTTCTAACCACCATAAGAAATCCACAAGTTACTTATAAGTTTTTGTGCATAAAATCTGTGACTATCCATACGATGCTATGTGGCTTATAACGACATAACCGGGATGTGAAACACAAAAAAAATTCTTGGCAGAATGGATAGCGACCTACCATGCTTTTCTTAACTGTGAACTACTAGAAATATTTTATTTAAATGTAATGCTCCTTCCATTCCTAATAACAAAGATTCACATAATTTCGATGTCAAAAGTTTCTCAAGTTATATTTATCAATCAACTGAATCTTTCTGGTCCTTGATGAGTAATCATAATAATGGAGCAATGAAACTAGTAATTTTGAGAAATAACTGTGTCATAATAACATCATTCCACTATTCTAGTTATCATATGTTCAGATAAGTAAGTAGTAGTTATAATTAATCCAACAAACCAGTTGATCGTCCCGTAATCCACATTTTAGTCAATCAATCAGTCACTCAATAGCTTAGCTCCGATTAAGAACTCTAGTTACAGACTTACAGCAGATCCATATCAAAAAGGACAGTAATTGAAATAAATAATCACTAGAAAAACATTCTAGGATGTTACAGATGCTACTGTTCACAGATATCGTGTACCACAAAATGCGTATAAACTTCAATCAGCCACTTAATTACAACAAAAAAACTCTTGTGTTTCATAAGGTAAATGAATTAAGAAAGGAGATCCAGTAAGGTAAGTGAAAGGACCTCAGGACCACCATGTTCATGAACCCTAATAGCTTTGACCATGGCGGATGATGATGTAAAAATTGCTCGAACTGTTGCAAAATTGGATATAGTGAAATTGAGGTGCTGTTGTTGTTGTTGTTGTCGTTGAAGACGAAGAATCGAAGGTCGATTAGTGAGAAAAAGGTTTAGTAACAGGAGGGATTGACTCAGTCGTCTTGATTGAATACGTACAAATCCCATTTGCACAACATCTTTCACGCATCTTTCCTTCCACGTAACCATTTGTAGAGTTGAGTGTGCTGATGACTGGTGAGTTATACTTTAGACCCCTACACTATGTTGTAAGTTACAATTAAGACCCTACACTATATTGAGAGTGCTATTTTTGTAATTCATTGTAAATTAACTATTACATGTATTCTAATTTTTCAACGAAAATCTATACTATATTATAAAGATGACATAAAAAACTTTTAAAAACAAGTCTTAAAGTTTAATGTACCGTTATTTAATGCTAATTACTTAAAAAACAGTCATAAAAGCTGTATGTATTACATTTAATGTTATTCATTAATTTTCAATCATTATCTCTAACAATTTTAACTCTTCTAAAATCATTTCCCACTTTAACTCCCCTAAAATAACTCTCAGCATATTTTAGATATAAAAAATATAAAATATAATTAAAAAATCTTACAGAATATTTTATAAAAAAAATTATATTATTAAACCAAAATAAATTACATTATATTATTAAGTTTAAATTAAACAAATTTATATAAAAAAATCATTATCACTCTCTCACAATCATCCAAAATCGTAATGTAAATTGACAAAAAACAGAAAATAAAATGAAACATTAAAATCGTGATGTATCTAGCTGCATTGCACGAGTACACTTCTAGTAACATTTAAATAATAATCATGCCAAAATTGTATATTTTTTTATAAATAGGGTTTATGTTAAAATTACATATTGATCCAATGAAAATAACAGTATTTTATTTAAAATTGTATATAATGCGTAAATTACACCAATTGTTCATATGATTTTGACAAACTTCACTAAACGCCTTTGCAATTTAGAATTTTCATCATTCCCTCCATATCATTTGAACTTGCTTGCATGGGGGCGGGGGCAGATGTACAAGGGAATTGGTGGGGAAGGGCTTCATTAAAAGAAATATTTTTTTATAGGTTAAAAACAATTTTATTTTTACTTTCCACCATTCATCCCCAAATAATTTTCTACATGTGTCTCCACCAATCAAAAAGTTATCTGGAAATCAACAAAAAAACACCAAAAAAGCCTCTCAAAATTAATAAAAAAAAAACAAAAAAGTGCTTCGAAATCGACAAAAGAACTAAAAAAACTCTTCGAAATCAAGCAAAAAACTTTAAGAATCCATCAAAAAGGTGGAACTCGGCTAAAAATACATCGTTCGACTTTGCGGACCTTTAATATAACTTGAAGGTGCCCCCAACAGATAAAATCCTGGATTCGCCACTGCATGGGCCGTCCATCCCTCTAAAATTCGTCAAGTTGTATTCATTAATGTCTTCATGTGCTAGTCATGGAATGATATTTTAGTCAATTTACCTTTTATTTTATAATTATCAATATATAGGTGTTTAAAAGGTTTAAAAATAATAATAAAAAACAAAACTCAACCCCTACCACACACTACTACTATCCTCATCTTCTCCATCTCCATCCCCTCATCTCACCCTTCCCCTTCATTTATTGTATTACCAAAAGCTTTTCTCCATTTTCAACAATAAAACAAATAAATGCAAACACGATATTGATAAGAAAGTGCATAAAGCCGTCCGATCGCATTAGAACCGATCGACTATGATTAAATTTCAACTTGTAATTAGGTTGGATAAGATCCAAAATTTAACATTCAAATTGGATTGATCAATTCTTAGTTGACAATTCAAAATCCAATAAAACTAAATCGATCCAATCTATTATCATCCAATTAATATACATACATACATACATATATATATATATATATATATATATTTAATTAATAACATTGTGGATCTCAGTACAGTTCAATAATAATAGATTAATGGTAAATAACATAGATTGAATCACAAATCCTGGTCATATGATTGGATTGGTCGATAAAAGGTTTAAGCAATTACAGAAAGAACACGAGTTATGAGCCGTGTAATGCTTACGACCATTCAACCTCTAACCCTAATTACCACTAAAACAAACCTTAAATACTAAGGGTTTGGGTCTAAAAGCCCAAGGCCCATTACAACCAAACGAGCCTTTTAACAATTAAAGGCTTTTATAATGCATTAAATAATAAAACAATTAAACTCTATAAATATATTATACAACTTTCAATGCACTAGGACTTTCAGTCCTAACAATCTCCCCCTAAAGTTGTAGAAAGAATTTATCATCTTGAATCTTCAGGTCTTGATCTTCTATCCCTCTTGAATCTTTGAAAAACTTTGGTGTTGCTTGTCTTCACGTCTTCCCTAGCTCCCCCTTGAATAAAGTTCTTGGTCTTCATAGTTTCAACTTTGTAACCAGATTCAATGTACAATGGTCTCGACTGAATTCACTATTGAGCAGCTTTCAACTGTAGAAACTCAACACATCGAATCAGCCCACAAGAAAGATAATGTGCGAGTTACATGACATTCCACAGTGCATCTTCAGTTTAAAAACAAATAATGTGTCTTTGAACCGCGAGTTGAATATGCTTTCAGCTTAAGAACTTGTTTCAACCAGCTCGAAGGAAGAAAGAATTTGTAGCAAACACCACTCAGATTTAAGAAATTATGTTACTCCCCCTCAACTTTTGCTGACTCCTTTTCAACATGATCCTTTATATCTTTGAATCTTTATATCGTTTCTCCACCTCATGATGACTAGGAGCATCCTGAGTATCATGTATCTTCAAAGACTAACTTGATGAGTAGCAAAAGATCAGATAAAAACTGTTAAGAACCAAGATGGGGTAATCAACTAATACAAAAACACATTAGTCACTGTTATCACAATAATTGAAATAATTGTGTGGCATATTTTCAGAGTTGGCATCGATGTATCTCGGATAGGACTTCCAGTTATCACTGAAGTAAAAATTTAAGAATCTACTTCTCAAACTGTTCCGGCAATATCACAAAGATATGCAAGAGGAATCACAAAGATTATTGCGTGTGTGAAAGAATTATAATCATGTATATATGGCTCAATGATTGATTCAACCTGGACGCATGTTAGAAACCAATAGACAAAGTAAGTAGAATATGAAGTTCAGATACCAGAGTTGATGTCTTCCTTTTTCAATATCTAAGACCTCTGAGTGAGGAGTAACTAGATTATGTGCTAAAATCTATGTGCATATATGAAACAAGTATCTTTTGTGAGATACTTGAGTGGCTAGGTCGGGTGATATGAGTTATCAACACTAGGTTCATGTTTGTTTCAATATCTATCTCCAAAGAACGAGAATGAATAGATTGTGTGGTAACCCGGATAACTGACTCGGTTTGGTAAGGACCAATAATTCTTTTAAGTCCTGTCACATCCTCACCATATTCTTTTCCTCCGAACTCGTCTATCAACCTAGACCCCTAACTGATATTTATGAATTGGATGCGTTTCTTGGGTAGGTCCTTTCGGTTCTGGATTGACCATAGAAAATGTATAAGTCATAACACTTCTTTAACTCACTAAGATGAAACATTGAAGTAAAAGTTCTGATTTGAGATAATCAGAAGTCGAAAGCATTTAAGAACGAGTTCTGAACTGAAGTGTTCAAAAGTCGATGAAAGATTGAAAACAATCACAGTACTCCCCCCTCAAATGTGGCATAACCCTTGATTGTAGTCATGTGACGTGAATAATCAGAATTAAATCACACATGACATTCATGCAAAACAGATTAGACAATTTTTGGTTTTGGAATCCATGCTTTGATGGATCCTAGATGGTTAGTTGCCTTAGCTTTAAAGTTATTAAACTAAGGATTGGGGATGCTATAAGTACCATACCAACTATTAACATACCTTGAATCCACAAAGTCACTCTTTCCACAATGAGTGCAACAAATCTTTGCTCGGTTTAGATTTATCAACTTCACTATAGAATAGACATAAATAGGTGAATCAGTCTTGGAAATAAATGACTTTGTATCAACTACAAGAGAATCATGAGACTTATCACAATCACTGTCTTCTGTAGTTGATTTCTTTCTCCAAACCATCTTTACTTTTATGAAAACATGATTATCTGTATTATCAACGAGAGAATTATAGAAAAGATTTGGAGGGCGAATCTGGTCTTTTGAGAATTCATTTGATTTGACAAAACTCTTCGAAGAAATAGTTGTAGAAATTGAACTTGAAGAATAAGGAGACTGAACAACAGTATCGGGACTGACTTGTTCAGATAAATCAACTTTGAAATTGAGTTTTTCAAGTTTCTTGACTTTTACGGATAAAATATTTCTTTCTTTGAGAATTGAATCAAATTGTTTTTGTAAATCAGATTTTACCTTCTACTCTTTCAAAATCTTTGTCGCTAATCCAGATAACTTCTGTGAAGGCTTACGAATTTCTGTTTCGAAAATCTTTTTTCACTTTCAAAGTCTTTTTCAATACTGTTGCATTTATCATATATTTATTTGAAAACCGCAACATTCTTCTTTTCAAGCACTTTCTTTTCAGTTTCAAAACGTTTTCGCTCTTTTATAAAAATATCTCTCTCAATTATCAAAACCTTTACGAACTCAGAAATCTGTTTTGAAAGTTTATCATTTTGAAAAAACCCTTTTTTTTATCAAAAACTTTCTTTCATCAAAAACTTTCTTTGAAAGCTCGAGAATCTTTCTCTCCAAATTCTTCCTTTCATTTGAAAAATCAACTCTTTTTCTTTTTCGATCTTCTTCTCAAAATCGGAAATCTTTTGTTTGAGTTCGAGATTGTTATTTTTTAAATCACTGATTTCATTTTTCAATGAATAATCTGAATCTTTGTTTTTCTTTTCAAGAATTTTCAGATCTTCCTCAGGATCTAGATCATCATAAGCCTTTTTGAATTTACCATTCACATATATAAGTGTTCTTCCCCTTGTTACTTGAACAAAATGATCGTTAAACAGATACTTCGATTAGAAGTTGAACTGTGCTAACAAGATCAACACAGAAACATACACTTGAAAGTACAAGGACTTAAAGTGTACACCTTACAAACTTGAAAGTCTAGGGACTAAAATTGACAAGAGATGAAACTTTAAAGTGTAAGGACCAAACGTGACAACGAGTGACACTTGAAAGTTTAGGGGTCAAAATTGATAAAAGATTGAAACTTTAAAGTTCAGGGGTCAAAAATGACAAACTTTGAAACCTTTGAATTACGGGGACTAAAAGTGACACAAACTAAAACTTAAAACTACAAGAACTAAAAGTGACAAAAAATTAAACTTAAAACTAGAGAGACTAGAAATGACAGAAATTAAAACTATCAACTATAGGGACTAAAAATGTAAGCTTTGAAACTTCTAACGGACTAAACTGGACACTAATTGAAAATGGACTAAAAATGAAATAAAACTAACTGAAACTTAACGTAAAAGTTAATTAACCTAGACTTAACGAAACTAACTGAAATATAACGGAAAATGGACTAAAATTGAAAAAAAAACTAACAAATCTACCTGATTAATGGACACTAACGATGACTTAACAGAAAAAAAGACCAAATTTAACGGCAAACTAACGGAATCCAGTTAAAACACTATTCATCGTCTTCTCCGATGAGACGCACCTGCAAAACTTCGAACGGGTTAGAAATATTCAATGCAAAACGATCGTTAAAGCTCCCTGATCACTCTTTAACAGATTAAAACTCAAACGGTCAACCCGCGATCACAAACGAACCAACCAAAAACTTTTTGGAAAACAATCGAGAACTTAAATACTCGATATGGGTTAAAAAATTTCGACCAAAACCGATCGTTTATGTTCCCTTAAGCTCTCTCAACTGATTTGAACGGGAAACAATCTCTCAATCTCTTGAACGAAGCAACCGAAAATTTATCGAAAATTTACCGACAACTCAAAAAAGTCGACATGGGTTGGAATTTTTTTGATCAAAGATGTTTGTTTAAGCTTCATAAACAATCCTTAATGTTTTAAAATCCAAAAACTTCGTCTACAATTACTACCGAATCAACCGAAACGTTTCGAAAATTGATCGAAACTCGCAAAGTTAACCGTTGGAGCAGCATTGTCTATTGAAAATAAGATGCAGAGGGGCTGTCGTAGTGGCTGGTGGTGGATGATGTGGGCGGAGGTGAGTGTAGATGCTCTTGATTAAAACCTGTTAAGTACTGTAGCAGTTGAAACCCGATAGGTACTGTAGATGCTCTTGAAACCCAAGGGATCAAGACCCGGATTAGAATGATATGATTTTCACCCGGATCCTAGCAAAGCAAAACCAAACCCGGTTCCTAAGTGTATAGCTCCCGAGTGGCATAGATCAACTCCCGGATCTTGCTATTTAACTCCCGGTACGCAACTGGTCGATCCAAGAATTTCAAAAACTTCAGATTCAACCAAATCGATCGAATTAACAAAAAATTGATGAAAGTTTTATGTTCAGAAACACAAATCGATCAACCCTTTGGCGGATCCAAAATTTTTGTCTAGTGGGGGCACTTTTAAGTAGATTAAACATCCGCAAAGTTGACCGGTGTGTTTTTAGCCTAATTCCACCTTTTCGAGGGAAATTTAAAGTTTTTTGGTTGATTTCGAAGGATTTTAAGTTTTTTATGATAGACTTTTTCGGGTTTTTTTTGTTAATTTTTTGGTTTTTTGGTTGATTTTCAGGTATTTTTTTGGATGGTAGAATCACAGGTAAAAAGTTAATGGGAGAACCTATAGTAGAAAATTTAAACAAAAATGTATTTAAATCAAGAAAAAAAATTTCTTCAAAAAAAAAAAAAAACTAAGAAAAAAATAAATTAGTGGGTTTAAACAATGGTCCGCTCCTCTCTACCACATAGACAAACAAACCCACCCAAACACAAAGGCAAATACACTCTGGAGTGGGAGTGGGAGGGTCCAGAGAAGAAGGATGTTGAGGGGGGGTCGACGATGAGGGACGTTGTGTCGGGATTGTTTTTTTTAAATAGTTTAATTGCTTATACACAAGCTTTACATATGTGTACACTTAATTTTAAATTTAATGTTGCAAATTCAAAAGATGAAATATGGTTTAATTCCTAAAGAGTAAATTACGTTTTTCGTTCCGGGGTTTTTTAAAAATTGTGATTTTTGTCTATGTGGGGTTTCGAAGTTGCGGTTTTCGTCCATATGGTTTGCAGTTCATTGCTCTTTTTGTCCCTGAGCTAACTTCTGCCTTTAAGTGTCAGGAACGAAAAGAACATATGATTTGTAAACCACATTGACGAAAAAAACCAAATAAATTATTAAACATAAGGACAAAAACAACACTAAAATGTAAACCACATAAATAGAAATCGTAATTTTAAAAGCATAGTACGAAAATAACAATTTTCAACAAAATCCGGAACGAAAAACAAAATTTACTCGTTTTTAAACACAAATGGTGAATAGTGGATTTGTTAAGAACACATGGACGATTGGTGTAATTTACTCTTAGACGACTTAAAATCATTTTTTTTATATCAAACATATATCATAACATTAGGGACGTGAATCACATACATAATATAAATAAGAGCAAATCATGCGTACAAGGATTTTGTTCGAACATTATTTTTCAAAACACAATTTGGATGCGTTTGGTACGCAGACAGAACCGGACAGGACAGAACAGAACAGGACAACTGTCCCACGTTTGTCAAGACATGATAGAACTGGACAGAACAGAACTAGACCGGTTAAATGACGAATTTACCCCTGATGAAAATCATAGATTACATCACTAATACATAGTGCAATGGATTATCAAAAACATAAAACTAATTTATCACGATTAGATTTTAGATATGGAAATCAAAACCCAAATTTTAAGTTTCGGATTTTATGTTGTTTCGGGTTTGGGTTGGTCGGGTTTCGGATTGATGTCGGTCGAGTTCGGGTATTATATAATGCAAAAGTTATATATAAATTCAATCATTTTTTTAGGATGAATACAATCGATTGAAAGATTGATGAAATTGATAGCAACTTCAAAATTTAGAAAATATTTCAACAAACTATAATTTATGATTTTCAAAAAATAATTATATATATATATATATATATATATATAGTATTTAAAATATAGATTTATGTTATTTCAGGTTTTCGGAGGGGTTAGGTGGCCAACGATCAAACCCAATCAAAACCCGGATATTCTCCCAAATGTCGGGTTTCTGATTATCGGATTTCGGGGTATTCGGGTTTTGCAAAAACACCATATTTTCGGTTCGGATGCGGATTCGGATTTTCGACTAGTCGGGTTTTGCACACCCCTAGCTTGGAGACGTGGATGATGAGAAAACATGTTTTATGTTTTTAGCAAAGGGTATATTAGTCAAAGTATTGCTGTTCTACTTAGTTCCAGGGGGTTGGAGTGGGACAAGTGTGTCTCATGCTTGTTCCACTTAGTTCTAGCATGTCCCACATATGGTCACGCCAAACATGGGACAAGCCTGTTCTGTTCTGTCATGTTCCACTCTGTTCTGCATACCAAACGCACCCTTTTAGATATATATATATATTAAAGAGTTTGTATTTTTTTTAAACGTATATTTATGAGTGTTTTTATTTATAAACACATGGACGATTAGTGTCGTTTTTATTGGTTTATTGTATTTTATTACTGATTAAGATACACTGACTGAGAAATATGATATTTTACTTTCGTTTTATAAGTACAAAGATTTGGTTCAAAAAATGTCTGCGGACTTAATCATTCAAAATATGAAATTTTAATAGGTTTCTTTGATTTTAAAAAAGTTCATGAATCTATTTTTTCAATTTCAGAAAATATAAAGATTCATTTATTAAAAAAAAATTTAAAAACTTAATCATTCAAAATCTAATAATTTATTCTTTAGGTAAAAGAAAAACACAACTCGCATGGCACAAGAATTCTGAATTTTATTAAAAATATTTTTTTATTTTTTTTTTAAAAGACATTAGACATATATCCCTCGTTAAAAAAAAAACAAAAAAAAAACAAAAAAAAACAATTAAAATTTAAAAGGAGATATCTCTTGAAAGGAGGAATCTTGACTATAGAAACAAGAAGGATATGATAAAGGGCCATGCCTTATTTGACTTGCAAATTTATTCGTATTTTTGTTAATTAAAATAGGGGACATATGGACAAAGGTCTCCGGTCTTATAAAATACCCATATTATTAAGGATTATAAAATATGTTCTAAAAGCCCATTAGGGATCAAAGAGTTTTTAAGGGTTAAGGACGATATTTACCCTATAGAATCTCTGATTTAGTTGAATTTCGTATACATCATCGTTGTCGTTATAAGTTACCACGGGTTTAATAAATTAAAAACACAATATTATTATTGATTTTTATAACGAAATACAAAAACAGTACATTTAACTTGATAAAAACATTGAAATCTATCCATCTTAGTATTTTGTAATACTTGATGCCATTTTGGTACATCGATACTAAAACATGATTCTTCAATTTGAAAAGGGTGACCTAGCGGTCAACTGTATTCACAGTTATTGTGAATCAGATATTTGACTCTTTCTTATGCCACCTCTTAATTCTCACATGAAATATTTAAAATGATAAATATAAGATTTAATATGGTCTCAAACAATCTCTTTAGAGATAGTTGACCATAGACCTATAAGTGGCGCCTGGCTTCCATCCGCTCGGAATCACGTTTTTTGCCACTAAGATCTTCTCGGAATATTGTGATATCAATCGTAGCGAAAATGGAGGGTGAAGCTCCCTCCCAGGGTCGATTTTCCAAACTGCACCCCAAGATTGCACCATTTTCAACCATTTGTTACTGTTTTTCTCTTTCAAACTCACTCCTCCCAGATCTCCGTCCCCTTCTTGAAATTCAATCACGGTCGCAAAATAGTTAGGGTTTGATCCTTGGTCTACATGGAACAATATGTTTGTTCTCGAATAATCACACTCAACCCTGTAAAATACATAAAATAATTAAAGATTTAAAAAATATGATACAAAATTAGCATTACTATCTAATTATCTTCGATTTTTCAAGGGCCATAAATAAAATTACCGTGCAAATCTAATTTTCAAAATTCCTGCATCACGTAAATGTTTTTCTTGGCCTGGTTTTGCCATCGCACCAAACGCGGTTCCACTAAGATCAAAGTGAGCATGGTCAGAGGCACAAACGCCGCCGGGGCAAAAATCAGTAATGACAACCCTAGCCGGTTTTTTTGAACATGATGGGTGCTTGGTACATTTTACCTATATAACAACAAACAATATTTTCAAGTATCACTAATTAATAAGAAACTAAAACAATTCATTTTTTTTTTTGAACATTTTTAAATATCATATCCTTTTTTTCAAAGTTTAAAACAGAATATTTTTAAATATGGGGTCCACTGGCCTACCTCATAACAGGCCCCACATTCTCTCCCTGCATGGTAAAGGGATGGACCAATTCCAGTCACCATGGAAGAAAATGGTGCTTGTGACACTGCATTTCCATACCCACATGAACCCCCTGCATTATTTACCAAATTAGCCTTGCATTAACATTGTAACATATCAACATGCAACAAACCCAATGAGGGCAAATATGGAATAAACCAAGCACGAAAAACGTCTCGTCAAATACCACCAAACTAAACGTTTGATAGATCGGCAGTCATTAACGACAAACGGATACATTAATGCAAAATGTCGGTAATTTAATGTTATATTTTTTTTCCTCGAAAAACCATGGGTGTCCGAGTTAGCTTGCGCACACATATACTAATCCCATGGAGACAAAAATGACCCCCAAGGCCTAGTTGAGTTGACATTTAAGGTTTAACAATGTAATGTTCTTACCGTCACTTCCGGCACCATCGGGACTGCCGTACCAGGTGGCGGAGGCGGTGGCCCAGTGGGTGGCGACGGTGGATATGTTGAAGTGTCTTGGTCTTGTGGCAGAAGACAATGTGAAGAAAGTTAGAAGACAAAAAAAGAAGAAATGTGAACAAGTGGTGGCCATTGCTATTGGGATTGGGTTGCTAATGCCACTACTAAGTGTACCTAATTCTTGCTTTTTAAGGGTAGGGTTTATATAGAGAATTTTCTGAACCTTGTTGCTTTCAAGTCCACGTTTGCCATGTTACTTAAATTGTCCAGAATCTAACCCCATTTTCATTGTTTAGTATTAATTATTATTTTATAAATTGGGATGACAAGACAATAGATACGGATTAAAAAAAAATAATTTCTGTATTTTCATTTTGTAAAATATATATCTGACCTATAACTGTTTTTCTTCTTAACTCACATGTTATATATTCTATTACTTCATCTCATATTTGTCGTGAATTAATTTGTTTCTGAAGACATGTTTTTTTGTTGAGGATGACGTCTGTATATGTTAGATCTGACTTAGGAGATAGGAAGCTCATCATAGCCAAAAACCCTTAGAAGGTGCGATGCATAGTATCTGGACCGATGTGATGTCATCATTAAGTTGCGAGTGATTGTGTTCAAATGCTTGTTGAACTGTCGGAAGAGAAGTAATAATTAAATCTTAGATTTGATTCGAATACAAGACACATGTTGAACTAAATCCAGATATATTGTAGGTTTTAACCATAAATTTTAAATATGTTTTGGGAACCCAACACCAAAGTTAATCTGGATTTAGTGTTGAATTTGAATGACACTTTCTTCTTCATTATAATTGTTCAAGGCACAATCTCGTTTCCAAACATGTACATTTTTTCAACTAAGGGTGTAAATTGTCTGATTTGGTCAAATTTATCCGCAATATATTGCTCAAACTGGTTTGACAAATTTCCAAAGCAAAAGGCTGATTTGGTCATTTGGGTTGGGTTTAATCTTTGGTTTTCAATTTTCACATTATATATATATTAGAAGCGTACTCGCGCAATGCAGTGAGATACATCACGATTTTAATGTTTATTTTTATTTTTTGTTTTTTATTGATTTACAGTACGATTTTGGATGATTTTTATTGAGTGATAATGGTGTTTTTATATATAAATTTGTTTAATTTAGGCTTAACAATATAATGTTTTTTATATAAAAAAAATTAAGTAGTTTGTTAAAATTCATTAATTATCTTATATATTTTAAATTTTTTATATTTAAATTGAGATGTTTATCCTGTTTTGATTATGTTTATCAGAATTCAAATTTCATAATTTTAGGATTTGGGGATTAGAGATAAGGATTTTGGGGAATAAGGATGAAATTTATTAATTAGGGTTAAAATCATTTAAAAGTAGTACATATTGCTTCATTAATTATTTTTTAAGAGATTTTAAGTAGATTAACATTAAATAATAGTACATAATGCTTAATACATCACGATTTTAATGTTTATTTTTATTTTTATTTTTTATTTTTATATTGATTTACAGTACGATTTTGGATGGTTTTTATTGAGTGATAATGGTTTTATATATATAAATTTGCTTAATTTAGACTTAACAATATAATGTTTTTTATATAAAAAAAATTAAGTAGTTTGTTAAAATTCATTAATTATCTTATATATTTTAAATTTTTTATATTTAAATTGAGATGTTTATCCTGTTTTGATTATGTTTATCAGAATTTAAATTTCATAATTTTAGGGTTCGGGGATTAGAGATAAGAATTTTGGGGGATAAGGATGAAATATATTAATTAGGGTTAAAAACTTTACAGGTAGTACATTAGGCTTTAGTAGTTATTTTTAAGAGATTTTAAGTAGATAACTTTAAATGATAGTACATAAAGCTTAGTGAATTGTAATTAAGAGTTTTTTATATCATCTTTATAATATAGTATATATATATATATGTATATATATATGTATATATATATATAGTGTTATTCATTTGTTAACCAAGTCATTGGTATTAACCGTGTTAACCAACTAACAACCTATCAGAATTCAGCAAAAGTTTATGTCAATGTTCATGCTTATTAGATATGGTGGGGGTAATATAGGTATTTCTTTTAATTAAAATATGGCTTAAATAACATGAGAATTTAATTAAAATGCCCAAACATAAAAAATGGATACCCAAAATGCCCCAAACCTTGTAATTTTTGCCAAAATACCCAATAACCCCGTGTTTTTGGGCCGCGTTTTTATACGGTTTTGGTCCATGTATGAACAAAAACACGAAGAAGGTCCGCGTTTTACAAATTACACGGGGATTTGGTCCGCGTTTGGTGGATAAACGCGGGGTTGGGGTGGATAAGCAGGGATGCCAAATAGTTGATTTTAAATATATATTTACATTTTATACCCCTATAATTATTTAGTTATTTTACTTTATACCTTTTATTTTTCTATTTTTCATTTTTCATTTTCATCATATTAACACATAAAATCGTATATTAACTAAAATACGTTAAAAATACGTTTTAATTTTAACAAGTTACACCATTATAATCGTTTCTTCGAAACCTTCGAAATGGGTCCAATATTGAATATTTTTGGATTTAATTATATATCATATGTACTATATAAAACGTATGAAACGTATGAATATGTTATTTTTCTTTTTACCATAAAACATAAAACGTATCATATATTATATATACTACATATTTTTGGACAAGTTATTCATAATTTATGTTATTCTTATTTCTATCATTTGAAAAATATTGTTATTAGTAAAATGATAGAAATAAGAATAACATAAATTATGAATAACTTGTCCAAAAATATGTAGTATATATGATACGTTTTAAGTTTTATAGTAAAAAGAAAAATAACATATTCATACGTTTTATATAGTACATATGATATATAATAAAATCCAAAAATATTCAATATTTGGCTCATTTCGAAGGTTTCGAAGAAACGATTATAATGGTGTAACTTGTTAAAATTAAAACGTATTTTAGTTAATATACGATTTTATGTTTTAATATGATGAAAATGAAAAATGAAAAATAGAAAAATAAAAGGTATAAAGTAAAATAACTAAATAGTTATAGGGGTATAAAATGTAAATATATATTTAAAATCAACTACTAAATTTGGCATACCGTGCTTATCCACCCCAACCCCGCGTTTATCCACCAAACGCGGACCAAATCCCCGTGTAATTTGTAAAACGCGGACTTTCTCCATGTTTTTACTCATACGCGGACCAAAACCGTATAACCCTGCGTTTTTCAAAAATGTGGCCCCAAAACACGGGGTTATTGGGTATTTTGGCAAAAATTACAAGGTTTGGGGCGTTTTGGGTATCCATTTTTGATGTTTGGATATTTTAATTAAATTCCCTAAATAATTTCCATGTTTTGCTCAAACATTAAAATTGGTAGCTATCTCAATTTATTTTAATTAAAATATTTTAAAATATAAATTTGGTAGTTATCTCTATTTTAGCCAACTTGTGTATGAATATTTTAAAATATTTGTTATGAAACTTGTCTGTACAGAGTTCCAATGTTTGTTTGGTTGAAGAGCTTTATTTCTTTTTCCGGATAATCGAGAAATGTTCGAAGAAGTCAATATTGGTGATATAACAGAATGAGCGACAGTCGATTAGTGTCTGGTGTTGATAACGAGAGCCTTTTAGAATCTATTTTTGAAGGTCAAGATGCTCCCCTGATCCTCCGTGATAATGAGCTTGGTCAATCTATGAATACGGGATTAACCCAAGAGTTCGATAATTCTATCGGGCTTGATGACATATCAATCGACAAATTCAATATCGATAATCGTCCATCTTCATTTTAGGTTACTGGTATCCTGTGGCAACACTTTCATTCTCAGGGAGATATCCAATGTGCAGCTCACGAAGGTATCTTGTGGCAACACTTTCATTTTAGGTTACTGGTTATAACTTATAAACTTGACATTGGTGTTTAAACAGTTTACAACCAGGTTGAGTATTTGCTTTGATGAGATTAAAGTTTCAAACCCATTAAAACACATTTCCATCTGTTTTGAATTTCCCATATCTTATTCTTTTATACAGGAGATGCAAACATGCAAGAGTTGTTTAATGTCAAAAGTAATTTTAAACATTTAACGACCTAAATTAAAGTAATCAGTGTCATAAAAACAATACTGCAAAACCAAAAGTTCTTAAAAATCAACAAACTAGACTTAAAAGTTCCCAAAAAATCAGACTAATTTAACTATCTTCCAGGTTGTTTATCACCGACCCCTCCTTGCCTTCATAGTTGTCTCCATTGAGATGAATCTTTGCACTTCGATGGGGATTGCATGCTTCCGTATGTTTACATCACTTGTCAGTATTTTCATTAGGTACTTTAAACGTAGATCTTTCAACTGCCTCTTTTGCTTTGTACTTTCCTTGTAAAGCCCGCTTTCCCATTTTGTGTCTTCTTCACCGTAATACATTTCCATATTCCTCATCATTATCACACCCTTGTCATATACATTATGTTTTGATCTCCATCGTAGCTTTAACACGTCCCTTCCAATTTCTTCAAAAACATGCCAGTACTTGTGTTTATTGACCCGGAGATGATGAAGCACCATTGATTGCTGGTAAACAACAATTCAAAGTAGTTGTAAGTTTTCGTACTACTCAAGTAATGATTATTAAATACTTATAAAGTAATACATACGAGGGCATCTGACTCCATTTCATATAATTCATCTAAATCTCCTTTGCGATCCTCACTGTCTATGATAACTACTGATGGGTTCTTTAAGTTGAAAACAATGAGGTAGAAGTACATACCATCTGCAACAGGGAAGAAAAGCTAAAACAACAAACAACAAACTGTTAACAGACTGAAATGTAATTATGTGTACACAAGAATAAGTCTTAATGCATTCTTATCTAAAAACCAAAGATCTTAATGCGTTCTTAATGCATAGGTATGTGTAAAGTTACCTGTGAACGTATGGAACAAGATGGGAAGCAGTTGAACATATGGATGATCCATAATAATGTCAAACAAAATTGAGTTATACATTGCTATGATGTGCATATGTGCTGAGCCAATGTGGATATATGGAAGAAGGTGTTAATGTGCAACTATACACACATGAGTCTAGAATGCACAATTCACATAGCTAACTCATACATTTTGCTCAATTCAATTTTATGTTTTATTCAATATGAATTAACACAGTCCACATCATGGACTGTACACAGTTGTTGTTAACCATACTGTTTGTTTAACCAATGCAAATTGAGATTGTGTGTACATGCCAATGTGTACACTTTGTCAATACATATAGAATGCATACATGTATTGATCCACGTATGCACCATAAAGAATTATGAGTTGATCCCATATGCACACTAACATAGTGTAATGTTCATATTTGATCAACATATGCAATTGTGCACATATGCACTATATGTCTATCTGACTCATATGCACATATATGATCCACATATGCACTGTATGCCCATCTACACCATATGCACATATTTGATCCACATATGCACAGAATGTACATATGCTTAATATGCCCATCTGCACCATATGCAGATATGCACTGTACACCCATTTCCTATCTGCACCATATGCAAATATTCACTATTTTACCATCTGCACATCTGTGAAAACCACTAAAATCTAAAGAGATGCTTGAGCTCTGTTGAATGTTATCTGTTTACAAAGGAGATGCTTGAGCTCTGTTCTAAACAGAATGTGTGCACATATGCACATCACATAGTGTAATGTGCATATCTGATCAACATATGCAATTGTGCACATATGCAATGTAAAATGTTACTAGAAATTTGTTAAAATTTCGATATCAAAGCAGATTTTCGGAAGTAAGAATCTTGACCAAACAAATCAATATATCTATTTTTTTGTGAGTATGTGTAGTGATTTGAGTATTGTAGACAGTAGACTGACTGATTTAGTCCATAAAGGTTGTTATATTCGGGAAAATTGGGAATTGGATTATTGTATAAGAACTGGTATCTTATAGTAAGTTGCTTTTTTTTTTTCAAGTTAAAGATACTCACTTATGATAATAAGCAAAAAGTTTATATTTTCATATCAACAATAAATACTTGTATTAGTTGAGAAACAACAATTTGGTTGCAGTGGTAGTTGATGCATCTATATCCATCTACATTTTCTATTTTGTTTTCACTATTTGCTTTAGATGATTTTTTGTTTTGTATTACAAGCTATTTGGGGTACAATCATAGTGGCATGGGTGGTAAGCTCACCTCAAAATGTCTTGAAACTCAAGTATGTCTGATTCATACTCTCTTCTTCCTAATTGAATTTGAATATTCCGAATTAGATACTAACCAAACATTGAAGTTCAACGAGAAACAAAACACTTAAAAATCGTTTTAGCGGAAATATATGGCAATATTTGAACGGTACTGGTTCAACATTTTTTTATGAACTTTCCAGGCACTTCTACTCAGAGATTCAAAAGGGTAATGCTTAATTTTCAGTTGGTGTTGCCACGGACTACATTTTCTATCTTGAGGCAGGAGGTTTTGGCAATGGAAAATACAAGATGAGGTCGGGTTGGCAATTGAATTTATACATATCACAATTGGCATGTAAGCTTACAGTCTGCCATTTGACCTATTGGAGGGCTTTACTATTTTTAAGATTGAAATTTGAAATGATTATTTAGTCTATGTGTGCACATATGCACATCACATAGTGTAATGTGCATATTTGATCAACATATGCAATTGTGCACATATTCACTTGTAATACCTTAGGCATATCCCATATCGGCCGTGGACAGGAGTGATGCTGAGTGTTATAAGTAATATCTTGGCCTTCCTAACAACAACGCGTTTTGGGGCCACAAGCACGTCAGGTTCTGGGAACTCTGAGGTTAAGCGTGCTTGGGTGGGAGTAGTCCCAGGATGGGTGACCCCCTGGGAAGTTTCTCACCAGGTCGCCAGAAACAAATTCGTGCGCTACACGTTGGTTAAATCCAGGGGCAAAGCGGACAATATTGTTGTCGAGGCAGACGGGATGTTACAGATGGTATCAGAGCCACTCCTGTGTCGTTCGGGATATGGGGCAAACCTCATCGAGGACGATGAGTCCCAAGGGGGGGTGTTTGTAACACCTTAGGCATATCCCATATCGGCCGTGGACAGGAGTGATGCTGGGTGTTATACGTAATATCTTGGCCTTCCTAACAACAACGTGTTTTGGGGCCACAAGCACGTCAGGTTCTGGGAACTTTGAGGTTAAGCGTGCTTGGGTGGGAGTAGTCCCAGGATGGGTGACCCCCTGGGAAGTTTCTCACTAGGTCGCCAGAAACAAATCCGTGCGCTACACGTTGGTTAAATCCAGGGGCAAAGCGGACAATATTGTTGTCAAGGCAGGCAGGATGTTACAACACTCTATGCCCATCTGACTCATGCACATATATGATCTACATATGCAGGTATGCACATATGCACTGTATGCCCATCTGTACCATATGCACATATTTGATCCACATATGCACTGAATGTACATATGCTTAATATGCCTATCTATGTATATGTGCACATATGCACTGTATGGTTACACATATGGATGAGATTTGTTAACTATAGTTTTAGAGTGATTATGTAACATCCTAAAATTTAGGGTCAATTTAAAATTCGAAAATTCGGCAATATGACGTCTATAACTGGAGTAAACCTGTACACCCTATCATAGGGTCAATTAAAACCTGAATCATGCTGCAATGATATTGAACAAAACCCAAGTGTATCACCCTAAAACGGGGAATTAAAGTGTGGCATATACAAACCCAATGAAATGAAGAATAATAATCAACAACCTAATAATCTAAGTTTATCAAAATAGATTATGGTCGGGTGTCGCTATTTTTCCAAAATGGTAAGTCCTCAAAACCATAAGTGTCGGTCAACAAATCATCAAACATACCACTCTTGACCACTCGGTCGTCCACTCAATCCGACGAGCCCACCGCTAAGATGACCTGTCATACATGACAACCAAAGAGACAAGTGTTAGGCTAAAGCCTAGTGAGAACAAATAGATTAGAATTAGAAATCATAAACCCATTTGTCGTTGTACAGTGGATATAGCCGTGAGCTAAATCAAAGCAAATAAGTAAACATTATTGATCATAACATGGTACAAATAAACACCAATCACTTAGTGAGCTCAACTCCTCTAAGTTTATTGCTCGAAAACATCAAGTCAACCCCTCTAAGTATATTCTTGAGAGTTCCGAAACGGGAACTCATGCACAATGGAATTACACCTTACTGCCCATGGGACGCTGCCCGACCATATAGGTCCACACCTTACTTACCATGGTGACCCGATGCCTATTCCGTGCCAAAGTGGTGAACCTAATGTCCAAAACGGGACATTGGAAACACCGTGCCTATGGATCCATTGCACTAAGACCAAATACCAAAGCATTCCAATACATTTACAATTGATCATGTATGAAGGGTTAAAACCAATTTACATAAATAAGATTTACCAATATGAAGTCTTGACTCCCACCCTTAAAGAAAATCATTATCACAAACCCATCCATAGAATGTTATAAATCCCATTCCAATCACAATATCTCAATAAATAACCCAACACTTGAATTTCATCAAAACCCTAATTTCATATTGGGTTTGCCAAAACCCCTTAAATCAAGGGTTGGTTACCAAGTATGTAAAGAATATAGGAAACCATTTATCATAGTTTAAATACATTTTTCAAACCTTCTTGTTTGGGGTTCCAAACCCTAATATCTCCAAAACTCATATTTAGGTCAAAATACAACAAACCCAAATACATGATTAGGAGACTTAAATGAAAGCTAGAACACGTGAACCCTAGTAAGCATGTAAGAACAAAGGGTGGAAAAACTCACCTTGTGAAGTTTGTATACAAACCCTAGATAGTTGATGGATTAGAGAGAGAAGGAGTGCTTGAAACTTTGAATCACTAGGATCTCCTAATAATGCCAAAGATTCCTACACCAACCATTAAATCATCACTTGATGTTTCTTCCAAAGATAATGAATTTAGAGAGAGATGACCTACCTTTGTCTTCTCAAAAATTGACCCAACCAAGCAAGAATGAGAAAATGAGGTCAAAAAGTCAGATTTATGGAATAAATGGGTCTGGCCCCCACCGCAATAGTGCCCGACGACTGTGACATCTATCACAATCGCTGGCAAGGTCATGCCAAGTACCCCACCAGTGGTACACTTTCCGCGGTAGTGCCCTGTGAGAGTGACTGATGTCATGATCGCGTGGCATAGTCACCACTTCTCCCCCACTTGCGGTACACTCCTCGCGGTTGTGCCTCGCGAGAGTGACCACTGTCACAATCGCAGGCACAGTCTCTCCGGGCGTACCGAAGCCCCATTACTCTCGTTTTCGACCCGAGGTGCTTTCAATCCCATCTCTAGATTCGTAGATAAGATTTAAAATCTGATTATAGATTACCCTAAATAAATAGGTACTAGATAGGGACGTACCAAAACACGGGTGTTACAGATTAGTTGACAGTGAATAGGTGCCCCATAGATTACACATATGCGTGCATATATACACATCATTTTGAGTTTTTGACTCATATATACACATAGTGTGCATGTTTTCCAACTGTGTTTTTTTGCTCCTAGGTGCATATTTGAATCAGAGTGTATACAAGCATTTTTCAAAGTGAGTATGTGCACATACCATAACCAATTTTAAATTTCATTATTGCTACAAATGATTCACATTCATACCAAAGTACGTATGCACACACATTTTGATTCACATATTTACACAAGAACATATTGAGTCCAAGTTCATATACTTGTAAACAAAGTGGTCATATAAATGCATTCGATATCTAATTAATAAACATAATTCTAAAATTCTAATAAAAAAATATAACCTTCTTCGTCGATTGCTTTACTATTAACAGTTGATTCTATCCCAACTCTGGTCGTCACTTTCTTCACCAATTCTGTTAGGGTTGCGTTCTCATCTGCATCAACATCCACGAGGTTATCCATGGTGTTCTCCAACTTTGAGAGACCCGATTTCTTGAAAATTCATTCGCTTGGCCGTCTAACTGTAACAATGAAAAAACCGAAATCGATTTAATCAAGAAATATAAAAAAATCAAATTGATTCTTAAACCCTAGCAATTTGGGGATTAACCTCTTCTCAAACCATTCCCTCCTCCGTTTTGGGCCATTTAATCGTGAAGTTATCGTCGTTATCAGAAGTAATTGAGATATGGGTATCGATTCTTCAAGATTTGGTTGGAAATTTCTGTGATTTTGCTCAATCTCTTTGCCACGTGATGTTCGATCCGTGCACCAAAATTGAAGGAGACCGTGAAAGTGTTTCCTTTTTGACTTGGATGTGTCCTTTTACTATTATACCCTTGTGCATATGTGCATGTTATTTCCAAGCGCGTGTATCGGTTTTAAACACAATGTTTCATTTAAGTCGTTGATCAAAAGATTTAATGGTTGAGATTGGTTAACACGGTTAATACCAATGGCTTGGTTAACAAAAGACAAGGACCCTATATATATATATATATATATATATATATATATATATATATATATATATATATATATATATGAACAACAGCGAAACTTTATTCAAAAACTAGCAAGACGCGAAAACGAGAATATTACATACAAGAAATAGTCAATAGAGGATTTTGAAGCCAACACACTCAATTAATCTTGAATTTACTACTCCTATTAGAGACCCAAAAATAAGATTGAGTTACAATCTTATTGAAGATAACCACCTTCTTTTTCTTGGACTTGCCAAAGATGGTCACATTCCGAAACGACCAGATATACCAAAACATAGAGAGAATACAATTTCTCACCACTCTTCAACCGAAAATTAGAGAACCAAACAATCCAAGCTGCATAAGAACAAAACACCAAAATTTCCAATCGCCAGCACCTACCAATCTAACTTCAAATATCTATCGCTAAGGAGCACGAGAAAAACAAATGATAGCCTGACTCCAAACCCACATCACGTAAAGGACAAAGCAATGAACTAACATCAATCCCTCTTTTATCGAAACCTAAATGCCAAACAAAACATTCACCTTGACTGGAACTAAATGGTTCCATCTGGTACAAGCAGAGTCATCAACCAACAATCTGGAATCAATGTAATTCCTAGTAGAGACGACTGTAAAAGAACCCGAGCCATCCAATGACCAAACCCACCGATCTTTCTGATTAGAGTCACAACTGACTGCAAACTATCCAACAAGGCGGATAGTTGCGCTGATTCTGCTCCCCCCTTGGCTCCCTTCGAAAAAACCCAAACCAATCCTCCACCATTAACCGCTCTTTGACAGTAGTCGCTTTATCAAGCTTTAAAGCATATACTATAGGATACTCCACTGTTAAAGGCCCACTGCCCAAGCAAGTATCATTCCAAAAAGATGTATCCGAGCCATCTCCCACTTTTTTCTTACAAAAAGACATAAAATCAACATTGGGCAGAACAAATCTACTAATTCTTTGATTTCAGTTAGTAAGAGGGATCTTGAACTAAGAAATAGACCCTATAAACTAAAAAAGGGTATCCTGAGCAATTGCAATAATCGAATTCATTGATATTCCTGGTATAATACATGCATTTTTTACTTCCTAGATAGACAAAAGCTTTCAAAATCGCAAGCCACGTTGAATGCGAACCCGCGAAAGGCAAAACCGAACCAATCCGGCCGTTTGCTCCTTGAATTGATTGAATCAATTTAACCTACACCGCCTCTTGGTCAACTCGAAATCTCTACACCCATTTAAAAAGTAAGGCCCTATTAAAGGCAAATAAACTTTTGATACCAAGACCACCATTTTTTTGCTAGCCATAACTTTTTTTCATTTAAGCCAAGTCAACTTGTTATCATCAACCTCACCTTCCACAAAAAATCGATTCTGATGGATTCCACAAGTTTGAAAACCGAAGATGTCACCTTAAACAAGGACATATAGTATGTCGGGAGATACCCAAACACCGATTTGAGTAGGGTAAGACGCCCACCCACAGATAAGGGTTTAACCTTCCAATTCGACAGTTTGGCGAAAAACTTGTCGACCACCACCTTCCAACCTTGGATCTTGGCCATATTTTCTCCAACAGGTAATCCTAGATAACAAAATAGCAAGTTCGAAGGAACACATCCTACTAAAATCGCAACTTCTGTTACCTCGTTGAAATCCACTCTAACTCCAAACTGCTTGCTTTTATGGAGATTAACTTTAAGACCAGAGACAAGAAAAAACATCTAAGAATACGGATAATATTTCTAGTATTTTGAATCGACCACTCTCCAAGGAATATCGCGTCATCCGCATAAAAAAGATGGGAAAGATGATACTGACCATTTCCAACCCGCACTTCCCGAAACAAGTCTTTCGCAATCACTTCATTCATAGTCGCATTTAGCCCTTCCATCGCCAAAATAAAGAGGAACAGAGACAAGGGACCACCTTGTCTCAACCCCCTTGGATGTCAAATTTTTTTGTTGGCGTATATAAATGTTAATTTTCAAAATCACACTGAATCATTTGTCATTTAAGGAAAACCTTACATATTTGGCACTACAAACTATAAAAAGAATCGAGTATACATAGTTAAAAAAATTCGAATCGGTTGACCTATTACTCATGTCCAACTCAATTTGAAAAATTGATATCTAGGGGTTGGTTTAAATAAGAAGACTAAGGTTCACGAGAAGGTAACAAGGGAAGCTTAAGAAAAGTTCATATAAGAATCTATTGAAAAAATTCAATTGAAGATGCATACGTGAACCGAAATTACAAATCTCCTACTTGATATCTATATCATCAATTGTTACAAAAGCTACATGCTACCGGTCAAAATGTGTACAAAAAAGTAAGAATTGTACGTTTGTTACGATAATTGAGAGAGAAAAAAAATCATTGTTACGTTAATTATGAACCAAGGGGTTGTTTACGATCTGTTTACCACCTCTTACTAAAGAAGAGACGTTTACCTTGTCAAAGATACCGTTGTTTATCAAGTTCATCTTATTGGTCGATATTTGCATATTTTATTATATTTAAAATAAAATTCCAATTTTCACAACAAAAGTAATTTGGTTTATGAATAAGTTGTTGGGTTGCAACGAAGAGGTCGCGTGATCGCCCCTAATGGGGAAGACACTCGACATCTTTACACATTTATAATATTTGACAGGGCTTTATGCGTTTGGATCTTTGAAAGAAAAGAAGAGTTTTTGCAAATTTTAACTTTTTCAACAAAAACATTTTTGATATTTTCAAATGAATTTAAAAACGTTTTTAACTTACATTTAAAAAAACTCTAAGTTGGTACATTGAAATAACCGGTCAATAGTATTGATTGATATTTCAGAGATCATGGCTGAGCTCATGGGGAGATTATCCTTATCTTTAGTATATGCAGATGAATTTTGGAGAGATAAAAATAGTGACACTTTTTGAGGATTTAGTTTTCATGAGCAACAGAGGTGAGAATACGATATAGAGAGATATTGATTAGTCTGTGCAGTCTAACCTGTTGGGTCATTGACCAACATCTTTCTAAATCGAAATGTGGCGCTGACCGCTGTAAAGAAATAAAGTTGTGCCTTCTCCATCAGCAATTTGCTTTTGGCGTAGTGATAAGTGCTTGATCCTAACATGTGGTATCAGAGCAGGTCACTTGTTCGAATCCCATGGAGTGCATTTAAATGCCAAAGGCATGCTGTGGAGCCATTGACTTCTAGCGAAGATCTTGTTAGTACTGGCAGACAGATGCTTGGGGGGGGGGATTGTTGGGTCATTAACTAGCATCTTTCTAAATCGAAACGTGGGGCTGGCTGCTACGCTATAAGAAAATAAAGTTGCGCCTTCTCCATCAACAATTGCTTTTGGCGTAGTGGTAAGTGCTTGATCCTAACATAACCAATAATGAGTTGTTTTATTCTGGGGGAGATGACACTTCCAATTCTAGCATAATTCGCAGACCACTGAAGTTCTTAAAAAACCAACCTCGCCTGCAACTTAGCATTACTGATTTGATATTTTTATTGTTATAAAATTATTGCCAAGTTTAATTTTGTTGTTAAAATTTTCGAGCAATCGCTAACCTGGTAAGCTAAATGAAGGGCTCGTACTCGACCAGTGATTAGTGCTAACTAGTGGCGAACTTAACATTTTTGCCGAGCGGGTCCACCTTTAAGGTGGATCAAAGTCTCGGAAAGTCGTCCGATGTGTTCTTAGCGGAATTCAACCGTTTTGAGAGTTTTTTTTTTAATGTTTTTTGGTTGATTTAGAGGGATTTTTTTGGTTGATTTTGATGGACTTTTTTGGTTTTTTGGTTGATTTCGAAGGATTTTTTTTTTCATTTTGTGGTTGATGTTTAATATCTTGGAGCATCCTTCAAAGTTTAGCAGATGCACATTTTGTACCAAACAAAAATTTCTACTTACGAAAATAAGCTGAACAAATGCATGAGACCTTACTCAAGTCTTAATAGGTCCACCTGTAATGCTAACCCAAACCATATTCTTCTTCTCCGATTAACATTTACCCAATTTCTGTTAATAATAAATTTCTTACATATTTTCTAAATCCGAATAAAAAATCAACATCTATTTTACCCAAACATGTTTTTAGTCAAATTAATCGGTTAAAAAGTTGGTCTGCCGTCCATACTATTTGATAGCTTGGAATTTCTTTGACAACAAAAATAAAAAAAATATTATTTCTTTTATAAAAAATATTAAAGTATTTCCCCAATGATCCTGCCGTTAATGGTGGTTATTGGTCGTTGCTTTTAACTCTGAATGCACACCCACCATCTTCCAATGACGTTTTTGTCCCTTTCGTAATTCAACCTTTTTTATTTATTGAATAATTCATTTTTAATTTGAAAATAATGAGTTTGATGTGAAATTTGCTTGTATTTTCATGTATAAAATTCAATTATTTCATAATTTTTAATAAATCCCATTGAGAAAGAAACCTCACCCACCGAATCTTTTTTCCACTCTTTCTTTAACTATAAATTTTTATTTGTATACACTTTCATATTTGTCGGCAGGAAAAAAATATTTTCTATGTTTTTAAGCTTTTTATTTTCTAATCCTTACAAAATGACGTCATTTTAGGGGAAAAAACATTTATTTGCCACCAATAGCGTTATTACTTTTATTTTATTCCAGATTGTTTTTTGAACGACAAGTTAACACACACACGTTCCCGGGGTATCCGGGCTTCCAGTGGTAAGATAACATCCGGGGGGGGGGGTCAGTGAATGGTATCTCTGACTACCCATGTTCGAATCTCGTGGTGAGTATCCTGTGACATCCATGATCATGGGTCTGCCACATAGTGGTACCCTTAATTGGGCTGGATCGTGATCAACGGGGATTAGTCCAGAAAATTAATTGTTGAAAGAGTAAATTTTAATTAAAAATAAAAGATTGTAATATATATATATATATATATATATATATTTTTTTTTTTCTAATAGTCAATTTCATACACGGTATCTAGTTTTTCATAACAATATATTTTAGTCTTTTGGGTACGTTTAAATAACAAATGTATGTTTTTGAAATCATGTTTTAAAAAGATCTGACCTAGTCCCCTCTGTAATTGACTAACCTGTTTGGTTAATTTTCCATTAAATTTTGTATAGGTAAAGTTTTTGGTGTGAAACTATGGATTATTAGTCTAGATAGATTGGGAAGATTTTTGTTTGGTAGAGGGTTTCCATAGATAAAAGGGTGTGTTTTTTAATTGGAGGGACAAATACGGAAAAACTTAGTTTTATGTATATAGCTTCTCTCTAGAAGCTTACTGAATAAGCTACTTTATATATTATTAAGTCAATATCAAATACTCATGTATAACTACTGACCGAATAAGTTGTGAGCCACATTAAAATGCTAACAATTAACATGTCCTTAGCAGCTCCTATGTTCAAAACAACACAAAATAAGAAACGGACTATTTGACACATAAATAGTTGGGAGTTCACGTTCTCATTATTTACGAGCTTTTAGAAAGGTTGGAATGTTATCAAATAAGTAACTATTATTTAGTTAACAGGAAAAAACGTTATAAATTGTAAGAATGCATAATTTTTATATAGGTTGTAAAAATAAAAATACAATCAAATAATGTATCTGATATACGGGTTGAGTTCCGTTGAGAAGGAAAAGAAGGGATCTCCACCCTTGGATGCAAATTAGGATGAGATGCACCGGATTAATTTCCGTATCAAGTGCGATTCATGGTGTGGGGGGTGAGATTAAAAGTGATCAAGGGCCTAGATCTCTTCTTACATTCTCACCTTAACTCTTATTCTTACACGATTCTTCGTCTTTGATACACTTTATTAAAACATTTGTTTAGAGAAAGAGGCATTTTTTAACGGGGATTTTTTTTACATAAAGTAAAACAATGGTTCAAACTGGTTATAACTCATTTTCTTCATATTTGTTATATAATATGCAATATGTTTTGATTGCCAAATTAAGAATTCAATAGATTTATTTAAAAATGAGATTATTTGAGTTATTTTTTATCTCCAAAGGATTAAATGGATACATTTTAAAACCTTAGATGGAAATGTAGCGGATCAATGTTTTAAAAGTGTATTCAAATAACTACAACCTTCTGAATCGTTTTATTCAAAACGTTTATATAACTGTTTTGTTAATCATATTTATTAAATTAATTATTTGTAAAACTCAAAAAAATATGGATTAGTTAATCCAATATGATTGATCTATATTAAAAAAATAACAGTTCTCACTCGAACATATCGAGACCCAACCCTCCAAGATAATGTTTCGATAAATGATTAATGCTTTAAAATATCAAAATTTACCACATGATTGATTTTTATGAAAATAAATTTTCTCAAAGGTGTTTACTTTAAGAGTAAACTAGTCTTCAACATCGTGCGTTACGCGATGATCAAAATACATGTCAAATAAGATATAAAAAAATGTTATGATGCTACATCAACTAAAACTTGATAATACTAAATTTTCGTCGTACATTTGTCAATACCTTTCTAATATTCAAGACATCTCTCCTCCTTTCATATATTCATCAATGTGGGATAAACAAAACTCAACTACAATTCATTATTTGAGAAAATACAAAATTCTCAATGTATCATGTTAATACTTCTAGCCAACATTTCTTTCATATTGATATTTATTGCATTTATATTTATATTCATGATTGTATTGATTCGATTCTATTGAACATTTTACATTTAATGAAATCAGAAGTGAAAGCTGTTATTTTTTAAATAAAATATTTTTATCACATGACTTCAAAATTGTCATTTAATCTAAATGACAAGTGTCAGATTTTTAACCAACCAACTTTTTTAATCTTCAAGACATACCCCCTCATTTCATATACTAACTATCTCTTTCATATATTTGTATCATTTGATGATGTCATGTAAATTGCTAGAAATATGTGAAGTGTATGGCTAACCCGATAAAAAATAATAAAAAATAATTGTTGATGTATTTATGTTGTGCAAATAAAAATAATAAAGAAAAGAGTAAACTTCACTTTTGGTCCTTAATATTTGTCAATTTTAACGGATATCGTCCCTAAACTATTTAAACTCGTATTTGGTCCCTCGCGTTTGTCATTTCGTTTGGTTTTGGTCCTTCCCACAAACAACCGTTAACTCCAATTAAATAAGGGATATTATGGTCATTTTCCATATTTTTTTAGTTTCCTATTAAAGTTTAAAATATATTATATAATATAAATCGAAAATCACCACCAACCATCATCATTGACCACCATCTACCACCGTTGACCAACACCGACCACCGTCCACCACCATGGACCACCATCTACCACAATCACAAATCCAAACACAAAAAATAAGTATTCAAAGTCGTAAGTGAAACATCAATACATCGCAGGATTCATCATGACAGGAGCTTTTGCTCATGGAGCTATATATTTTACGTAAGTTCCTTGGCTTCCAATTTTTTTACTTCACTTCAATACTCAATACAATATTCAATAAAATAAATAGGAGACCCAATTTTTCCGATTCGGCGGTCAGAGATAGAATCAAACCGATTCCCGAAATGCCTTTCTGGATATTCCTCAATGTCCCGGCTATGTCCAAACTCAAAAATCTTAATAAAACCTAAAATAGTTCCTTTAAAGAGATAAAAAATCTAAATTAAATCAATACCATAAAACCCTAAACCTAAATTGATCCCAAATCAAAACCCAAAACCATAAATCAAACAAAAACTAAATCAAATGAAAATGGAGATGGAGTTGGAGATAGAGATGAAAATGAGATGTATACAAACCATATAACATAAATCAAACCATAAGATCATAACATGAATAATAACCTTTAAATTAAAAAATGTAGTTAGGCACAGATCTTGGTTCAAGTTATTCATGGATGTGATTACATCACATATCTGTTCGTTCACGTTAGAGATAAGGGAAAGGGATCGAGGTTGAAAGGGGAGCCGGAGACCGATGTGTGGCAGCACCCCAAATCCAAGGCGGATGTACTGAGAAAATTGGTAGCGATGGTGGGAGTTTGACTGTAGATTTGGTGGTGGTGGCCTCGTGATGGAGTAGGAGTTCGATGCAAATCCGATGGTGGCGTTGTGTCGTGGTGGGATGCAGATTTGCTCACTTGGTCAACGAAAAAATTTAACGGTCATTAATGGGAGGGATCAAAACCATAGGGAAATGACAAACGTGAGGGACCAAATCCTAGTTTCGATAGTTTAGGGACGATATCCGTTAAAATTGACAAACGTTAGGAACCAAAAGTGAAGTTTACTCTAAAGAAAATGAAAGGTTAAAACTCATTTAATGAGAAACTTTTTATTTAAAAGAAATTTAAAATTATGAGAAATTAGAAAAATGTGAATGAAACTTTCTCATGGTGCCACATAAACAACTCCACATTTTGCTTTATATATAGATAGATTATGTTTTTAGTCTCTGTGGTTTGTTAAAAATTTCGTATTTCGTCCTTATGGTTTTAAAATTTCTTTTTTCGTTCCTATGAATTGGAATTCTTTTCTATTTTCGCCTATGAGGTCAAAACACTATTTTTAAGTATGAAGAACAAAATATAAATGAATTATAAACCATAGGGATGAAAAAAGTAATAAAATTTAAATCATAAGAACGAAAAAGTTAATGGATTATAAACTATAGAGATGAAAATCATAATTTCAAAACCATAAGAACAAAAATAGAATTTTGTTAACAAACGACAGGGACTAAAAACGTAATATACTCTTAGTTTTATATGATATTTTTTATTCATGTAACTACTACTTCATGATGAACTTTTTCAACGTGTGACTAGTTTTCGAAGAAGACTTTTGTTTTCTTTGACGAGTTAAAAAGTTACCATTTTCCATGATTGATTACATAATTGGTTTACAGACAATAAACTCTTTTTAAAACGTGACTACTTTTTATAATATTAATAATAATAATTAATACAAGAAGTTTAAAAGGGCATAGTCATAAAAATGAGCCATGATTCAAAATAGAGTAAATTACAAAAACCGCCTATATCATTTGCTAAAACTTTGGATATCGGTCCTGTAATTTCAAAATTACATTGGGCAACTGTGGTTTGTATTGCATTATGGATTTCGTCCATGGCTGTAAGGTAGCGTTTGGTACGCAGACATGATTGGACGGGACTGGACTGGACAGTACAGAACTGGACATGACAGAACAAGAGGCTAGGACAGGACTGGACGGGACTGGACAGAACAAGACAAATGTCTGTCTTGTGTTTGGTATGGCTAGGACAGGACTGGACAAATTTCCCTATAAGTTTTTTGATAATTTTATATATCATATAATAGTTATAAATAACACAAATAAAGTATATCTTTAAATAATTTAATTAAAAAAACATTTTTGTTTTTTAAACGATTTTCATACATATAAATACATAGAAAAACAAGGGTAGGAAATTTGAATGAAGAATATAAAATAATTGATGGTAGTTCGAAAAAATATGATTCATATAAAAAAATTATAATATTTGATTCAATTTGGAAGATCTTAATGAATTGACGGATGCATAGTTGCAACAACATGTAAAGATAAATGTGATGGACGGTAGTTGTGAAGAACGTGAAAGATATTGGATGGTGGTGGTGCAGGTGGTTGTTATGGTTGATGTGGTGGAGGTATAGGTGGCCGACGATGGTAGTGGTGGACAGGGGTAATAGAGGTTATTGTAGTGGAGGAGGAGGCGGAGGTCACCGACGGTAGTTGGCGGTAAGCGTCGGTGGTGGCGGCGGCAATGGGTGGTGGTGATCGGTGGAGGTGGCGATAGGCGGTGGTTGTGGATGTGGTAGAGGAGTTGTAGTAGTGGAGGAAGAGGTGGAAGTGGTCGACGATGGTTGGTGGTGGCTACCGGTGGCCGTTGATGGTGGTGACGGCCAAAGGTGGTGGTGATCGGTGTTAGTGGAGGTGGTCGACGATGGTAGTAGTGGTGGCGATGGGCGATGGTTGTGGAGGTGGTGGATGAGGTTGTTATGGTGGAGAAATAGGTAGAGGTGGCCGATGGTGGTTGGCGGTGGCTACTGGTGGGCGCCGATGGTGGTAATGGCGGCGATGGGTAGTGGTGACCCTTAAGACTAATACCATATTAGGATTATACATCAAATAGCGGTAAATCAATGATTTTTAGTTTCTGTCTCACTTTTGTCCCATGTTGTTCCACCTATTTTGGTGGAACAAGAAAATACAATTTTTTGTCCCATCTTGTCCCACCTTGTCCAGTATTTGTCCCTGTCCCATGTCGCGCCAAACGTGGGACAGTGAATTTTTGTCTTGTCCCATGTCACGCCAAACGTGGGACAGTGAGTTTTTGTCCTTTCCCGTCCCATCCAGTCTGCAAACCAAACGCACCCTAAGAGCTGTTAAGTATTCCCATTAAGTGAGGGCAATTTGGTAATTTTGTATTTTCTTTGTTGATTTTATTAGTATATAAATTTGTAAAGGACATGTACGTACAAGTATTTAAAACATTTTAAAAGAAATCCTAAATAACCCCCCGTCATTGATGCCCCCTCCTCTGTCGCCCCTCCTTCAGCGGTACCCTTCCCCCTACACCCCACAACCTCCTTCCCTTTCCCTTTCCACCACCGTACCACTTTCCTTGCAAAACCCACGAGAATCCAAAACCCGGGAAATTCCAACCACACAACCCCTTTCCCTTCCCCTTCCATCACCACCGCCTTTGACAAGTTCTAGTGAATATGAGGTTGATGAGGATCACTCCACTTGGTTTCCTCGTTCATACTAGGACCCTGGTTCACCTGCATCAACACCATGGAAGACGAGGTTCTCTATTTGGGTTTTGAAGGTTTGAGTTTTCATGGAAGAAGAAGATAAATAAGGCTTGGTTTGGGTTCCCACCATGGTTTATGCGAATAGGTGTCGGAGAAGTTCCCGGTGGTGGAGGGACGATGCCCACAAGGAAGGTTAAATTTCAAAGGTTTTTGTTTTTTTTCCGAAATACTATTTTTTTTTGGGTAATCGTGGGTTTTCGGGCAAACTTACGCCCACCGACTAATCCCTCGGGCAAAACGTTTCGGGCAAAACGATTAAAAAGTTTTATAAAAAAAGTTATTCAATTTACAAAAACATTTATAAAAATTTTAATTGTAAATAATCGTATGTAGTTATCAAATAATCAAAAATATAATAATAATTAGTAAATCGTTAAAATCATCAAACTATAATTACCTAAACATCAAGGCATTCGCTTGGCAAAAGCTAGCTTATGAAATAACTTATTTTTTGAGTACATATGTTTGGATGAACATAAGCTAGCTGATAAGCTAATTGGAGTAGCTTATGAGTGTTATAGGAAAAACAAGGCAGAACACAGTAAATAGAGAGAATGAAATCTATAATTCTCATCAATCATAAGCCTTTTAAATAGGGAGGAGTTTACAAAGAAAAGAAACATTCATTATGGTAAATTCTAAACTAGGAAAATATTCTTTTAATCACTTCCTCTGATGATGACACATAATCATTCAACATGCCCCTTGTGTCGAGTCAAATGAGTGATGATGCATAGTTCTTGCCTTATTAAAACCTTACACCAAAGAAACAAAACTCGGTGGAAAAAATAAAAACTTTAGACGAAGAAAAGAGTACACGATACCAATAAACAATTCATTTAGTTTACTATCTTTCTTGATTCGTACATCAATCAAAAGGTTTAGAAAACAAGATGATTTATAAATCGTTTCCTCACTAAAACCTTGCACCAAGGAACAAAACTCAGTGGGAAAAATAAAACCTTGGCGAAGGAAAGAACACAACTCATTAATAATACATGTTTAGTAGACACCTCCTTTTGTCTATTACTCCCCCTGACTTCTACATTAATCTAGGGTTTTCGGAAAACATTTGCATTTTAATACTTACTATAGGTTTCCAAAATATGGTTTTAAGTAATGATTTAGTAAACAAATATGTCACATTCTCCTAGCATCTTACATGATTCATTTGAATCTAGAGGAGAATTTGTTATTACTGATTGTATAGAAATTTAAGCAGAATATGCTTTGTGTTATCACCCATGATGTATCTTACTTTTATTTCTTTACATGATGCATTATTTCCATATATGCGGTAGGATATTGGTTGAACTCAAATTACTAGTTCTTCTAATATGTGTAATGATAGTCCTAATCATATACATTCTTAAATTGTCTCATGGAGAGTAATATTCTTGGAATAGTTCAAGGAGGTAGTTACAAGGGTTTGCTTACCTTACTTCCAAGCAATCGGAGTGTTCCCTGCGGTAATTCTTTATCTAGTTTGGGAACAATCTTTGTATGGGTCAGACACATACCTAAGATCAGCAAAGACATACCAAGACATTGTTTGGTGTTTTTCTATAAGAGTTAGTACTTTTGTTGCTTACATTATAAGTAGGTACTGAAGTTCCATTATCAATCCCATTTTCTTTTTATAGGGAAAGTATAATCCCATGTTAATGGTTCCAAAATATTAACTTGATATCATTCTAATGACGTTGCGTTGGCGCTGAACAAAATCTAACTAACAAGTTCATTGATAAATACAATATACGGTCAAGTGTATTGTGCAGAGTACGATAATGTGCATATTGTACTTAGATAGGGAATTCCAGCTCCCAAAACTTTTTCGTCATCATCCTTTATACGAAATGGATCTTTCCTTATATCCAACACTTTGACCGATCATGGGAGTGCTAGCTGGATGCGCTTTGTCCATATTAAATTGACTGATTATTTTTCTAGACATATGCGATTGGTGAATTAATATTTCAAAAACTCGGTGTCCTAGTTCAAATAGCTAGACAAAACCAAGTTTTCCCAAGATTTTTCATCTCAAATTTAGATTTCAAGTAGCTTGTGGTTTCTCTTATTTCATAAAGAGTGTATTATATTCATAACATCGACATATAAAGCTACCTTGAAAATATGGAACTTGTTTTCCTAAATAAATATGCAAGGGCACAATTCATCGTTCTTATATATCCTTTCCCAATCAAGTATTCAATTAGGCGGGTATACCACATCCGTATAGATTGCTTTAATTTATAAAGTGAGCGTTTTAATTTCATTACAAACGCATTTCGTGGTTTAGAGTTACTTGATTTTGGTAATATAATATCATTAAACACTTTTATATATTTCTGAATCTAGATCCCCGTAAAGATATGTGGTAACCACATTCATGAGCTGCATTTCCATTACTTCGGAAACTGCTATTCTAATTAATTAGCAAAACATTATAACGACCATCACAGAAGAGCAAGTCTTCTCGTGGTCAATCCAGGGCATTATGAGAAACCTTGTGCCAAAGGAGAGCTTCATACATTATGACTTAATTATTCTCATTACGCTTTGTGACAAATGATTTATCTATGTCTTACAGGCTTTACACTTGGTGGGTTAGCACTACCAAACCAAATACCTGTTCATTTGTCAAATAATATAATTATTCTAGATTGCTTCTTTTCATGTAGGCCAATTTGTTCTTTGTTGACATTATTTAACTGAGCATGGTTCGATGTCAATGTGCTCTATCATCTCATGAGCAATAGTATATACAACATCAATGAGTATGTATGATATGTCCATTGACTCATATGCACTCTCATAATTCATTTGAAATTTCTTTGATCTCTGGAATCAATATTAACTTCGGAGCGTCCTCCAGTGATGATTTATATTCATAGTTATAATAAGAGACAATCTCATGAGAGGTTTATGTTTTGATGATAAATAGTTGTACCTTACTCTTGTCTTCATTTAGATGAGTAGCTATCGAACCAAATAGCTTCCTGTAACGCCCGGAAATTTCGGTAAGCTTTCCTTTTCACTTAAAGAATTATATAGGGCTAGTGTGAATCTGTGTTACCTTCGACTTTCTATCGGAACCAATGTATCGAACGAGAAAAGAATCATATTTTGACTATTGGTACATGTGGGGCGAGAGTGTCCGACAACTATGCCATAATCGCATGTCACAATCGCCTTCCCCCCCTTTCAGTACAATTTGGGCGACTGTGCTCGACGATAGTGCCAGGGTCACAGTCGCAGTGTCATAATCGCGGAATAGGCATAGCGAGTTGCCTCACGCAGGCGACTATGCCCCACGACTATTCCAAGGGCATAGTCGCATTTTATTCTTGCGCGTCGGGTCTAGGGCTTTAAAAGGGGGCTAAATCGGGTTTTTGGCAGAATTGGTCTCCTAGGGTTTGTATTTGGCGATTTACCTCTCCTCATTTAAGGTATCCAACTACATTCCTTCCCCTTTTTCTTCATTAATTCCTCTTTGGATCACTTATGGACATTTATTCCACTATTCTAGGTTGTTAAGCATTTAGTGAGGTGAAGCCTCAAGTCTCCACTAATTGCAAGATCATCATCTCTATTAGAGAAGTTTTGGTTTTAGGTTTGTGACCATGAAATCAACAAGGTGAGTTCTTCTTTAAACTTTTACAAACGATATACACATTAAAAACATCATTTGCATATTTCTTAAGGGTTTCTCATAATTACCTATATTTGAATGGTTTTGGTTTTTATTTGTCAAAACTAGGGTTTTGGAATATTTGTAACATTTGGCGAAATAATGGTGGAAATGGTTTGACATTTATAAATGTTGGTTTATCCTAGACTTAAAGGAGTTAGGAACTCACTTGTGCATTATGAAAATTATGGGGTTTTGTGACAACATGGTTTTGGGCATTTATAATACTCTTGAATTCACATGTTTTACAATAATTGGGTGATGGTACGTCATGATTTGTGATATGGGTTGGGTAGACTAATAAGCAATGGATCCATAGGCATGTTTAGTTAGGTTAATTTGTGATGGTGAAAGTTATGGATTGATTACTACATGATTGGGATTGTTTATGTATGCATGCAAATTCCTAAAAAGGAACATCTTACTAAGGATGGTGAGATCCGAAGGTAAAGACCTAGATAGGGTTGAACTTGGTGAACCTTTGGGTTAAAGACTTGGATAGAGTTGAACCCATATTTAGTCGAACTAAAGACTTAGATAGAGTTGATCTTCAAATGGATAAAGACTTGGATATAGTTGATACCTGTAAATATTCATCCTTAATATGTGCACCATGTGTGTTGTGACCTACTTATGTGTTCCGTAACAACTTATGGTGGAACGGGTCTTGTAACACTCCGAAATTTCCCGTTGGTTAATTGTCACCTTGGCTATTTGCGATCCGTGACTTATTAAGGAGTTAATTAGATTGGGTAACCTATGCTTCCTAAACTCGGTCGTGGGTGTGCGGGCGCGAAATCTGAGATTTTCGGGTTCGGTACGCCTTGAGCGACTGTGCCGGCGAGAGTGCCCAGGGGCACAATCGAGTGGCATAGTCGCGGGGCTCCAACCCCTTGCGGTACGTTTTAGGTGATTATGCCCGACGAGAGTGCCCAAGGGCATAATCGCAGGGCATTTTCGCGGAAGACCCTTTGGCTGCGGTACAACCCAGGCGATTGTGCCTGGTTAGAGTGTCATGGCACAATCACATGACATTATCGCCGAGGGGCCCCGACCTTCTTATTTGTTGCGATTCTTGCACTCTTTCATTTGTTACACTCCTAACTCATATCCTCTCCTCTCCAAAACTGAAACCCTTATTTCCCTTCTTGATTTTTGAGCTTGTGGAACACCAAAACTTGAGTTTTCAAGTGATTCTTCACCATCTAGTAATGTTTTGAAAGTTATAGTTATGACCTCCTTATTTCCATCTTCATCCTCAAGTTGCTAGGGTTCCATCAAATCATCTTCAAAACCCTTTCCATCCTCTTGAAGAATTGGAGCTTGAGGTTCATCATAATGGTCTAGAAGTGTTGTGCTAGTGGATTCAAGTTATAGATGAGGTAATATTCTCATGCCCTTCACCTAAGAAATCAGGGTTTTGTAGTTCTCATCTCTTTTCCATTCATGGGAACTTAGTTTAACTTAGGAATACTTGTAGCTAAGATTTGTTGTAGAAACTTGGAGCTAGCTAGTGAAAGGATTCAAGATCTCATTCTAGAAGCTCAAGTTTTGTGGATAAAACCTAGATTTAGTCTAAATCTAGCAAGGTGAGTTCTAGTTGCTTTACAATACTATATACATGTCAAAATATAAATGTTTTAGGTTTTTAAACATACAAATATGTGATCACTTCATATTTAGTGGGTTTTGATGATTTTGGCATCTTAAGTTGCAAAACTTTGTGTTCCACTACATTCGATGGAATTCGGGTCTCCCCCGACACCGAAAGGTGTTATTTTCGGGTATTCCCTTACCCATACTTTCGGTGTTGACACGTACCATTTATTTTTATAAATAGCTTTGTATGAAATACTTCATGTGTGCGTTTTGGGAGAAATTGAATGGTGTCTATTTATTTAAAAGTTGTGTTTGTCGTGGGTAGATACGTGGTTTGAAAATAAAACCTTTTATATCTTATGTATCAAGAATGGGTGCTTTTAGAAAGAGTCACTGGTTTTAGAATGTCTTATGATTTATTTGTGATTAAACTGCTTTAACTCACTAGGCGTTAAGCCTAACACTTTTCCCTATCGACATGTATATCAGATCTTAGATGGATCTGATTGGCGAGTGGAGCTGGGTAGAAGTTCCGGTAGGATGGCTTTAGTGGTGTCATCCGGTTTTGTGAAGATAACGGACTTGGTGGTTGTGGTAATACCCTTCAGACTGAAGGGTTTTATATAAACTATAATATAAACAATGCAGCGGAAACTATAACAAGAATCATATAACTAAACCTTACAAGGAAAACTTTAGTGAATGATATTAACAACAAGAAAGAAAAAGATCACCAACCTTTAATCCAAACTCGTAATTGGATTTATTCACGTGAAGAACTCGAACACTTCGATTCCAAATTGCTTAGGAAGGTAGTAACCAAAGGAGATTACCTCTAATGGTTTGTACCCAATTTGTCCAAGATTATTAGACTTTGGAATATCCACCCAAGTGTAGTAAGAGTACCCACAAGGAATGGAGCAAAGAGAGAAGAGAAAAACTCAAGGAAGAATGCTTGAGTTTGTACCCCTGATTTAGGAGTCATGGACCTCTATTTATAGTGGTAAGTAGCTTTAGGATTTAGAGAAAAATCCTTTCATCTTCTTGCACTTTTAATTGGCACAAATTAATTCTAAATTAATTCTATAAAAATTTCCATAATAATTTCTAATTAATTATTATCAAATAATAATTAATAAACTATTTATCTCTATCTCTTAATTATTATAATAACCCTTGGACAATCGAGGGCAACCCAAAAAGGACCCTACTATTAATGGAAAGTCATGAGTAATTAGTTATGACTTTGGACACCCATTCCAACAGTCTCCCACTTGGACAAGTCATTAACTACTATTAGTCATAAACTAACCAAACAATCAACAGAGAGTGCTTCCTTAGCAACTGCCGAACTCTGATTAAGAGACAGCCCTAGATAAGTGATCAACTTATTCCTTCGTTCTTCAAGATATCGTATGAACCGAGTCATGGACATGAATCAATCTCAAGTTCAAGGTTGTTACCCGGTTTTCGATTTATGAGGACTTTATTAGACTACTGAATTGAACACATCAATCTAGTCTAGGCTGGGCCCAGCACTATAATGTCGTCATTAAATCACCGAGGGGCCCACAGATATCGCTTTTCCATTAATAGACAAAAGGAACAAATAAACTTTGACTACATAGTCCAAATCTATTCTTCAAATCATACATGGCAACATCTTTTATAACTTCCAGTTACGGTATCGTTTAGATGTACCAATGCATAACTGAATCATAAACTTAAACTCATGCATCTCCATTTGAAGAATAACAGATATTATCATCTTAGAATTACTTGTGATTTTAATCCATTAAGTAATCTCTAAGTGCGGGTTTCTCTAATACTTAAATCTCTATTTAAGTACTCATGAGGGTTAGATGCATCTCTATACTATGTCTATCTCTATAGACATCAACTAACACTCCATGACAGTCTTAAAACAATACTTACTTCCAAGAGTATGACCGACTGTAGAGTTTTGAATATTCAGTCGCATTCTCATGCTGTGTTTATCTCTATAAATATCGACTTAATACTCGGGAAGTTAAACATGCAAAAAAACACAATAATAAATAATTCGAATGGCAGTTCACTAACACATAAATAATCTCTATTATTCATCACCAAATCAATTACAATTTATTACTGTTACAATGTTTCGAATATCACTTAATTACTAAAACTAATATCTTGTCTCAAGCCAATGCTCCTAGCATGCAGGTCATGCTTGATTTTGCTAAGTGCCTTTGTGAAAGGATCAGACGGGTTTTCTTCCGATGATATCCTACTCACTAAGATGTCTCCATCCTCCACTTTATGTCGTACATAGTGAAATTTCCTCTTGATGTGTTTGGTCTTTCCATGATCTTTTGGTTCCTTCGTAAGGGCGACAGCACCAGTGTTGTCACAAAAGATCTCTATGGGTTCACTGATAGTTGGAACGACTTCCAGATCACCAATAAAGTTTTGCAACCATGTAGCTTCCTTAGCAGCTTCAGAAGCTGCAATGTATTCGGACTCACAGGTTGATTCCGCCACAGTAGGTTGCTTGGAACTCTTCCATGTCACTGCACCTCCATTCAATAGAAACACCCAACCGGACTGTGAACAACTGTCATCCACATCCGTTTGGAAGCTGGCATCAGTATACCCGCTAATTCTAAGTTCCTCACTCCCACCGAACACCAAGAACATATCTCTCGTATTTCTCAAATACTTGAGAATATTCTTCACTGCTATCCAATGACTTTCGCCCGGATTACCCTGATATCGACTCACCATACTCAAAGCATACGAGACATCAGGGCGAGTACATGTCATGGCATACATGATCGATCCTATAGCCGAAGCATATGGGACTTGACTCATTTTGTCCACCTGATCACGAGTGACGGGACATTGAGATCTACTAAGCTTTATGCCTTGATGAATGGGTAAAGACCCTTTCTTGGAATTTTCCATATTGAACCTTTTCAATACTTTATCCACATATGTACTTTGGCTTAGTCCTATTAGACGTTTTGTTCTATCTCGATAAATCCTTATACCCAGTATGTACGTTGCTTCTCCTAGATCCTTCATAGCGAAACATTTCCCAAGCCAGGCTTTTACACCATTCAAGGTTGGGATATCGTTTCCTATAAGAAGTATGGCATCCACATATAAGACTAGGAAGGTTATCGTACTCCCACTAGCTTTGACATATACGCAGGACTCATCTTCACTTCTAGAAAATCCAAACGCTTTGACCTTTTCATGGAAGCAAAGATTCCAGCTGCGAGAAGCTTGTTTAAGTCCATAAATAGACTTTTCAAGCTTGCACACTCTATTGGGATGCTTGGTGTCTACAAAACCTTCCGGTTGTGTCATATACACATCCTCTGAAAGTTTCCCGTTAAGGAAAGCGGTTTTGACATCCATTTGCCATACTTCATAATCATAGAAGGCGGCTATGGCAAGCATTATCCTAATAGACTTGATCTTGGCTACCGGTGAAAAGGTTTCATCATAGTCAACCCCTTGGGTTTGAGTATAACCCTTTGCCACCAGCCTAGCCTTGAACGTGTGTACATTCCCGTCCATGTCGACCTTCTTCTTGAAGATCCATTTACAACCGACCATCTTACGACCTGGTGTTTGATCAACCAAATTCCAAACTTGGTTATCATACATGGATTGAATCTCGCTGTCCATTGCCTCTTTCCATTTAGCAGCCTTAAGGCCTTTCATGGCTTCCTTATAGTTAGCTGGTTCATCCAAATTAACAAGTGTTCTATCACTTATTAACGTATCCCCTTCCGCAGTAATATGAAGACCATAGAACTCAGGAGGGTGGCTAACTCTTGAGGATCTACGAAGAGGTAATGACTTGTCAACTGGCTCAACAGGTATTTCTACCTCGGGTTGAGTGCTAGTGCCAACGTCAGGTATTTCATCATTTGATTCTTGAATTTCTTCAAAATCAATGTTACTCCCACTGACTTCTTTAGCTATAAGTTCTCTTTCTCGAAAGACTCCTCTTCGAGCTACAAACACCACATTTTCAGTGGGTCGGTAAAACAAATAACCATAAGACTTTTATGGGTAACCGATGAATAGACACTTCTCAGATTTGTTGGCAAGTTTATCTTGGCTCTCGTGTCTCACGAAAACCTCACAACCCCAAACCTTGATATGTGCGAGTGAGGGTTTCTTCCCAGTCCACATTTCATGAGGTGTATTTTCAACCTTCTTTGTTGGTACAAGATTTAGGATATGGGCGGCTGTCTCTAAGGCATATCCCCAGAAATAGGTCGAAAGAGGAGCTCGAGTCATCATGGAACGAACCATGTCTAACAAGGTTCGATTGCGTCTCTCGGCTACACCATTAAGTTGTGGTGTTCTAGGAGGTGACAATTGTGAAACAATTCCACATTCCTTAAGATACTCATTGAACTCAAGACTAAGATACTCACCACCCCTATAGAAGTGTAGTACTTTAATCTTTCTACCCAATTGATTCTCTACTTCGTTCTTGAACTCTTTGAACTTTTCAAAAGTATCCGACTTATGTTTAATCAAGTAAACATAACCATATCTACTATAGTCGTCGATAAAAGTCACGTAGTAGCGATTGTCATCTTTTGTGGTGGATCTAAATGGACCACATACATCTGTATGTATTAGGTCTAACAATCCTTCATCTCTTTGTAAAGAACCGGTGAATGGTGACTTGGTCATTTTGCCAAGTAAACAAGACTCACATGCATCACTTGATTTTAAATCAAATGATTCCAAAACTCCATCCTTTTGGAGTTGGGCGATGCGTTTCTTGTTTATATGACCAAGACGACAATGCCACAAAGATGCATGGTCTAACTCATTAGAAGAATCAATAGCTAGCACATTACTCAAGTTATTATCACACACAACAGATTCATAAACGCCATTACAAGGAGTAGCTTTAAAAACAAACAAGTCATCTTTAAAAACTAAAATATCTCCATTCAAATTATCAAAGTAATAACGGAATCCTTGTTTAAACAATGCGTGAAATGAAATGATATTCCGAGACATATCGGATGAATAACAACAATTTACTAACTCTAATCTAAACCCACTATCCAACACAAGCTCAAAAATCCCCATCTTCGTAACAGGTGTAGAACACCCATTTCCCATGATGAGATTTAGCTTTCCTAGCTACAACTCCTTGCATTCACTTAGTCCCTGTAAAACAGAACAGATGTGAACACCACATCCTGTATCAAGGACCCAGGAATTTGAACATTTCAAATTAGTGTGTTTGATTAAGTACATACATGAAACAGTGACAGACGATTTGCCCTTGCTTTCTTTCAACTCTTGAAGGTATTTTGGGCAGTTTCTCCTCCAATGCCCTGGTTGTCCACAGTGAAAACACGTTGCCTGCTTCGGATCTTTGGAAGGCGGGATGTCACGATTAACCGTTCTCTTTGACCCTTTGTTGGACTCTCCAACATGGGTTTTCCCTTTCCAAGCGGGTTGAGTAGTGGTTTTTCGTTTCTTCCCTTTTCCAGGCCGAATGGCATTTACCTGTGCAACAACAGTTGAGCTTGATAAGACATGAGACTTCTTCATGCCTTGCTCAGCTCTTTGCAGAAGGTTATGCAGTTGCATCATATTGGTCTCACCATCATTCATATGAAACTGCATAATGAACGGATCATAAGAATTTGGAAGTGAATCAAGGACCATGTCAATGGCCAAGTTCTTGTCGAACTTCACATCTAGTTTCTCGAGTCTTTCAATGAGCCTTTGCATCTTTTGCACATGGGCACATACTGACTCACCATCCTTGTGTTGACACTTTTTCAGGGCTTTAAGAACCTCTAAGCGCTCTTGCCTTTGTCCCTTAGCGAACATTTCGCGAAGTTTCTCATTTATTTCATATGCCCAGCTCTCATTGAACATCTTTTGAAGTTCAGAAGACATGGTGGACACCATGATGCAAGATGCCTTGGTAGAGTCGGTGCAATGCTTGTTGTAAGCAGTAATTTCTTCGGGAGAGGCAGTGTTCCGATCGATTTCAACGATTTGTTCATCGAGTACGTATTCTTTGTCTTCATAGCGTAAGGTCAATCTTAGGGCACGCATCCAATCAAGATAATTGGGTCCTATAAGCTTTTCCTTCGCCGGAATAGGAAGGAGAGTGAAACCGGAGTTTCCGGTAGGAGCAGGAGTAGGAGGAAGATCATTATTGATTCCAGACATCTATAAGACAAGTGGTTTTAGTTAGTGATATTTAAATAATCCTTAACTATTTACCCAATTAATATATTAAGGCTAGGATCCAATTTCTAACATTCACTATATAAAGAGGGATGCCGTAATTATATATGAATTTAATTTAGGTAGGCATACAACCTGCCAATTTCATCTTTATGAAATTCCTGGAACGTTAGAGACTCCTTGTACATTCAAGGGCATGTTTAGTCTCGGATATACATCTTACTCATTGTGGCTGGGACGCCGAAGACCACAATTAAGATTGTGAATTAACCATGCAAAAAATCGCGTTGGCACATTCATTCTATTTATAGTTCTCAAATTGACGTGCCGGTTATCCACACACGCTCCATCAATAAACTATAAAACCGAATTGCCACATCACCTTGCCTATCACAGTCTCAAATTAATGTGCTGGTTATCCACGCACGCTCCATTAATAGACCATCTAGAAGTGATGTGCGTTTTCATGGATTTGCATACATATTCACATTTTCTTATGTGTATCTAAGAAGGGAATTTAAATTAGATATAAGTTTTAGATTAATACTTTTAATCTTAACATCGACAATATTGGATCCATTCGATAACTCGCACTCCTTCACACAAAAGGTCGGTGAGCTGGCAACGCATGGCGTTTTGAAAGCCCTTCTCATTTGTCGCCATTTTATAGGCAGACTCCTAGTACCTTCTTATAGTTTTAGAAGTTTGATGGGTCTAGTAGTGATCCAACTACGATGTGTTTAACTTTAGGTAATACTATATACTGTATAAACAATTTATAAGTATAGGGTAAATTTTAAATATTTTAAAACTTACCAATTATTTAATCAAATTAATTCTAATTAACCAAGTAACCTAACAAGATAATTAAACATTCTAAACATGAGAGGTCACATATTAATAATTAACATTAAATAATACATGCCAAAAAAAACTATTTGCAATTCAATTAATCCTAATTATCAGATTGAATCATATGGAAATTTAAATCTAGCCAATTAAATTTAAATCATATGAGGACATATGATAATGATTAAAATATATATATATAGAGTGAAAACATGGTTGGCATATAAAAACTCTTTCAATTTTAAACCTTTTAAAATATGAGCCTATTAAATTAATCTTTCAATTTTGCCAAATAATATAATAGCCATAATTATCCAATCTTTCATGTAATCCTCAAGATTTTCGGAAATCTTGACTATTAGATGAACATTGTATAATTGTCATTTAATAACTGTTTACCAAAAGTTAGGAGATAATAGCAAAAATACCAACATTTTTAACTAATAAAATGATCATAATTTTCGATCAAACAGACATATATATATATATAGAGGGCCATTCATTTGCTAACCAAACTATTGGTGCTAACCATGCTAACCCATCTAGACCGTTGATTATTTAGATCAATGGTTAACAATTAATGACAATTTTAATTTTATAAAAAAAATGTTATGAAATTAATGTGCATAACCGCATAGGGTCAAAATTGTAAATCTGCATATCCATTCATTAAATAAACACAAAAGAAATAAGCTAAAAATTAGGGTAATTTTAAATTACCCCAAATTTCTCCACAAATTTCTCAACAGTTTCATCTTCTCCACCCTCCCCACCACCACCTCACCCAAAACCTCCCAATTCGCCCGCCGAAAACGGAAGAACACCACCGCCGCCTCCGCCGAGAAGAAGCCAACCGAGGAAAAGAAGTCCGCCGTAGCCGAAAAGCCCCCGTCGAGAAGAAGCCAAAAGACGGTAAGAAGCTGCCAAAAGAAGCCGGCGCCGGTGCAGCTGACAAGAAGAAGAAGAAGAGAAACAAGAAGAGCGTTGAGACTTACAAGATCTACATCTTCAAGGTTTTGAAGCAGGTTCATCCCGACATCGGGATCTCCAGCAAGGCCATGGGGGTTATGAACTCCTTCATTAACGACATCTTCGAGAAGCTTGCACAAGAATCTTTGCAGCTTGCGAGGTACAACAAGAAACCGATGATTACGTCACGGGAGATTCAAACGGCTGTCCGGTTGGTGCTTCCCAGTGAGTTGGCGAAGCATGCTGTGTCTGAAGGAACGAAGGCGGTGACTAAGTTTACCAGTTCTTAGATTTGGGGGTTTAGGGTTTATGTTGGTGTTAGGGTTTACTTTTTGTAAAAAATTCATCATTCTTGATGAAGTTTATGTGGTAAGGAGATGAATTGAATTGATTATCGAAATCGACCTCTGTGCATATGAGCATGTTTAATTGAATTTTGTAAGTGCATATATGCATTGTTATGCATTTGTGCATATAGGCGTTGCGATGGATTTGTGGATGGAATCTGTGCATATGAGCATGTTTAATTGAATTTTGTAAGTGCATGTATGCATTGTTATGCATTTGTGCATATGGAAGAAAATTTAATTATTTGTATTTGTGCATATGAGCATATCTTACGTAGTGTGCATATGTACGTACTGAAAAAATTGGTGATTAGGATTTGGGCATATGAGCATGTTCTAAAAAAATGATCAATTGAACATATGGGAATGATAGATCATAAAGGTAAAAAAAAATATGTAAATGATAATTTAAGATTTAAGATAATCTTGAACAAATTTGAATTTCAAAATCTAGTATTTAATGAGGTATATCATTACCATAACAAATTGTGCTATAAATATGGTATGCATAAAAATAGGTGATTGTGATAACTTGAATTGAATGGGCCGATTTTTATATAATTCCATTATTACCCTTGTAAATTTAATATAATCAAAGACATTATCTAATCTCTAGGAGCATTCTGATTGGCCGAAAATCGGTTAGCACGGTTAGCACCAATAGATTGGTTAGCACGATTAGCACGGTTAGCACCAATAGATTGTACCTCGCAAGCTGCAAAGATTCTTGTGCAAGCTTCTCGAAGATGTCGTTAATGAAGGAGTTCATAACCCCCATGGCCTTGCTGGAGATCCCGATGTCGGGATGAACCTGCTTCAAAACCTTGAAGATGTAGATCTTGTAAGTCTCAACGCTCTTCTTGTTTCTCTTCTTCTTCTTCTTGTCAGCTGCACCGGCGCCGGCTTCTTTTGGCAGCTTCTTACCGTCTTTTGGCTTCTTCTCGACGGGGGCTTTTCGGCTACGGCGGACTTCTTTTCCTCGGTTGGCTTCTTCTCGGCGGAGGCGGCGGTGGTGTTCTTCCGTTTTCGGCGGGCGAATTGGGAGGTTTTGGGTGAGGTGGTGGTGGGGAGGGTGGAGAAGATGAAACTGTTGAGAAATTTGTGGAGAAATTTGGGGTAATTTAAAATTACCCTAATTTTTAGCTTATTTCTTTTGTGTTTATTTAATGAATGGATATGCAGATTTACAATTTTGACCCTATGCGGTTATGCACATTAATTTCATAACATTTTTTTTTTATAAAATTAAAATTGTCATTAATTGTTAACCATTGATCTAAATAATCAACGGTCTAGATGGGTTAGCATGGTTAGCACCAATAGTTTGGTTAGCAAATGAATGGCCCTCTCTCTCTCTCTCTCTCTCTATATATATATATATATATATATATATATATATATATATATATATATATACCGAAATTTAGCAAACAAGATTTAAACAAGTGATAATATCATCTCAACTAATGGCTCTGATACCACTGAAGGGTTTTATATAAACTATAAATAAACAATGCAGCGGAAACTATAACAAGAATCATATAACTAAACCCTACAAGGAAATCTTTAGTGAATGATATTAACAACAAGAAAGAAAAAGATCACCAACCTTTAATCCAAACTCGTAATTGGATTTATTCACGTGAAGAACTCGAACACTTTGATTCCAAATTGCTTAGGAAGGTAGTAACCAAAGGAGATTACCTCTAATGGTTTGTACCCAATTTGTCCAAGATTATTAGACTTTGGAATATCCACCCAAGTATAGTAAGAGTACCCACAAGGAATGGAGCAAAGAGAGAAGAGAAAAACTCAAGGAAGAATGCTTGAGTTTGTACCCCTGATTTAGGAGTCATGGACCTCTATTTATAGTGGTAAGTAGCTTTAGGATTTAGAGAAAAATCCTTTCATCTTCTTGCACTTTTAATTGGCACAAATTAATTCTAAATTAATTCCAATTAATTCTAAATTAATTCCAATTAATTCTAAATTAATTCTAAATTAATTCCAATTAATTCTAATTAATTCTATAAAAATTTCCATAAAAATTTCTAATTAATTATTATCAAATAATAATTAATAAACTATTTATCTCTATCTTTTAATTATTCTAATAACCCTTGGACAATCGAGGGCAACCCAAAAAGGACCCTACTATTAATGGAAAGTCATGAGTAATTAGTTATGACTTTGGACACCCATTCCAACACAGACTTTGTTCCTGTTTTTGGGACTTGATAGTTCCGTTAGAACTCTGATACATGTTATTGTGTTTCTTCCCTTGTAACTTTAGATTTTCATGTTTCAAGTTATGTATTTGAGGGATTTTTGGAAGTTTTAAATTGTCTGCTAATTTAGGGGTGTTACAGGTCTCCCCCGTTTACACAAGAGTAAATATGGTTTGGAAACTGTAACACCCTAAAAAAATGGACATTTCAAAAACTTGAAATTTTGACAATAAAATGTCTAAAAAGCGAAGATTTATAAAACCTGTAAGCACGACAACTAAACCCAAAATCAAGGGACAATTTGTAACAATTATAGTAGCGGAAGAATAAAATATAATACAAACAACCTATTTAATCTAGTACAACTATTTGCTAGATTAGAAATGGGTGTCGCTATATTTCCAAAACCCTCTTCTCAATAACCCAAAAAATCCCGGTCCAACGAGGTTCCTAAGCGCACAACCGGTACATCAAAGTGGCCTATGAACGCCACTAGAAAGACCTGTGAGCCAGACAAAATACCGAATAGTGTTAGACTAACAATCCTATAAGAAGACAAGATTTAACATTTAGCACAATTACACAATTGCGTTATAATAATTGTTACCGATACTTCCAAATGGTTGAACAAAAGTCAACCTTTTCTTAAAGAGTGAAAGCCCACACCTGAATAGACACACATAAGATATACCTCTTGCAATTACGGGGGAAACCCGTTTCCATCTTGGGTGTCAAGGACACGTGAGTGGTGACACCCGCGATGTTATTGAATTCCAATACATGCCCCGGTTCTAGTTCCCATGCCATAAAGACATCACAATCCTCAAACCGTTTGTGCCTCTAACACTTACTCTGTCGAGTTATGATCCAAGGACTTACAAACATGATTGTCTATCCAATCTAGTCGAGTTACAACTCAAAGGCTATAAAACCCTCTATTGCCTACTCGCTAGCGATCAAACACGACCAACAACATTTTTACTCCTGAAGGGTTAACCTAAATCCTCGTGCATAAGGAAATAGGACGCAATGACTCTTATGTAGCATGGCAAGTTGAATGCATATCATAATTTAGCAACCTTAACACATATGAACATGATAAACCTCATAATAGTTTTTCGCATAAAAGTAATCCATTCCATATATACAGGTACTGATCATGGTATAAACCAAAGAAGAAATAACTCCATAATAGTGTGTATATTTTAGTCAAGTTCAAGAAACCCTAGTTACCAAGTAATTTATCTAAATGAAAGCATATATGTATTTATCAACAAATAAGCACATTAAGTAAGGTGTAAGAAAAATAGAAGACTCACCACTTAGGGTTTTGTAAAGAGAAAACCCTACATTAGATGGGCTTGAGAAAGAAGGGTTTCCTAGAGCCTTTAATCTTTAAATAACTCCCAACCTTTGTATTAAATGATCACCTACCAAACTTAAATATTAGGGTTTCCATTCATGATTAATAAATGAGAAGGAAGAAGAAAAGAAAAGGTGAAAATCGCATACCTAGGGGAACAAATCTGCAGCTCCAAGAAAAGAGAACAAATGAGTTGTGTTTTGGTTGGGATCAGGTTTTTAAACGACAAGAATGGCCCCAACGCGGGCGACTATGCCCCGGGCAATATCGCCGGGCATAGTCGTCGCCCAACCATCACCTTCTGTCCGATTTCACAAAATCCGCGATCTCGGCGACTATGACACGAGCGACTATGCCGCGGGCAAAGTCGTCGGGCATAGTCGCACCATGAGTCTGAGGTGCTGATGGTGGTGTGCGACATGTTAGAAAATGAGAGGTTTGAAATATGGTCACTGCATGCATGCGAGAACACGACCTAAGCACTTAAAACCAAAATCTCAAACCTAAGCACATACTTTCCCATGCATTATTACAATGATTACAATTCTAAAAATGAACTTATCCACATAGAGTACAAGCTCTCAAATATAAACTTATGACTACTAAGCGATGGCAAATACGATTAACGAACTTTAGATTCAAAAGGGAAAAAGGAGAGAGAGTGGGTATAGGAACGTACTAAGGAAATTTGGGGTTTACAATCCTCCCCCACTAGGAATGGATTTCGCCCTCGAAATCCCATTCTACTTAAACAAATGAGGATATCGCCTCCTCATATCCTCCTCTGCTTCCCACGTCACGTTTGCGCCCCGGTGGTGCTTCCATTGGACTTTTACCATAACCACTTCTTTATGGCGAAGCTTTTTCATTTCTCTCTCCAAAATAGATTCCGGTTCTTCCATGCACCGATCGTTGTCTACTCGAATTTCTGACAATGGAAGGACATTCTCCTCCTCGGCTAAGCATTTTCGTAGATAGCAAACATGGAAAGCAGAGTGAATTCCACTCATCTCAGGTGATAATTCAAGCTTGTAAGCTTGAAGATCCACTCGCTCAATGATCGGAAAAGGGCCGAGAAAACGAAGACTAAGCTTTCCTCGCTTTCCGAACCTTATAATCCCTTTCCACGGAGATACTTTCAACATCATGCGATCTCCTACTTGGAACTCCATTGGTCGTCTCTTCTTGTCCGCATAGCTATTCTGGCGTTCTTGGGCTGCTTTCAATCGTTCGCGAATACTCTTTACTTTATCCGCCGTCTCTTGCACCACTTCTGGTCCTGCGAACTGCTTCTCACCCGCTTCGAGCCAACACGTTGGCGTCCTACACTTCCGTCCATATAAAGCCTCGAACGGTGCCATGCCCAAACTTGAGTGGTAACTATTATTATACTCAAATTCTACTAATGGTAGGTGAGAGTCCCACTATCCCCCAAAGTCAATGACACAAGACCTCAACATGTCCTCTAGAGTTTGAATAGTCCGCTCACTTTGTCCATTCGTTTGGGGGTGATATGCCGTACTCAACTTAACCTTTGTCCCTAACTCTCTCTGAAAGGCATTCCAAAAGTGAGAGGTGAAATGACTATCCCGGTCAGAAACGATAGATAATGGCACACGTGCCTCGAGACCACCTCGCTGATGTACAATCTCGCTAGTTTGTCCAATGGTAACATTTCCCTCATTGCCAAGAAATGTGCGCTCTTCGTCAAACGATCCACTACCACCCAAATGGTGTCGTGGCTCTTCAACGTCTTCGTTAGTTTTGTCACAAAGTCCATCGTGATGTGATCCCACTTCCACTCCGGTATTTCCAAGGATTGCAGACTTCCATACGATCTTTGGTGTTCGACTTTCACTAATGAACAAGTGAGGCATCTCTCTACGTAATTTGCCACATCAAGCTTCATAACCGGCCACCAATAAATTAATTTCAAATCTCTGTACATCTTCGTGCTCCCCAGATGGATGGAGTACCTCGATTTATGCGTTTCTTCCAAGATTAGACTCCGACACCCTCCCAACTTAGGCACCCAAATGCGACCTTGGAAAATTTTTAACCCTCTACTATTTTCGGTTTAGCTAGAGTGTTGCTTTATCATAACTTCATCTTTAAGATTCACTTTGAGTAGTGCTTCGACTTGGGCGGTCTTTATCATATCTATCAGATTCGAAATAATCTCAATCCTTGCCAACGAGGTGCACACCACTCCACTATGTGCCTTCCGACTTAACGCGTCTGCCACCACATTCGCCTTGCTTGGGTGGTACAAAAGTTCACAGTCGTAGTCTTTAAGCAACTCGAGCCACCGTCGCTGGCGCAGGTTCAACTCTTTCTAATCGAACACGTACTTCAAGCTCTTGTGATTGGTGTAGAGTGTGCATTTGGTACCGTAAAGGTAATGCCGCCAAAGCTTCAAAGCGAACACCACCGCCACCAATTTGAGGTCATGAGTTGGGTAATTCTTTTCATGGTCCTTCAATTGTCTTGGCACGTACGCTATCACCTTACCTCTTTGCATGAGGACGCACCCCAAGCCCATCTTGGATGATTCACTATAGACGACAAAATCCTCCGTTCCCTCGGGTAGGGATAAGATTGGAGCCTCACACAACTTCCTTTGTAAAGTCCGAAATGCTTTCTCTTGGGTTTCGGTCCACGTAAACTTTGCATTCTTCCGGGTTAACGCAGTCAAGGATGAGGCAATCTTGGAGAAGTCTCGAATGAATCTCCGATAATATTCGGCAAGCCCCAAGAAACTTCGAATCTCTGTTGGACTTTTCGGGGGTTCCCAATTCATCATCGTCACGATCTTTGCTGGGTCTACTTTCACTCCTTCCCGGGTCACCACATGCCCCAGGAATTGCATTTCCTGCAACCAAAACTCACACTTGGAGAATTTGGCGTATAATTTCTCTCTCCTAAGCACCTCTAGAACTGCCCGCAAGTGTTAACGATGCTCTTCCTCGTCTTTGGAGTATACAAGTATGTCGTCGATAAACACGATGACCGATCGGTACAAGAATGGTCGGCACACCCGATTCATCAGATCCATGAATATTGCTGGTGCGTTTGTCAGACCAAAAGGCATGACCAGGAATTTGTAGTGATCATAGCGTGTCCTAAAAGTCGTCTTTGCGATGTCTTCTTCTCTAACCTTTACTTGGTGATAGCCGGACCGGAGATCGATCTTGGAAAAGCATCCATCCCCTTTAGTTGATCAAAGAGATCGTCTATTCGGGGTAATGGATATTTGTTCTTGATAGTTACCTTGTTCAACTCACGGTAATCGATGCACATACGCATCGACCCGTCCTTCTTCTTCACAAAAAGTACTGTAGCTCCCCACGGAGACGAGCTCGGTCTCACAAACCCCTTCTCTAGCAGCTCTTGAAGTTGGGACATCATTTCTTGCATTTCGGTTGGCGCGAGACGATATGGTGCACGAGCTATCGGTGTTGCCCCCGACACTAGATCGATTCGGAACTCCACTTGCCGATCGGGTGGCAATCCTGGCAACTCATCGGGGAACACGTCCGTAAACTCATTAACAATCTTCATGTCTTCTAGCTTCTTTTTCTCCACCTTTGCATCTATAACAAAGGCTAGGTACGAAGGACATTTCTTTGTCAGGTACTTTCTGGCTTTGATGGATGAGATGATGGCCACTTCACCCTTTCGCTTTTTTCCATACACTAAGATGAAGTCTCCACCCCGAACGGGAATCCGTACGAGTTTCTTGGAACACAAGATCTCTGCTTGATGCTTCGCCAACCAGTTAAAAATAAAAAATAAAAAATTCGCAAAGCAGTATAAATCCAAAATTAAAATGAAAGCATTAGAAATTCAAATTTTATAGTTCTAACCAAATCTAAAACAATAAAAATCCAAAACATTAAAAAGAAAACTTATATATATATATATATATAAACGGGTTATTCGGGTTGAAAATTTTGACTCTGACCTTACCCGTTTAATTTCCGTGTCGTGTCGTGTCAACCCGTTTACTTAAACGAGTTAAAATGTATTACCCAAACCCGTGTCGTGTCGAGTTCGTGTCAGGTTAGCGTGTCGTGTCAATTTTTGTCAGGTCTACTGAGAATAGTAGTTTTAGGGACGAAAATGGAAAGGAATTGCAAACCACAATGACAAAAAAAAAACTTTTAAAGTCAGGGACGAAAATGATTATAAACAACAAACCACAAGGACGAAAATTGTAGTTTACTCTAAAAACAAACACCGAAAGGTACTTTGTAGGATACACAATTTGATATTGAGTTCAATTACTATGAATTGGGATTTTTTTTTTCATATAAATTATTGTATCTAACTCTTAATCAACTAATTAAGATTTTTTTTTTGATTTAATGAATTTAACTGTTTACCGATTTATTCTTTCAATCATACATGTAAACCCGTTTATGACATAATAAGAAGTTGGTGTCTTAATTAATTTTTAAGCCACTAGGGCTCTAATTTCCCATTCAATCAAAGGCATTTTCCAACAACGGGATATAGGCCCCCAACATCAAATAAAATAAGAACATTCCACATGTAACAACTAATCATTTATTCTAGACATACGTCCCTATCTTGATAAAACTTAATAAAAGAAGAACAAATAAACCCTAGATCTTGTAAAATATAAAAGAAAACTGATTTCACGATTTTTATTTAAAAAAAAGTTATAAATGACATGTTTAGATTTTAAAGTGTGCGAAGATTTAGAGAGGAAAGACGATGATGTGAAGAGTGATCGGGGGGAATTTGGATGGTTTCTGAAATTAAGAAAGGGTTTATTTTTTATTTTGTTTGTACTATTTTATGATGGTTTTCTTTTTTATTATAAATGTTGATTTAAAACAATTAAAAAACTGATTTAATAAATATGAGGAGGAGGACGACGAAAAGAGATTGAAGAGAAATATAAATAAATGGACAAAAATGTCATTTTAAAACCATGTGCTATGGTCATTACAATACTTGACAAAAGAATTAGTAAGGACATATGAGTGAAAGACCAAAATGAATTAAAATTGATTATTTGAACGAAAAAAAAATGAGAAAAAGTTAAAGAAGGGTTTGCACCGACAGAAAATCACAACAGATTAATTAATTATACATGTCACTTGTTAATAAAGGATGATGTGAAAATAGAAGTTAAGGTGAGAATCGTAAGAAGAAATTTAGACTCTTAACCAATTTTAGGGTTTTTTTTGTTTGTAAAAAAAAATTCTTAATGGTTCTTAAGTTTGAATAGTTCAGACATTTTTACATTTAGACTGTTTGTTTTTTTCCAGTTTTCACAGAACCTCTTAACTCTTAAATATGCCTGAAATTTCTTATCGCCACCTTAGTTCATATGCTATTCTTTCTCTCAAGACGCCTACAGACGTTACGGAAACATACAATCTTGTTGATTCAGATTTCAGACTTCAGCACCACCTATTATTAATCAGAAGTAAAATAAGACTTCAGACCTCTTAAAAGACAAATGTCACCTTAATCTCTCCCTCACTCCATATTGTGCTTATCACAGGGATTGATCTGGTGCATCTCGGTGCACCACATCAGTGTTGATCTTCAATTATGATTGATCCAAGGATGGAGATCCCTTCTTACCCTTCTCACCATAATTTTCATTTTTACCAGAACTCAACCTGTCACCTATCTGTGTGCATATTTACATATAAGAGCATTTAGAATTATAAACATTCATGTATTTCAAAAAAGACTATAGGTTAATTAACCGTTGGAACTTCTTCAAACGCCTTCGGTAATGAGAACCGTCGGAACGCCATAGATAATATGAACCGTCGGAAAGCCGTCAATAAAGTGTGTTGATAAGTTTTACCAGCCTATTTTTTTCGACGGTTGTCTCTCGTCAAAAATCCGTCAATATATAGGCTGTTTCCGACATTTTACCGACGGTTAACCTTTCGGGTCTTGACTAGGAAACTTAACCATTGTTTTTTAATAGTGGATATATAGTACATTATTTTTTTGTTGTTATGTAATATTAACATTTACAAACATTTTCATATCATAAAGCACATCATGCATTGTTGATTGAAGATGAAATTGATGATGAAGATTGGAATTGAAGACTAAACGAGTTTAGAAAGATAAATGTAAAAACACGACGAAGATTGAAGACAATTAGACAAAACGAAACAAATTGCGAATATTAGATAGTAGATTAAAAATTGAAGATCAATATAACTCAACAAAAAAATTCATGATCTACACAAATCACAATATTTTCAACCACAATTAGAGATAAAAAAAAAAAGAAAAATCGTCATAAAAAGACTATTATAAGTGCTAAATGCAACTAATTTAAACAAACTTAGGTATATAAAATGCACTTAACATTATAGTTTACAAAAAAATATCGAAAATTAGAAACGAATATGATGCTAAAGCGCATAATGTAGTTACTAACCCAATTTCTTGGTTCGTTTTCTTAGATTTAAGTTTTGTTTTTTAATTTAATTTTGGGTTTAGATTTGAATTTGAGGTTTAGATTTATATTTTCGATCTGATTTGGAGACTACAATCGAAAGTTTGGTCGGAGACGGTGATTGAAGGTTCAATTTGAGGGGGAGGTGAAGGAACTAGCAAGTTATTAGGAAGCGATAAGTGGGACAATGGCATGATTTTAATGGATCATTTAATTAGAATTTTAATTTTTAAAAGAAAATGACATAAAAATCTAAAGAACTAAATGCCTTTCATTTAACAATTAACCTTAGTTTTCAAATCCGGCTGTTTTTATAAATCACAATAACTATTCTATATTTTCAAAACTGTATAAACTAAAATCGTTATAAACGGACAAACCAAATGAACCAAAATTGGTAGTTTATCTCTTATGAAAATGACCCTCTTTTGTTTTTTGTAAACACTTGCCACAAAACAAGGCTCCTTGTCTTTTGATGTATTGTTATATCGTATTTTTACGATTATTTTATATTCAAGTTTTGTATTTAACCAAAAAACAATGTATTTAGTTTATTTTCTTAAATTATTATTTTGTAAACAAATATACAAAGTGGTCATATTTTTTTCTTTTTATCTTTTTTTTTTTTTGTCTTTTTAACATTTTAAATTTGTTTTTTCTTTCCTGAAATTAAAATTGTTTCTCACTTGTCATGATATATGAAAGTGACTTTTAGTTGGTGTTTCACGAGTTTCCATTTAATTCAATAAATGAGATTTTCTTTTTGGCAACTTTGATTTTTTATTTTGACTCATAATATTTAAGTGGTCCGAGTATTTAGATAGTGTTTGGTAAGCAGACATGACTGCATGAGACTGGACCATATAAAACTTGATAAGACTGGACAAGACATGATAAGATTCCGGGATTGGGTTGGACTGGATAAGACAAATGAATGTTTTGTGTTTGGTATGACTAGACAATTTTTCTTAAAAGTTGTTTGATGGTTTCATATGTCATATAATAGTTATAAATGACACAAATATAGTATATTTTTAAATAATTAAATTAAAAAACATTTTTTATTTTTTACACAAATTTCATACATATAAATACATACAAAAATAATGGTACGAAATTTGAATGAAAAATCTAAAATAATTTATGGTAGTTCGAAAAAATCGGATTCATACAAAGAAAATATAATATTTGATTCAATTTGGAAGATCTTTATAATTGACAGAGGCATAGTTGCAGTGACAAGAAAAAACAAATGCAATGAGTGCTTTGTGAAAGACGGTAGCTGTGAAGGATGTGAAATATAGTGGATAGTGGTAGTGCAGTAGGTTGTTATCGTTGATGTGACGAAGTTATAGGTGCTCGACGAATGTAGTGGGGGTGGCGATGGACAGTGATAAAAGAGGTTGTTGTAGTGAAGGAAGAGACGGAGGTGACCGAAGGTGGTTGGCGGTGAGTGTAATACCCGGGCTCAAAGTAATAAAGTTGAAAGTTAGGTGGGAGGTTGCTAAAGTATAAAGTGAAGGGGGGGGGGGTAGTTGCAATTTGATTAAAAAGAGGTTTTAACCCTAATACCCTATCTTCTAATTTCTTATTGTTGGAGGCGACTTAGAACCAGAGAGGAGTAGGGAGAAGGCGATTCAGGGAATTGAAGAAAGAAGGGTGCTTTGGGAAGATTCTTGCCACTAATCCTTCAAGGTAATCCTCATCTAACCTCCTTATCTAACTTTGTTGAGTTTTTGGTTAGAGGATTCTATTTAGATTTAGAAACTTTATTCTAGTCTATCCATATGTTGATAATCTTTGGATTTAAGGTTGGAATCATTGGGATTTGTTAATTTTAATCTTTGTTTTTGGAAGATGTTGAACGAGCGATTTATTCCTCGAAAGAATTCCTTTTGATTTCGTAAACCCCAGACCTAAGATCGTAATCCAGTCGCCTTGGTATTCGATGATCGGCTCGACCAAAAACCCTAGAGTCGGGGGTCCTGAGAGCAGCTAACCCGGGGAGACCGGGTGAGCAATCGGGAAAAGGGGGTCCTGACTGGGGAAATACCCGGGGAGACCGGGATGTAGCCGGGAGACGACAGGGAAGGAACTTGGGCATACCCGGGAGACGAAGATCCCGGGGGAATAGAGGAACCGGGAGGTGGAACCCGGGCATACCCGGAAGACGGGGAGCCCAGGGGTGAGTAGAGTGACACGGGAGGCGGGAGACCTGGGAGTCGGGGAGCCCGGGTAGTGTCTTATGGGGGGGGGGGGTTGTGTAAAGGGCTACCAAGTCCAGTAAACCTTATCACTCTATTTTGCTTGTATTGATAGGTTCTCATCTTTAAGTTAAGACATAGTACGGAGGTTTCGCAGAAGATCCAGGTGAGTTTTTCTATCCAAAATCTTAATGATGTTTATGTCGTAATTTATGCATGCGAGTTCTGCTAAATGCGAGATATGTTTTAATGTTAATGGTTTGTCGAAATGTATGCATACATTGTTGTTAGTGTGATATGGCCAAAGTCGGGGGGGGGGGAGGTGTCCCGCCTGTGCTCATACCCGGGGGGTGTCCCGTATATGCCTTTGGGGGGGGGGGTGTCCCAAATGAGGCATTATGAGCCAGACACGTTGTCACCTCCGCGTGACTGTAGTGTGTGCCATAAGCGTGTTTGAAAGTATGATGTTTTATTTTAAAAACTGAATTGATTTATATTTCGATAAATCTTTTATGTGGCTTTAGTGTGAACTGTTATTAGAGGGAACACACTAGACCTTTCGGTCTAACCCTCGCTCTTTCCAAAACTAAAAACCTTTTCAATAAAGTACTTGATAGTGGGTTTTAGAAATGGCAAAATGAAGTGGTAGTCGAGAAGCGTGGCGTAGGAGAATATTGTTTGCTAGACTGCAGATTTAGTTAATTATGTATTAAATCTCAGTTGTGTAATAGGTTGTTTTCTACAAACCTTGATTAGAGAATTGTTGTCTCAGGGCCGTTTTGGCATTGTTTTATATTAAAGTCGTTTTGCTTTATTTCTGCGAATGTTTGGGTTGTTACAGTTGCTAACAGAGCCATAGTTCAAGGGATTTAGGTGACCGAATGGGCCTAAACTTAAATTGTAGGGTAGAAAGACATAACTGAGATATAAGAAGCCATTAAGGTAGAGTTTCATCATCGAGAATCGTGACAATGGTAGTTAGGACTCTCATGTAAAGTATATTTAGAATTGCATCTGGCCAATGCCATTATGAATTTACAGGTGCATGAGTATACTCGATTACTATTGTTGAGATTATCGATGGGTGTAGTTTGGGTAGTAGGTCCTATCATTGAAATGATAACATTGGTTATGGAGTGTTGTGTAAGCTCGTTTGTAGTATTAAGACTAACACTTTTTGGGGTAAGCATTGTGCGGGATGTAGATAATTCGACTTGAGGAAGAACTTCTTGGGTCCAAAAAGGGGAAGAATAACCGATTGGAGGTAAGCTCTTAATTTCTAGTGAGTCTCCATTATGGTAGTGTGTTGCATCGATCAGTTGGGATCTTGAGAGCGTCAGCACAAGTATCAAGTAGCAGAGGTGATTTTTTCTCTATTTAGTTAATGGAAGCGTGGTCGAGGAATGATAGCAGTGTTGTTTGGTGATTTGGGGTAAGGATATAATGAAAAGGGGCTATTGTTGGTTAGCCGTCTTGGGTTAAGTGAAGTCGCATGATCTGCAAATCATTGGTTGCGGTGGCAACAATGCAGTTGAGCATGCAAGCATGTTGGGAAGCACTGGTTTTGAAGGTTGTTGCAATTGTGAGAGACCTGACTGTTTGGTCAGAAGTAAGGAGTCTGTGATTAATTGTTGTGAGTGTAAGCGATCGACCTTGCGAGAGTGAATAGCCTTCAATGTAAAAGGAGTATCATGCATTGTGTTTTCGAACAGGTTACTTGAGTCTTTCATGTCACATATATTTGGGTGTGAGTGCGCCTTGCGGGTCATTTGTTTTGAAAATGAGATGACGCGTGTAAACGTGCGTTTTGATTGAAAAGGGCAAGTTATTGCGTTGTGAGTTAAATTTTGAACTTGGTAATTGGAGAATTATTTCACTTCTTGTATAAATGAGTTAACTTTTGTGGAAATTATAATATCATTGGATCACATGGTTTTATAAGTGAGACTGGTATAGACACGTTCATCATGCCAACGAGGGTGAGAGTCGACTGACTAGCCCAGTATAAGTAATTTTTTCTTAACTTCATGCATCACATGAGTAAAGTTTCATTGAAAATATTTTCAATTGTGTCAACAACGATTTTGGTTGGATAAGGCTTATTTCATCGTGGAGTTGAGTGCGAACGATCTTTGAGATCGTTGCTCAGGCTATTCATTTATGCCGGTGTAGTGTCATGTACACTCAAGCTTGTTTCATAATGAGGTACCTACAAAATTTCAAGTGTGTCAAAGGTTTTAATCTATTGTGTGTCATGCATTATTTTAGTCAGAAATGCATGTGGTCGGGGGAGTTGACTCTGGTAAAATTATTTCTTCTACGAAGTATGTGAAAACCTTAACGTGATGTGTTTTAAAAACCGATAGTCCAGGTGTTTGGGCGAAGCAGAAAATATCTGGTTTAGTTGTTTGGGATGTTGCAAATATGTTAGATGAATTCTTTCCAACATAAGAAAGTGGTGGTTAATCGAGGGGTGAACCCAATGTATATGTTTTGACTATGAAACTGATCAGAATGGCTTGGGCGACTGAGTGGAGCTAAGTTGATTAGATTAAAAAGTATGAGTTTTGAGTTTCAATTGGGGGACAAGGTAATGTTAAAAGTCTTGCCTTGGAAGGTTGTGGATCATTCTGGGAATAAACGAAGGTTGAGAACTAGGTGTGTCGAGCCTTTCACTACAATAGCACGAGTGGGAAAGGTGGCCTATAGATTGGATTTACCCGAGGAGTTGTAGGGTGTCCACCCTACTTTTCATGTGTCAGATTTGAGGAAGTGTCTGGCGGTGACCGATGTGGTGGTACCATTGGTTGACATTCGCGTGGATGAGAAGTTGAGTTACGTAGAGAGTCGGTGGCCATCATAGACCACAAAGTGAAGAAGATTAAAAAAAAGTTTCGCCCTGTGAAAGTTCAATGACGATATTATAAAAGGGAAAGAGGCAACGTGGGAGGTGAAAGTGGACATGAGGTCCCAATACCCCAGTTTGTTCAGCGATGGAATTTCGGGGACGAAATTCTTTTGCGGGGAGATATTGTAATAATCGGGTTCAAAGTAATAAAGGTGAAAGTTAGGTGGGAGGTTGCTAAAGTATAAATTGAAGAGGGGTAGTTGCAATTTGAATAAAAGGGGGTTTTAACCCTAATATGCTATCTTCTAATTTCTTATTGTTGGAGGCGGCTTAGAACCAGAGAGGAGTAGGGAGAAGGCGATTTAGGGAATTGAAGAAGGAAGGGTGCTTTGGGAAGATTCTTGCCACTAATCCTTCAAGGTAATCCTCATCTAACCTCCTTATCTAGCTTTGTTGAGTTTTTGGTTAGAGGATTCTATTTAGATATGGAAACTTTATTCTGGTCTATCCCTATGTTGATAATCTTTGGATTTAAGGTTGGAATCATTGGGATTTGTTATTTTTAATCTTTGTTTTTGGAAGATGTTGATTGAGCGATTTATTCCTTGAAAGAATTCCTTTTGATTTCGTAAACCCCAGGCCTGAGATCGTAATCCAGTCGCCTTGGTGTTCGATGCTCGGCTCGACCAAAAACCCCAGAGTCGGGGGTCCCGGGAGCAACTAACCCGGGGAGACCAGGTGAGCAACCGGGAAAGGGGGTCCCGGGTGGGGAAATACCCGGGGAGACCGGGATGTAGTCGGGAGACTGCAGGGAAGGAACCCGGGCTTACCCGGGAGACGGAGAGCCCGGGGGAATAAAGGAACCGGGAGGGGGAACCCGGGCATACCCGGGAGACGGGGAGCCCGGGGGTGAGTAGAGTGACACGGGAGGCGGGAGACCCGGGTGGAGACCCGGGAGTAGGGGAGCCCGGGTAGTGTCTTATGGGGGGTGTGTGTGAAGGGCTACCGAGTCCAGTAAACCTTATCACTCTATTTTGCGTGTATTGATAGGTTCTCATCTTTAAGTTAAGACATAGTAAGGAGGTTTCGCGGAAGATCCAGGTGAGTTTTTCTAACCAAAATCTTAATGATGTTTATGTCGTAATTTATGCCTGCGAGTTCTGCTAAATGTGAGATATGTTTTAATGTTAATGGTTTGTCGAAATGTATGCTTACATTGTTGTTAGTGTGATATGGCCAAAGTCGGGGGGGGGGGTGTCCTGCCTGTGCTCATATCGGGGGGGTGTCCCGTATATGTCATTGGGGTTTGTGTCCCAAATGAGGCAGTATGAGCAAGACATGTTGTTACCTCCGCGTGACGGTAGTGTGTGCCAGAAGCGTGTTTGAAAATATGATGTTTATTTTAAAAGCTTAATTGGTTTATATTTCGATAAATCTTTTATGTGGCTTTGGCATGAACTATTATTAGAGGGAACTCACTAGACCTTTCGGTCTAACCCTCGCTCTTTCCAAACTAAAAACCTTTTCAGGAAAGTACCCAACAGAGCGTTTTAGCAAGGGCAAAGAGATGTGGTAGTCGAGAAGCGTGGCGTAGGAGAAGATTGTTTGCTAGATCCCGGATTTAGTTAAATCTGTATTAAATCTCAGTTGTGTAATAGGTTGTTTTCCGCAAAACTTGATTAGAGAATTGTTGTCTTGGGGCCATTTTGGCATTGTTTTATATTAAAGTCGTTATGCTTTATTTCTGCGAATGTTTGGGTTGTTACAGTGAGCGTCGGTGGTGGTGGAGGCAATGGGTGGTGGTGATCAGTGGAGGTGGCAATGAGAGGTGGTTGTGGAGGTGGTGGAGGAATAGGTGGAAGTGGTCGACGATGGTTGGCGGTGGCTATCGGTGGCCGTCTATGGTGGTGGTGATCAATGTTAGTGGATGTGGTCGATGATTGTAGTGGTGGTGGCTATTGGGTGATGGTTGTGTAGGTGGTGGAGGAGGTTGTTATAATGTAGGAATAGGTCGAGGTCGCCGACGGTGGTTGGTGTAATATCCCACATTGGTTGGGGAGGGGAACGAAAGTTGCCTTATAAGGGACTGGATACCTCCTCTACCAGAGGCGTTTTAAAACCGTGAGTCTGGGTGTGTGGACAAAGCGGACAATATATGGTACGGTTGGCCCGGGATGTTTCAGATGGTATCAGGGCCGGGAACCGGACTAGTGTGCCAGCGAGGACGCTGGGCTCCCAAGGGAGGTGGATTGTAAGATCCCACATTGGTTGGGGAGGGAACGAAAGTTGCCTTATAAGGAACTAGATACCTCCTCTACCAGACGCGTTTTAAAACCGTGAGTCTGGGTGTGTGAACAAAGTGGATAATATCTTGTACGGTTGGCCCGGGATGTTATAGATTGTAACAATCGGGTCTTTTATTCAGAATAAGCGAAGTTTGGGGGAAATTCATTATGGCTAAAGAGAAGAGGGACCATGATGAAATTTTGAGATTTAGGAGTTTTAGTTGGGTGAAAAGTTAACCAAGACCCAAAGTTAAGGGGGGTAGTTGAAAGTTAGAAATAAAAAGGAGTCCTAGCCCTAGGGATTCTTCCTATTCTATTCAGGCGGCTGATTTTGGGTTGAGAAAGAGAAGGGAGCAGAAACTTGGAGAAAGCGAAGGAGAGAAAGAATCCGTAGGAGGATCGACATTTCAACTTCTTCAAGGTAAGATTTCTAAGGCAATAATTCATTATTGAAAGAGTAGATTGAGGATAGTCTGATGTTCTTGGGTTTAGGGTGAATGAGAAATGCTTGAAAACCCTCATTTCACTCCTTATCGGCAAGTTGAATTTCGAATAGACCTGATGACCGATGCAACACCTATTGCAAGAGAACCTTACCGTTTGGCTCCGGCCGATATGAAGGAGATGATGGCACAACTGCAAGAGCTACTTGACAAGGGTTTTATTCGTCCTAGTACCTCACAGTGGGGAGCGCCAGTGTTATTTGTTAAGAATAAAGATGGGTCTATGCGAATGTGTATAGACTATCGCGAACTCAACAAAGTAACAGTCAAGAATAAGTACCCACTTCCCAGAATTGATGATCTTTTCGATCAATTGCAAGGAGCGAGTTACTTTTCGAAGATAGATTTGCGATCGGGGTACTATCAGCTGAAGGTGAGAGAAGAAGATGTGCCAAAGACGGCTTTCCGTACAAGGTATGGGCACTATGAGCTTTTAGTCATGCCCTTCGGATTGACTAACGCTCCACCCGTATTCATGGACTTGATGAATAGGGTGTGTAGTCCACTTTTGGACAAGTGTGTCATTGTCTTTATTGATGACATACTAATTTATTCACGGTCCATGAGTGAGCATGAGTCACACTTGCAAGCAGTGTTAGATCTATTCAAGCGCGAGAAACTGTACGCCAAATTCTCAAAATGTGAATTTTGGTTAAGGGAGGTACAATTTCCAGGGCACGTAGTATCGGAGCATGGAATTAAGGTTGACCCAACTAAGATCGAGGCTATCAAAGGTTGGGAAGCGCCGAAATCACCGACAGAAGTAAGAAGTTTCCTTGGGTTGGCGGGCTATTATAGAAATTTTATTCAGGACTTTTCGAGAATAGCCACTCCGTTAACAGCGCTAACAAGGAAAAACGTTAAATTTTTGTGGACGAAGGATCAAGAAGATGCGTTCAATAAATTGAAGGAAAGTTTGAGTAGCGCACCTATTTTATATCTACCCAACTGAACAAAAGGATTTGTGATCTACAACGATGCCTCTAAATTAGGGCTAGGGTGTGTATTGATGCAAGAAGGGATGGTGATCGCCTACGCATCTCAACAGTTAAAAGAGCACGAGAAGAATTACCCGACGCATGATCTGGAGTTGGCAGCAGTAGTCTTCGCGTTAAAATTATGGAGACATTATTTGTACGGGGTTAAGTGTCGGATTTATAGTGACCACAAGAGCCTCCAGCATCTGTTCAAGCAGAAATAATTGAATATGAGGCAACGGAGATGGATGGAGTTGTTAAGCGATTATGATTGCGAGATTCTGTACCATCCGGGTAAAGCCAATGTAGTGGCCGATGCCTTGAGTCGAAAAGAGCGTGGAGATGCAGCAAGAGTAGTGGCGTTTCGAGTGGAGGCAACTTCCACCTTCTTGGAGGAAGTCAAGAGTCTGCAAAAGGAAGCACTCTTAGAGGAGAACTTGAAGAGCGAAAGATTAGTCGGAATTGTAAATTCGTTAACGATGGACAGTCTGGGGTGAAATGTTTTGGTGATTGAGTGTGGATTCCGAAACGGAGTGATCTTCGGAGGAAAGTGTTGGAGGAAGCACATTAGTCGCGTTAATCTATTCACCCGGGAACCAACAAAATGTATCGGGATCTGAGGCAAAGCTATTGGTGGTCGGGTTTGAAGAAAGATATCGCTTACTTTGTCGAGCGATGCTTAACGTGCCTAAAGGTGAAAGCGGAACATCAAAGACCTTACGGAGAGTTTCAACCGTTAGAAATCCCAGTACGGAAATGGGATGAGATCGTGATGGACTTTGTTACGGCCTACGGGACTCCCGCGATCAGCTAAGGGGCACGATGTCATTTAGGTGATAGTGGATCGACTTACAAAGTCGGCTCATTTTCTACCAATTAAGGAGACATACCCGTTAGAAAAATTGGCTATGTTGTATTTGGATGAGATTGTGTCTAGGCATGGAGTGTCGTCATCTATCGTTTCAGATCGGGATGGTTGATTCACGTCAACTTTTTGGAAGAGTCTGCAAAGGGAGATGGGTACGCAACTCAAGATGGGTACTGCATATCACCCACAAACGGATGGTCAAAGCGAAAGGACCATCCAAACGTTGGAAGACATTATTCGAACATGTGCGATTGATTTCAAAGGTTCATGGGAAGTTCATCTACCATTGATAGAGTTCTCATATAACAAAGTTATCACGCAAGTATTAAGCAGCACCATTTGAGGCGTTGTACGGACGTAAGTGCAGAACGCCCTTATGTTGGAACGAGGTGGGGGAACGACAATTGGAGGGTCCAGAGATAGTATAAGTGACAGCCGACAAGGTGAATCAAATTCGAGAAAGGCTAAAGACGGCGCAAGACCATCAGAAAATGTACACGAATAAGCGAAGAAAGACAATCGAATTCCAAGTGGGAGACATGGTTATGTTAAAAGTCTCTCCTTGGAAGGGAGTAGTTCGCTTTGGAAAGAAGGGTAAGTTGAGACCAAGATTCGTTGGACCGTTTGTTATCTTGGAACGTGTTGGAGAGGCTGCGTACAAATTGGAATTAACTGCGGACTTGCGAGGAATTCATCCTACATTTCACGTGTCTAACTTAAATAAGTGTTTAGCGGAAGCAGATGTGGTGGTGCCTTTAGGCGACATTCAGGTAGATGAAGAACTAAGCTATGTTGAAGAACCAGTGGCCATTTTGGATCGTAAAGTGAGGAAGTTGGGGAATAAGGAAATCCAACTTGTGAAAGTGCAGTGGCAATTCCATAAAGGACAAGAGGCAACGTGGGAAGTGGAGTCGGAGATGAAGTCCCAGTACCCCAGTTTATTCGATAATGGGATTCTGGGGACGGAATCCTATTGAGGAGGGGAGATTGTAACAACTGGTCTTTTATTCAGAATAAGCGGAAGTTTGGGGGAAATTCATTATGGCTAAAGAGAAGTGGGACCATGATGAAATTTTGAGATTTAGGAGTTTTAGTTGGGTGAAAAGTTAACCAAGACCCAAAGTTAAGGGGGTAGTTGAAAGTTAGTAATAAAAAGGAGTCCTATCCCTAGGGATTCTTCCTATTCTATTCAGACGGCTGATTTTGGGTTGAGAAAGAGCAGGGAGCAAGAACTTGGAGAAAGCGAAGGAGAGAAATAATCTGTAGGAGGATCGACATTTCAACTTCTTCAAGGTAATATTTCTAAGGCAATAATTCTTTAATTGAAAGAGTAGATTGAGGAGAGTATGATGTTCTTGGGTTTAGGGTGAATGAGAAATGCTTGAAAACCCTCATTTCACTCCTTATAGGTTATTCTTATGATTATTGTTGTTAATGGGTTGATTATTGTTGCTTTGGATCCTAAACCTATATATTTTGATAAGTTAAATAAGAGGGTTTAAGGAATTTTGTTGGTTTTTCGATGTCTGGGGTTCGCATAAAACCCTTAATCGCCTCCGGGCGACATCTGGGCGAATTGGGCGGCCCCGGGGTTAGTCAAAACCCCAGACGTCGGATGACACCGGGGAGTCCCAGTTATACCCGGGGAAGAGTGACCTCGGGAGTAGGACTAGGAGAACCCGGGCCGTGACCCGGGAGACGGGGAGCCCGGGATGAGCTGGGAGACGGCGTGGACCCGGGCGGGACCCCGAGAAATGAGACGCCCGGGGGAGGGAGGAGCCGGGAGTCGGTATGTACCCGGGTGGGATCCCGGGAGACAGGGCGTCCGGGGGAGGGGGGACCGGGAGTCGGTCGATGATGGCCCGGACGGGGAAACCCCGGGAGTTGGGGCGCCCGGGGAATTAGGATTCGGGTGGTGTCTCAGTAGTAAATTTCCTTTGGTCTGAACCTAAATCTTCATCTCTTTAGGTGATCGGGTAGGAGTTGGACCGAGCGTAAGGGAGCGTAAGGAAGTTCTTGCTACCAGGTGAGTTTTTCTAAATTGAATGTTGTTTTTGATAAAGTGGTTAAAGACATGTGAATGTTATTTGAAGCACTATTGGTTTATGTTGTTTATACTTGTGGAATTACCTGTTGGGTGATCATAATGTTGTTATTATAGATTATTGTGGTGAATTGCGTAAATATCGGGGGTGTGTACTGTGTGAGCTAAAGATGGGGGTGTGTCCCGCCTGAACTCATACCGGGGAGTGTGTCCCGTATATGCCAGATGGGGGGGGGGGTGTCCCAGTTGAGGCAGTATGAGTTGGTCGCACCGTTATCTTCAGGTAACGGTAGAATGTGCCAGAAGTGTGTAGTAACTTCAGTATTGTTTCTCTGTATCTGAATGGGTTATCTATATGAAGTATTTTTCCCTATATCTTGTTTTATGATAAGTGTTTATAGAGGGGACTCACTAGACCTTCGGTCTAACCCTCGCTTTTCAAAAACTAAAACCTTTTCAGGTAGACGAGAAGTAGGTGGATCCGCTAAGGGTAAAGAAAAGACGTGAGCAACATCCGACACTAGAAGACTCCCTTTTAGTTATTTCTTATATTCTCAGTTATGTAATAGGTTCCCTTGTAGCAAACCTTGCTATTTACTCTTATTATTGTTGACTTGGGACAGTTTGGCATGGTTTTTGATATGAGCTAGTTATATTTTTTTGTTGGAAGTTTTGGGTTGTTACAGTTGGCGGAGGCTACTGGTGGTCGCCGAAGGTGGTGGCTGCGGCGATGGGGTAGAGGTGACCCTTAAGACTAATATCGTATTAGGATTATATATCAAATGACGGTAGATTAGTAATTTAAGTTTCTGGCTCACTTTTGTCCCATGTTGTTCCACCTATTTTGGTGGAACAAGAAAAGACCTTTTTTGTCCCATCCTGTCCATTGTCACGCCAAACATGGGACAGTGAATTTTTGTCCAATCCCATGTCATGCCAAACGTGGGACAACGAGTTTTGTCCCATGTACCAAACACAACCTTATAGCGTTATATACTTATCTATACTATATTATAAAGCATCCATAAAAAAACTTTTGAAAATAACTGCAAAAGCTTAATATACCACTATTTAATGTTAATTACTTAAAATCTCTTAAAAACAATCATTAAAACTTTATGTACGACCTTTAATGCTATTTATTAACTTTTAATCATTATCTTTAACCACTTTAACTTCCCTAAAATCACTTCTCACTTCAACTCCCCTAAAATCACTCACCGCATAACTAAATACAGGATAAAATTCAAATTTTAAATATAAAAAATCTAAAATATAATTAAGAACATCTAACATAATATTTAATGTTTATTTTATAAAAAAATTATATTATTAAACCTAAAATAAATTACATTATTTTTAAACTATCGAAGAAATGCTTAACAACAAGTTTTTATGCATTAAATACTGTTTATTCATACACATTACTTAAAATTCAAGATTACAAGTCATATTGCATGAGTACAAATTTCTAAAGTTATATGTTTGAATTCATAACTAACTGATAAAAATAATCAAAATAGGATAAACATCTCAATTTAAATATAAAGAATTTAAAATATATAAGATAATTATTGAATTCTAACAAAATACTTAATTTTTTTTATATAAAAAACATTATATTATTAAGCCTAAATTAAACAAATAAAAAAAAACCATTATCACTCTCTCAAAACCATCCAAAATCGTACTGTAAATCGATAAAAAAAATTTTAATCATGATATACCTCGCTTCATTGCACGAATACGTTTATAGTATACATTTTATTTGGATAAAATATTCTCTTATGACATAAGGCAAATCCACATTAAAGAGAGGTCATGCGATCTATATATGCTTTTTGACATTTTAAATAAAGCATTATTCACATATAAACTTTTGTTTTCTTTCTTTATTTTTTTTATCATTCTATCTCTATTCAAACATTCAACCAACGTTTTTAATCCAAATCTTTACCGACTCTAAAGTTTAAATTTTTATCATTTATGCCTCATTTTTAGATGAAAATCGGTTTCCTTTAATATTTTATAAGATTCATAAGTTTAATTGGTTTTTTCTGATGAATATTAGGGGTGTAAATGATGCGAGTCGAGCTCGAGTTCGAGTCGAGCCTATTCGAGTTGAGTGTTGACCGAGTTTTGACTGAGTCGATCTCAAATGAGTCGATCTCGAGTAGCTCGCGAATTGTCTCGTCTCATTTACACCCCGTACATAGGCTCAAGCCATTTAACAAAGGCAAAAGATGTAAAACAAGCGAGGAAAAATGTCTATATATAGTGGAGTTCAAAGCATTGAGTTCTATATCCCGCCAATGTGGGATGGATTAGATACACCATCAAGAGTTTACCCATGTCTTTTACACCATCATTTTCAAAAAAAAAATCAAATAAACTTGAGTTATTATTATTATTATTATCAATTAAATTAAAATAATATTACTAATTATTATTATTTTGCTTATCGAGTATCTCACGAGCTTATCGAGTCGAGTATCAGGTCGCTCGACTCGACTCGTTAGTATATCGAGTCGAGATCGAGTTCGAGTCAAGCTTATTCGAGTCGAGTGTTGACCGAGTTTTGACCGAGTCGATCTCGAGTAGCTCGCGAGTTGTCTCATCTCATTTACACCCCTAATAGATATTTTTCATAAATAAATGATAAGTTATCAATTGTTTTGTTGAATGTTTTATTTGATGTTGGAGCCTTAGGCATAAACTACTAAATTACGGAAAATTCCGTCAAAAAGCTATTGAAAATGTGGATTTTCAATGGAAAATCTTATCGGTTAAAATTTGGTCGAAAGTGGGAGTTTTCGACAGATTTTCGACGAAACAAATCTGTTTAAAAATCCATGAAAATTCTAAGGGATTTTCGACAATCCTTTCGTAGAATTTTCAACGGACTTTAGAGTGATCTTTTTGAGGGATTTTCGAAGACTTCTTATTATCGATGGATTTTATCTTCGTGGGATTTTCAACGGGATGTAACTTTGTGGGATTTTCGACGGAATCCAACTTCGAGGGGTTTTCGACGGAATATTATTGTCATGGGATTTTCAACGAAAAAATTGGTCAACTGTAGGGTATAATCGTAGGTGTAAGTGTGCTACAATGTGTCTTATGGGTCGTTGTGGTCTAAATGGGTATAGTGGTTACGAGTCTAAGTAGGTCATGATGTCTTAATGGGTCATAGGTAGTTTGAATACATCTTAACGGGTCTAATTAAGGTATAATGGTTCATGGTGGTCCTTAATGGGTCGTTCTGGTCTAAATGGATATAATGAGTCTTATTCTCATCAACAAATCTAAGGGGTTGTTTGTTTTTTTAGAAAAAAATATCTTAATGACTCTTAAGTCTGAATCGTTCAGACCTTTTTACATTTAGACTGTTTTTTTTCCAGTTTTCAGAATCTCTTACTCTTAAATACGTCTGAAATAAGAAGTGGTGACCTAACTTCTTAAAACCCTTTTATCGTCACTTCAGTCCATATGCTCTTATTTCTCTCAAGACGCCTCCAGACATTACAGAAACATACAGTCTTGTTGATTCAGATGTAAGACTTCAACACCACCTCTTATTAATCAGAAGTAAAATAAGACTTCAAACTTCAAACCTTTTAAAAAACAAACGTCACCTAAGTGTGTCATGATGGGTCTAAAGGGTTAAACCAATCCGAATAGATCCCTTAATTGGTCTAATTGAAGTATAACAGGTCATGGTGACATTTAACTAATTAAGTTTAATTAGTCGTTTTTGTCTAAGTGGATATACGGACCTTATTATCCTTACGAATCTAAATCAATCTGGACAAACTTTAATGGTTAGAAGTTAAGTATAATGGTTCATGGTGATCTGTAGGGGTGAGCATCAAAACTGCCGGTTCCCGAACCGGAACCGAAGTGATTGGTTCCGATTCCGGTTCCTAAAATACAGAACCGATTAAGACTGGTCCTGTTCCAGTTCTCATTTTTTTGTAATCATTGCCCGCTGGGTACCCGCCACGATAATTTATAAATTGATATTTTATTTGTTAGGTGTTGACAACTTGACGTGAAATGTTATGGAAGTTGTTTTGTTGCTGTCAAGACTAGAGAGTGTCTAATTTATTTATGTAATAGTTAGTTTTTATCGGATTAGTTTTCACCAATTGTTGTATTTATTACTTTAAGTTGGTACTTTATAGTTTGCACTAGACTTAAAAAAGTTAAAATTACATTTTTATTGTATGAAATATTAAAATTTAAAAAAAAAAATTTGAAACCGGGTACCTGGAATCGGATCCCAGCGGCTCCTGGACCGGTTCCAAAATATAGAGAACCGATTTGCGGTTCTGGTTCCTTCATTCCAGGAACCGCCAGTTCCAGTTCCATGAAGTTTGGCTAGATACCTGGTCATGCTCACCCCTAGCAGAAAGTCAACCGATCCAATAGGAACCGACCAATCCAATTAGAACCGACCGACCATAACTGGATATTCAATTGTAATTGGATCGGATCGGATTAAAAATCTCATCATTCAATTTGGATCGGTCGGTTCTTGGATGGTAGTCCAAAACCGACCAAAACCTACCGAACCAAACCGACCAACATCCAATTACCCATCTAATTACCATCCAGTTTTCCATCCAACTATCATCTAATTATTTTTTTTTTTACAATTTGCTTAAATCTAAATTTGTTTTGTGTTGGTTTTTGAATTCTTAGTCTCACTTGTGTTGGTTTTTACACAAATTAAAAGTGATTAATTAATTTGATTCATTGTTAGAAAATTGCATTAAATTAACACAATCTGATCATCCATTGGATGTCGGATTGATCCAATTCGATCCAATAGATATCCAATAAGAATATTCAATTGATATCCAATCTGATCAAATGAAATCCAATAAGAACATCCAATGGATGGAACTGAACCGATCCAATTATCCATTGGATTGGAAACATCCAATATCCAATGGATGATTAGATCGGTTCAGTTGGAAAAATCCATCATCCAATGGATGATCGGTTCGGTTCCCCTCACATCCATTGGATATCAACCGATGAACACCTCTAATCCTTAGTGTCTCGTTAATAGGTCGTTTTGGTCTATATGCGTATAATTGGTCTTATTATTATCAACGAGTCTAAGTGGTTCATTATGGGACTAAATGGGTCGGTCTGAGTGAGTATAACACTTCATTAATTACACACTTAATTAGACACATTAAGTTACATTCTAATTAGCATACATAAATCTGCTAGATTCATTAACTTCCAAATGTATGTATGATAATTATGTGTGTGTATATATATACACACACATATTGACCACCAATCAATTATTATTTCTTTGATTCAACTTTTTGATAGATCGAAATTGTATTTTGCCACAGATTTTCAACGGCTTTGTTAAAAGTTATTTATTAATGACCTGAATATCAATCGACGGATAGAAATTGTATTTTGCGACAGATTTACAACGGAATAGGAATAAATTAATTTTTAATTATTTGAAAAAAAAATCAACGGAAATTCTGTCGAATATCTGTCTAATATCTTCGACGGATCATATTCCATCTAAAAAATGTTAAAAATCCATCAATGATTTTAGAAAATGTATTTTTTTTTTTAGATTCTGTCGAAAATCCATAAAAAAATTTCGACAAAATTTTCCGTTGAAAATTTCCGTGAAAAATATCCAGTTTTTAGTGACATATCTCATTGTTGGAAAATGTTTTTGACTGATTGTCTGAATGTGAAAATTAGAGCCCAGTGGTTTCAAAATTAATCTGGTAGGCTTTTTTTAATTAAATTTTGTATGGATAAAATTGTCTGTATAAATTAATGTGTTTGTATATATTTGAATTTTTTTTGTTTTAGAGAGCTTTTTCATAGATGTAATGAGCGGGGTTTTTTAATTAGAAGGAGCACGTTTAGAAAAACTTGAATTTCTGCATAAAGTTTCTCTAAAATCTTACTGTATAAGACATATTCTATATCATTAAAACACTACTAATGAGTCATATATAACTGACCGAATAAGTTTTGAATCTTAATAAACTCATTAAGCTGCTAAAAAATAGACCATAAAATAATAAAGAAAACTTAATTGGTAGATTAACAATTAGGTACAATAATTAAAAAAAAATCCCGTATTAACACTCAATTTGAAAATTTGTGAACCACTGTAGAAAGTCCCTTTATATTTGTTTTTAACTTTTAAAATAATTAGTTTACTTTTAAGATAATTAGCTTATTTGTAAAGATACAAAACTATATTGAAAATATGACCATATTATTTTATTTTATTTTAATTAATAAAAGAGCACTTATATTTAAAAATAATTTTGAATTATTATTAAATCAACATTTTTTCACCTAACATTACAAAAGTTTGAAACTTAAAATAAAAAATGCATGGCAGAAACAACGACCCTTGTTTTGTGTCAATTCTCCACAAAATCTAAAGAAAATGTGTCAATTCTCCACAAAATCTAAAGAAAAGGTCATTTTCGTAATAACTACACACACAATTTAACTATCATATTGCTTTTTAATTCTCAAAAATTTGTTTTATTTGTGATTTTATTTTAAAACTTAAATATTCATCAGCTAAACTCAAAGCAGCAATACTACAAAAATATTTTTACTTTTCTTTTAAAGAAAATTAGAGCTACAAAATTAAAAGAAAAAATAAAAAAGACGGAGTGATTGTAAAGTTTACAAATGGGATTCCATATTATACTTTCAAGAAACTAATAATAAGGTTACTTAAACGGAGTTGTTCTAGAGCTTGTAAATGAAATCAATATATTAACATCCTAAATCAGACCTAAATGTAATAATAAGGTTTGGGGGTGTCAAAGTTGTATAGTGTAAAAAGAGGAAGTTTGGAGGCTGATCAACTGCTATTGAATTGAAGTGATGGGCTTAACCAGGAAAAAAAATGAAACACGTTCAAATGAACATGGATATGTATGGAGGTGAATTAATTCGGTAACCATGAAAAAGAAATTACTGGGAAATTGAGACTTTGGTTGTAGAAGTCCAACCCATAAACTTAACTCATTCCCATAAACTTTTTAAGGGAAAAATTGTATGCAAGTGCAAATATTAATTAGAAGAGAAATCAAGTCAAGGTATAATGACTTGGAAGTTCTTAAAGTTCAGAAAGTGAATGACGAATTAAGGTAATAATTCATCATCAATCTTGGTATTTATATGGCTCAAGTAACATATGGTGCATGAGAGAAGTGAGTAACATGTTATTGGGTTGATTTAAGGCTAAAACTGTTGTGATTTTTGTCAAGAAATAGCTAAACACATTGCTATTGGAAAAGGTTGTAACACCCCGACTTTTGACCAAGGAAAAAGTGAGGAGGGCAGTGTCCTGCACGGATGGCCGCGCGAGTGGAGCCGCGCCATGAGCCGCGCGAGTCTCTGTTCCCTCACGACTCCGGAGGCTGGCACGCCTCACCGCGCGAGTCCAACCGCGCCAGTATCCGTGCACGGCCCCTGACGATTTAAAAAAAAATCAGCCACACATCTCATTTACTTCTTCATCCATTTCCTTTCAAACCTCTTTCTTCACTAAATACTCTTCAAGAGCAGATCTAGGAGCCTCCAAAATCATCTCCTCCACATTCATTGCATGAATCAAGCCTCATCAATCAAAGATTTCAACCAAGAATCCCAAGTCTCAAGATCATCTTCCTTCTCCATCCTCACTTCTAAGGTAATCGCAAGTTTCTAGGGTTTTTTCTATAAAACCTAGATTGTGAGTTTACTCCTAATTATTTTTAAATGAGATACACCTCTTAACATGTTTTTTGACATTTTTCATACTTTCTTACATATGTTAATCATCTGATAAGTTTGACCCACATTTCTATATTTGGTAAGTGTTGGGGTGTTTGGTCACAAATCATTATATGGGTTTTGATGAGATTATTTGTTGGTAAGAGTTGGGATATGTTTATGTGATAACAAGTGAGTGATGGATTTTGTATGTGAACTTATATGATTTAGGGTTTTGGACCTAAATTGGGATCGAAATTATTTGGGATCTTATACATGTATTTTACTTGATGTGGAATATGTATAATGATGGATGGTATATATATTGGATGAACCATGAGTAGGCACTAGGAAGATGTAGTCTTGGGGTGCCACCTTAATGGTATGTGCCTAGATCTCCGCCATTTGGAGTAATGCCTTGGAGGTAGTCTTCAAATATGTCGGGCCTTCGGGATGTTGCTCATGTGAGTGAACATCAAGGTACATCGACTCTTGAGGTGAAACTCGTTGGTGTGATAGGTCTCCCCCATTGATTCCTTTATGGTTCTTGTTGTTATTAAATTCTTAAATGTTTATACCATGTTATGTTCAACTTACTAGGCTCCTTTGGCCTAACACTTGATTGGTTGATGTGTATCTCAGGTTTTAGCGGCGCGACCGCCAAGAAGGTGTAGTAAGCCTCTAGAAGTGAGCTTGGGAGCACTTTGGGACACCATTTTAGAAGAGAAATATTTTGGAGATTTGGATGACAACTTGTTGTAATCTCTTTTCTAGATAGAAATTAGATTAGAGGGTTGTTATCCCTCATCGCTTAATTATTACAAACTTGTAATTATAACAGGCGTAATATTGTTCCCTTTTTGGAAAAGCTCGTGCTTTGACATCATTTTTATATACCAATTTCCATTTTCAGAAAATTTTGTTTGTCCCAAATTTTAGGGTGTTATAGAGGTGGAATCAAGGAAATCAAATGTAAGATTGTTATTGATATGTATGTTTGAATGCACACACACACACACACACACACAGATATATATATATATATATACACACACACACATACATGTAAGGAGTGTTTGTATTAAAAAACAAGGAGATTTGGTATAAGATTGAAACATTTGCCAATAAATCAATGAAATAGTCATACTTCGAACCCGAAAAACGGGTATGTGCATTATGCATGATTTTGCAGGATCACTTATTTGGCACAACAGTGTGGAATTGTGAAGTAGTTTTGAATGACTGTGTGGTAGCTAGCATGGTCATGTGTAAGTTTGTGGTATAGTTTAGCACACCGTTAATATGTAAAAGTTAACCATTGACCTAGTCACGTATGCATTATGTAGGTTGTATTGTGTAACACTCGGAATTTTGGTAAGTAAAATATTAAATTTTTATATTGTTTATCGTTAAAATGTTTTGCGTTAATGCCTGGAACTTATAATATTTTAAGTATCATCTTTTGGGGGAAAATGGCTTAAATGTGTGAAAAGTAGACCTGACAAATGTGTCGTGTCGGGTTCACGGGTTAAACAGGTTGATCCTAACCCGAACATGACACGTAAACGGGTCAGAAAATCTCAACATGAACACAACCTGATTTAATCTGCGTAACCAGACTACCAATGTAACACCCATAACTTTCGACAAGTAAAAGTCACCCCCATGCATTTTCATGATTTCTAAGTTGTATTTTTGAGTTAGGATCTTATTGCTTTTAGTTCCTAAGATAATCGTCGGTGTTCCATGAGAGAAAATTCGATTTTCGGGGCTGGTACAGGCCGCCGACAATGCCCAGTGACTATGACAGTGTCACAGTCACCCTGGCAAAGTCACACTGGTTGGAAGACCCATGGTACACTTGGTGCGCCTATACCATGCAACAATGCCATGGCAAAGTCGCATGGCAATGTCGCCAAGTGGTACCAGGCTCTTTTAAACTCGGATTTTCAGCCCCATTATTTCTACTCCGTTTTTGGCTATGGTTTCATTTTTGAGAGCTTTTAAATGGTATATTGTTAGTTTTGGGAAGATCCAAGAGTATTTGGTGGTGGAGTGGAAGCAAAGGTCACAAGCTCATCATCATCACCTCAATTTTCAAGAAATTTGGGATTTTCTAGGTTTTTACCAAAACCTAAGTGGTGAGTTCATCCTCCTAGTTTATAAATTTTATTATGAGTCATAAATTCTCCATTGATGACTTACTAATATTTATGTTTCTCAAATTTCGGTTTGGAGGATTTTAGGGAAGTTAGGTCAAAACTAGGGTTTTGGTCAAAATGGAGATTTTGATATAAGATGTTCGGGGAATGATTCTAAGTGTTTGGATATGTATATTTATGTTTGGAAAACTTGTGTATCTAGTGTTTGGAGGAATTGCTTATGGATTCAAGGATCTCATATTGCGGTAAAATCTAGATTTAAACTAAATCTAGCAAGGTGAGTTCAAGTTGATTTGTGAAAACTATGTACATGCCAAAATGTCCATTTTAAAGTGTTTATGTGTTTTACTTGATAATTATCAAATGTTGGATTATTTTATGAGGGTTACTAATTTGGGATATTTGATTTGATAAATCTTGTGAAATGCCCATCTTTGGGATTTTTGGGTAATTTGATAAATGAATCATAAATGTAAATGTTTTAATGATTTATTACATAAATGGAGGTGATTCGGTAAAAATGCATTTTAGTGTTTGTTAGAAATATTCATAGTTTGTGTTATGGATTGTTTTGAAGATACCAACGTGTGGGTCATTGGATTTTGGTCATTCCCGACTTTGCGAACATTTCGAAAATTGTAAACCTTTTTGGTTTTGGGGAAAAGAGGTATTTCGAGTATTTTTATGAGTAAATCTTAGGTATTGTTATCTTAATGATTTATTTTACGAATGTAAATCCTTTGGTGTAAATGCACTTTTAGTGTGTGTTTTGGAGAAATGTTCAATCTTGTGTCATAGGATGTTTTGAAAGAATCAATGGTATAAACTTGTTTGGAAAATGATCGACCTCAATCTAAATTGTGTTGGAGTTTATTCATGTATTTTGGAGCATGTGTTTGCATTAACGTTGGTTGATTGCTTTTTATTGCATTTTATGGATTTTTAGCATATGACCATTTGATCGGTTGAGCTTAAGGCTCGGTTTTTGTCTTTATCGGGTCTTGGGGACATTTCTCCAGTTTTAATAGCTTAATGTGGAGCTTTGGGTGTGAGTTGCATTTATTGCACCTTATTTTGGAGAATACATGTTTTGAGTACGTGTTTCATTCATTTGGAGTCATGTATTTTAGAATGTAATGTATTGGATCCATAGGCATGTAAGTCGGTCATATTTAATAGTGAGGAGTCTTGATATTCTCACTTTGGGAAATATGTCGTGTTGGCATTGTTGTTGTCCCATTTTTTGTGGAGATCAACTTTTATGGGTTGTACGTCGGGACCATGAGTTTTGTGGTTTAGATGCTCTAACTCTTGTGCACGAGGGTTAAACATCTTGGGGTCATCAAGTAAGGGGCTTGAAACCCCTATCTTGAATGCTAGTAAGTATGCATTAAAGGTCTATTTGGGAACCATGAGGTTGTAACTTACAAGATGTAACACCCGGTATTTCGCAATGTAAGTTTTCGTCCTTCGTTGGCCTTTTCTCCGTCTTCCATTTATCTTTTGGGATGAGTTATGTTGTACTTTCGAACCTTAAATCGACCCATGCGAGAATCGCGAGTTTTTAGGCATTTTAGGCTTCGGTACGTCTGGCGCGAGAGTGACTCGCGATAGTGACATGTGTCACTATCACGTGGCACAATCGCTGGAAACACCGAAACTCGCGGTACGTTCCCCGCGAGAGTGCCTCGCGATAGTGACTCATGTCACTCTCGCGTGGCAAGATCGCGTGCGGGTTCTGGCCGAATTAAATTCAAATTTTGGCCTCATTTCTCATTCTAAACTCAACTTTTCTTTTATTATTCTCTCTCAACCTCTCCCTTTCATAGAAACTGAACCTAGGGTTCCATTTACTCTCAACCACCTCATTTATTGCTAGAAGTTGGGTGTTTCATCTATAGGTTCAAGTTTGGAGCATTTATCACTTCCTCCATTGTCATATTCTCCAAAGGAGCAAAAATCTAGGGTTTGAGTTTTCTTCAAAAACCCACTTGGTGAGTTCCTACTATCATTTTCTAAACTTTATACATGTCAAAACTTATATTTTGAACTCCTATATATCTCCTTGGTTTTGGATTTATGATTATCACATTTTGACCTAACTTGAGTTTTAGGAGATTTTAGGGTTCTTGCTAGGTTTTGTTAAAATGAAGGGTTCCATTTGATATGTGTTAAAATATAGTATTTTCTTGCACATTTATGGTGAAGTACTTGAAAGAATATGTATAATCTCATTTTATGATTTTCATTCTTATCAGCAGTTAAACTTGGAAAATGAAATTTGGGAAGTAAATGTTGTTGGAAGCTATATGTTTAGCTTTGGTTAGTCACAAATGAAATTGTGACAAGTCTAGACTATTACTAGTGGATCTCTAGGTATTGAGTCGGCTTATATTTTGGGATGTCTTTCCCCCTTTTGTAGTTATGGATGCATTTGACCCTCGGGGACCTTTGGTACGGTTATATGAGATCGGTTACTAGCCATGGGTCATAATGTAGTCCTAGTGCACGAGTATGACTTGGTTTCCTCGAGGGACCTCCCTCACATCTTAGTACAGACCGACGTTGTTCGTGGCCATGGATTCCAAGTATTTAGCTCATAACTCGGATTGTGACTTACTTTTGTGTTCCGCTACAATCCTTGGTAAATCGGGTATCCCCCGTCATCGCAAGATGAATTTGTGGACCGAACAGTCCTTATGTGGCAAAGATTTAGATTGTAAACAAACCTTCTTGAAAAGATTTACTTTCAATGCAATTGTCTATATTTTCGCAAATTATAAACTGTATGTTCTCACTAGGCTTTAAGCCTAACACTTTTTCTCAAATGATGTGTATAACAGGTTCCTTTAGAGGTGGGTTGCCAAGGGTTTGAGTGACGAGCATAGTCTTGAAGCATTTTTGAGTTGGCTAGTATTTGGTGTTTGAGGCATTTGATTTAGTTCTCTCTTTTGGTGAGCTTTGGGTTGACAACCGATGTAATCTAGATAGTTTATGTTTAGATTAGTTTGTTGTCAATTTTCATTTTTGTTCACAGGTTTTTGTAATTGCCTTATACATTTACCCATTTTGGGTGGTTTATTCCAAATACAAACGTTATATTGCCAAATTTTCAAAATTTTAAATTACTCTAAATTTTAGGGTGTTACAAGTTGGTATCAAAGCTCTAGTTTAAGTGAATTAGGCATGAATGTAAGATGTCTAGACTTAGACTAAGTATGTTAAGTATTGATTGTGAGTTTGGGTAGAACTTCTAAGATGGGGGAAGTCTTAGAGTCGACGAAAATTATGGCTATCAAGCGTTGTGGAGATGGTAACGAGAACTTTTATGTATTATATGTTCATAATCTCACTTAGCTAATGTTATTATGAGGATGTTTTACGTGAATGTGCTTGAAATGCCGTTACTATGACAATTGGTGATATGGTAGTACATTTTCCTTCGTGTTTTATTCTACCTCTCTCTTACTCTTTCTCGTGCTTGTGTTGCAGCCATTATTCCTTATGGTGAACACTCGTAGTCGTCAGTTAGGCGACGGGGACCTTCGTGATGTTAGTTCGCCCGATCGAAACCCCGTGGTAAGAGTGTCGACTGTCGTTCCCCCCGGTATGCCACCGATATTCACTGGGGTAGTGGAACAAGTGCCTAGGGTGGAATTGACATCCACGAACCCGGTGATCCAAGAGGCAAACCCTCAAGCTGACATGATGGCCAGCGTCATGCAGATGGTGATGTCGGCTATGGAGAAACAGCAAGATGCATTTCTGAAGATGTTGGAGGACCGGGATGCGAGCCTCAGAAGGCATGAGGCAGTGGAAGAGAATGTGTTGGTCGGTTCTGAAGGCACCGGGAACAGAATCAGAACTGAAGAGCACAAGGTGGTTAGTGCTCCGGGAAGTGGGAAGAGTTGCTCCTACAAATCTTTTCTCGGTTGTGGGCCACCAGAGTTCTTAGGTTCTAAAGACCCATTTGCGTGCGTTAAATGGATCCAAGCGATCGAACAGGCTTTCGGCTTCTCCGAGTGTGGAGACGATCAGAAAGTGAGATTCGGTTCTCAATTACTCAGAGATACGACACTCTCATGGTGGACTGTCACTCAGGACACCCTATCTTCTACTGTATTAGCTCAGCTATCTTGGGCCGAGTTCAAGAATAAGCTTATGGAGGAATACTGCAGTGAGAGAGCCATGGACCGTATTGAAGTTGAGTTTCGAGCACTTGAGAAAGGGAACTTGACGGTGAGGGAATATACCCATCAATTCATGGAAAAACCGGGGTTAGTGGGGCATGTGGCCCCCAACAAAAAAAGAGAAGATAAAGGCCTATCTGAAGGGTCTGCCGGCGGACATGATGTCCATGGTCTGCAACTCGAAGGCTTCTAATCTTCGAGATACGATCGAAGAAGCCCAGTTTATGGAAGAGGTTTACGCGAAGGGTAAACCGGAGAAGGCAGCGGTGATTGTTGACAAGAGAAAGTGGGAGAGCAATTCTGTACCTCCCAAAAGAACTCGACCTTTTGTTGGAAATCGAAATTCCAACAATTATCAAGAAGCTAGATGGTGCCAGAAGTGCGATTCAAGCAACATGGTAACTGTAACACCACTCCTCAATCTTGCAACAAGTGTGGTAAACCTGATCACACCGCCCTCGAGTGCCCGATTAAAGGGATTGTCTGTTTTGAGTGCAAGGCACCTGGGCATATGAAGAGAGATTGCCCGAAGCTCAAGTCGGGTAGCGTGCCAGAGAAGAGATAGAACCCATCTACGGTTCCGGGGCGAGCTTTTCAGATGACGGTCGATGAGGCCAAGGCATCCGCCGACGTGGTATCAGGTATGTTTCTTCTAAACTCCGTACCTGCTCATGTGTTTTTCGATTCGGGTGTCAGTTTCTCTTTTATATCTGAGTCGTTTCGTCAACAGTTTGCTATCCACTACTAGTCTAGAGAATGCATTAGTGGTAGAGATAGTAATGGTAGTCAAATTCTAATTCGCGATGTTCTGAAGAAGTGTACTCTCGGAATCGAAGGGAAAGATTTCCCGATAGATTTGATGCCGATGATTATTGGAGGTTTTGATGTGGTGGTCGGTATGGATTGGTTGGCGTACAATCATTCCGAGATCGTATGTTCCAAGAAATTAATCCGACTCCCCAATCCTAGTGGTGAAGTTGTTGTGATCTTTGGGGAGAAGAGGAAGGGTGATGTGGCAATCATTACCATGGTTAAGGCGCGCAAGTTCTTGGTGAAAGGATGCTCGCCCTTCCTAGCTTACGTGATCGACGCCAAGCTCGAGAAGTTGAAGCTTGAAGATGTGATGATAGTGTGAGAGTTTCCCGATGTCTTTCCGGATGACTTGCTCGGGTTACCACCCGATCGTCAAGTGGAGTTTCGAATTGATCTCGTGTCGGGAGTGGCTCCTATTGCTAGAGCTCCTTACCGGTTGGCGTGATCGGAGATGCAAGAGATGATGGCTCAACTCCAAGAGCTTTTAGAGAAAGGTTTCATAAGACCAAGCTCGTCGCCTTGGGGAGCTCCGGTCTTATTTGTGAAGAAGAAGGATGGCACAATGAGAATGTGCATCGATTACCGTGAGTTGAACAAGGCAACAGTGAAGAAAAAATATCCGCTTCCGAGAATAGACGACCTATTCGATCAACTTCAAGGAGTGAGATGTTTCTTCAAGATCGACTTGCGTTCGGGTTACCACCAAGTGAATGTGAGGGAAGAAGACGTGTTGAAAACAGCATTTAGAACGCGTTATGGCCATTACGAGTTCCTTGTAATGCTGTTTGGCCTAACGAACGCACAGGCGGTGTTTATGGATTTGATGAATAGGGTGTGCCGACCATTCCTCGACAAGTCGGTCATCGTATTCATTGATGACATACTCGTATATTCCAAGAGCGAGTTGGAACACGAGCAACATCTTCATGAAGTTCTAGAAGTGTTGAGAAAGGAAAGATTGTACGCCAAGTTTTCCAAGTACGACTTTTGGCTCGAAGAGGTCCAATTCTTAGGGCACGTTGTCACTCGAGACGGAGTGAAAGTGGACCCCTCTAAAATTGAAGCTATGATGAATTGGGAGCCTCCCAAGAGTCCGTCCGAGATCCGAAGTTTCTTGGGATTGGCGGGTTATTACCGGAGATTCATTCAAGACTTTTCGAAAATCGCTTTTTCCTTGACGACATTGACTCGGAAGAATGTGAATTTCGTATGGACCGAAGCGCAAGAGAAGGCGTTCCGGACTTTGCAAAAGAAGTTGTGCGAAGCTCCAATCTTGTTGCTACCCGAAGGGTCGGAAGACTTTGTGGTCTATAACGATGCTTCGAAAATGGGATTAGGATGCGTGTTGATGCAAAAAGGCATGGTGATCGCGTACGCCTCGAGGCAACTCAAAATCCACGAAAAGAATTATCCTACCCACGATTTGGAGTTAGCGGCGGTAGTGTTCGCCTTGAAGCTTTGGAGGCATTACCTCTATGGCACGAAATGTACACTCTACACGGATCATAAGAGCCTGAAATATGTCTTTGATCAAAAAGAGCTAAACATGAGGCAAAGGAGGTGGCTCGAGTTGCTCAAAGATTACGATTGTGAGTTTCTTTACCATCCCGGTAAGGCTAACGTAGTGGCCGATGCGTTAAGTCGGAAGGACTATAGCGGATGCATTCGGGCTACCCTTTCGAGAATCGAGTTAGTGTCAAGCCTTGTTGAGAATGTTAAGTCTGATTTTATAGTAATCATTGTATTTTTAGGCTTGGTCTTATATAGTGTACTGTGTCTAATATTGTGTTGTATTGACCAAGGGTATTTAAGTCCTTTTGGTCTTGGTTGCACACATCAGTAAGTAAGATCTCAAACATCTCTTGGATCTGCATTGTAGATATTCTGACATCATTCCTCAGTCTGTGGCAAGATTTATTCCACTCTGGTTGAAGTGCATTGAGGAATTTCAAATTTGTTTCAAGCTCATTCTTTTCTACTTTAATCTTCCTCAGATCATTGATAATGGCACAAAATCTATCATACACAGTTTTCAGTGGCTCCCCGTCCTTGGCTTTGAATTCTTCAAAGTTATTCATATAACGAGTATGTCGGAGTTGAGTCGCAACTGAAGACCCAAGCATAATCTTCTCAAGCTGTTGCCACATAAGATTAGGATGAGTTTTGAAACAATCAATCCTGTTGTAGATAGAGTTTGGCAAGGCTAGCATCAGATTTTCCTTTATATCACGATCAGCTTGATACGCCGACAACTCTTCAGATGAATATTCTTTAGTAGGCTTATATAATACAGAACCCAACTTGGGTTTTTCAAACGGTCCTTCTGATAGAATGTTCATCATGTCATTTCCATTCTTTTGACGTTCTATAAAATTCAGGAACCGATCTTGCCACTGTGTAAACTCATTTTCATCTATCGGCACTGGTGGACGATTTTCTGTACCCAAAGACATCATAAGATCACTTTTGTAGAACTGAGATTGATAAGAAAAATTGTCAGAATCCATAGCAGAAATCCAGAAAAATGCTAAGTCTTGACTGAGATGGTGCAAACTTGAGGTTTGCGTGATAGGCAGGTAGCGCAAACTGAGATTCTCGTGAGCAGTATGAGACGAAAACTGAGCTTTGCGTGAGACGTTTAAAGCGAAAACCTAGCTTTGCGTGATAAGCTAGTGGCGCAAAGGAGCTTTGTGTGAGAAGAACAAAACGCAAACTGAATTTCGCGTTAGAAGGCAATGGCGCAAACTAGGTTTGCGTGATGAGAAGCTAACACAAACTTGTATTTGTGTGATACTGAGTTGACGAGAACTAGGCTTTGCGTGAAATACTTAATAAGCAAACTTTAACTTGCACGAAGAAGAGATGAGAACTAGGTTTGCAATGAAGAGGTGACGCAAAGTTGAATTTGCGTGAGACGAAGAGACGAGAACTGAGCTTCTCTTGATACACGGGAGATGCAAAGTTGCACTTTGCGTGATGAACTGATTTCTGAATTTGATAAAAACCTGAAATACACTAAGACAAGATTAGTAGATCACGCAAATCAAACAATGAACTCGCGCAAATGCATATGAACTGACGCAAAGTTTAAATCTAGCGCAAACCGAAAGAAAATCAAGAAATCTGCCAAAAAGTCGATTTCAAAGCTGGATTTGATGAAAATTTCTTATACAAACATGATCGAAAACAACTTTTTAACACTTTTCAATTAAACATTTCGATTAAAAACCACAAACACAAGATTTCGAATATGAACAGTACGTCAAACGAGTTTTACCAAAAACTTCAAAAATCTCTAAATTGACAATCAAAAACTGATTTTCTTGGAAATTGATGTGAATTAAGAGAATTTTGCAATAAAAAACGGATTCAACAAACCAATTTTCAAAGAAATTCGATCAAAAACACATCCAAATTTGATAAAAAAGCAAGAAAACGAGATTTTCTTGAAGAATTCAAGAAAATCGATCAAATTATCTGCTTTAATCCACAAATTCAGAAACGAAAACACAATCTCTCAATTCTCTCAAGATTCAAATCGGCTCTGATACCAATTGATAGTCCAAGATCAACTAAATCCTAGAGAGAGAAAGTAGAGAGAGACTATGAAGCGCAAAGTAAAGTAAGTATTGAAAGTGTTGATCTGGGAGTGATCAAACCCAAATCCTTCAATAGAACCAGATCGAAAGTCATGTTCTACTGGTATGAATGGGTTTAGGATGTGTCGATGTAGCCTTTCTGATCTGGGAGAGTAAGTTCCAAGGGGTGCTTGACACCTAGTCCCCTAAGGCTATCTGGTCTGGGAGCGGCTGACCCAAATCCTGCAATAGGGTCAGATATAAAGTTACGTTTACGGCATGTTCTTTACTTAATAAACTTGTTGATTAAAAGATGCCAATGTGAACAAGCTTAAAAGATGCCAAAGAGCACACTCATGTAAAGATGCCATAGAGCACACTGCTAAAAGATGTCAATGAGCACACATATCATGATACTTGGTGATATGTTTGAGTTACGATAAACCTGTAAATTTGTGAAAATTCTTAATTTTTTGATGGCTTAGTGTGAGTATATGCAAAGTTCTCTATGATATTTTTAGAATTGCATTTTCTTGAAGCTAATCGAAGATTCGCATGTGAGCACACTGAATAGATTGCTGGAAGTTTTTGAAACTGAACATGTCTTAACTTGATATGCAATGAAACTTGTTTCTGTATCCAACAACATATATTTGATTTCAACTGATTGATAAATATGTGATATTTTACTAAGTAGAATTTTATTTGTTTAGTGTTTAAAATTTTATATATTTAGTCGTTTCAAAATTTATATTCAGTATATTTTTCTTTCTACATTGATATTTGATCATTGTGTTCTCATAAATATATTTTCATGGGGTTGTGCATTATTCAAGGGGGAGTGAATAAGGAGATAATTCTAAAAAGATCATATCTGTTTTTGAGGGGGAGTATCTGATTTTCTATATGAATGCTAACTTGAATTGTCAAATATTAGTGCATTTGTGTAGGGGGAGTCAAAGAGCTAATCAGTTAAAAATTTTCAGACTCCAAGTCAAATTTGCGTCACCAGTTGGTAGAGCAAAGCTTAATTTGCGCCAACATCTTCTAGCGCAAAGCATGAGTAAGTTAACGAATGCATAAAATTAAAAGTTAAATGTATACCTTCATTAAAAACCCAGTCTCTAAGACAAACCAATATTCAACAGTTTCTGGTTTCATCGAACTCTGATAGGCATCAATAACTCGTGCTCCAATACTGAAAATCAATTCAGAAGAAACGATAGCTATTGGGATGGCCAAAATATCTCTAGCCATTTGAGACACAATGGGATACCGTCCTTGTAGAGGTTTCCAATACTCCAACACATCGAAATCATCTATGCGAGGTAATTTCGGCTCATCTAAGTAAGATTGCAGCTCAGATTTACCATTGGTGGTGAACTCACAGCTAGAGAACTCATTAAAATCCTGATAAAAAAGCAAAACTTAGCCAAGGTACAAATAAAAAATTAAATTCACAAAATTAATTAAGGAAAGTTTATTACCGTCATATATGTGTCAGTTTTGGGCATAGTATTAGTGGCAGCACGAGATGAGCTTTGATTGCCCGTGGATGTGGTACATGATGCATACTCATCGAACAAGGAAAATAATTTTTCCTTAAACAAATCCAACTCAATATTGGAAGAAGACCCATATATTTTTTTGAAAGCCCAATCAATAACTTGAAACTTGTAACGGGGATAAAAAAACAACGGCAATACCCATTATGGTACTAAACTCACGCCAATATTTGTCAAACTTCAAATTCATCTTATTAGCCATGTCCTTTAAAAATCTATCACTACTTTCCATCTCGTCTTTCAAAAACAATCTTATTTTGAAAGTATTATGAAAGTAAAGATTGGAGGTTGGATACTTAGAGCCTGAAAACATTACTGTCACTTCATGGAAAACTTGCAAAAACTTACAAAATATTTCAATCTTCATACACTCATAAGAAGTTGGGCAATTAACAAAATTAGCATAAGTCTTTGCTAAATTGAGAAGCGTTTTTTTGTAAAATAATGCACTGTCTAACATGTGAAATGTAGAATTCCAATGTGTGGGCACATCTTGCTTTAACCCTCTAGTGGATTCTATACCAACATGTTGAAAACAATGCCAAAATCTTTGCTTCCGACTCTGAGAACCATTGCAATACTTGACACACTCTCTCACTTTCAAAACAACTTCATCTAATTCTTTTAAACCATCTTGCACTATCAAATTAAGAATGTGTAGGCAACAACGAACATGGAAATAACCACAGTTAGATATCAAATCCAAATCAAATTTCAGTCCATCAACCTTAGAATCATTATTAGATGCATTGTCTAAGGTTATGGACACAACTTTCTTATCAATTCCCCATTCATTCAACAAACCACAAACTTTTTCAGCCAAGGCAGCACCAGTATGGGGAGGAGGCATGCAAGTAAAAGCAAAAATTCTTTTTTGCAAGCACCAAATTTTATCAACAAAGTGAGCAATCAATGAAATATATTCATCGGTGGTCAAAGAAGTCCAACAATCAGATGTTAATGCTATTCTACCAGGAACAGATTGCAAAAAATTAAGAAGCTTAGATTTCTCCATTGAACATTTTGAGTATGTCATTTTTTGTGGGTTGTCGCACGCGTCGTTAAACGCACAACAATCTTTAAATTTATAAACCGAACTCAAACCTAGTGATAGGGTAAGTCAGGTATCGTTCTTCTTAGGGAGTCAGTGGTTAAATTAACGATTTGTGTTAAAACCAAATGCATGTGTGTCACAAAGATGCACTACTCAATTTATCAATTAAGCTCAAAGATAAGTTAACTAAAAACCAAAAATCTAATTATTATAAATAACACTACTTCAAAAGATTTGGATTGAGCGTTAAATTAAACTATTAAACGAATGAAAATTAAAACATTATGACTAACGAAATAACGCGAATACGAAATCATTCAAAGCTAACAATATTTGTCACATGTCGTTCGTAATGAAAAAATTGTAGAAACTTTATTAAAAACTAGAACATCAAAATCATCTCAATTTATAATTAACCATCCAACATTCTCTACTTCAAATAAAAACCACAAAGTTTATCCAAAAAATCTAATCCAATACTTCAAATTACCAACAGTATCAAAAACCCAATTCTAAAACTGAACTAAAATTGACAAATATGAATTACAAAAAATTAGTGGAAGAAACCTCAAATCTCTACCGCATCTTCATCAAAATTATCAAACTCGAATCTTTAATCCTCATCAACGAAACTCAACCATCTAATCTCGATTACCATCAAAGCAATAAATCTGACAAATTATTTTTTTAAATATGAGACAGCAGTTCCGTAGTTGCTGCTGCCTCTCGATGGTTTTTCCCCTCACATGGCCTCTCTTTTGTGTTATTTTAATGCCCTAATGCGAGTTGGGCTTTTGTATGATTGGGCCAAAGCCTCTATTGTTGTCTCAATAATTAAAAATGAAATATATGTGATATCAACAACGCTCGACCCCATGAACTGCACCTTACAAGGTCACGCCTCTTCCATTCCACCATAGCTGCATTTTTATTTATAAAAGCACTTTTAATTTATTTATTGCTTTTTCTGTCCAGCTTTGTTTGCCCAACTTCAACATCATTTTCGACCTAGATGCGTTTCGAATTTGCAAAAATGCAAACACATGAAGATTGAAGATATGTGTGTTGGGTTTCCAGATCATCTAGAATCACTTAAATCCAAACTCGGATGAGTGAGATGTGCTCAAAATGCCATAGTTGCGCAAACGTGTCAAAAATCATCATTTTTATCCCTTTTTTGCTCCAGACTTTTCCGAACCTATCAAACACAAAAACACATTAATGTAGTTTGGTTTTACCATTTTAGCACATTAAAGATGGGTGATTGACGAGAAAATAAACTCGAATTAAACGACCGATCAAAACACCTCACACTTAAATATTGACCGTCCTCGGGCAATAAAACGATTTATTTCGATAATTCAAGAATGGTCAAATTAATCTCCTTAGAACTCATAATATGTCATGAATATGGGACAAGTCAACCATCAACTCCTTTGCACGTCCATACGATTTCGAGAAATAACATGAATTGATCCGGTAAGCTCTCACTAAGGATAAGATTCCCTCAATCATTTAAGTGTTTTTGATTATGTGTTTCGCTCGAGACATCCTCACATGACTGGTATTCTACCAAAAATTCTCATTCTCTACCACTGGAAGTTGTAACTGCTTCTTTAATCACATCCATCAGATCAATTAATCTAACAGTCGATGGAGTGTTTTTTGGTTTTTCATTTATTTACGGTTTTCTACTTAACCTCTCTCCCTCTCTTCTCTCTCTCTCTCTCTATATATATATATATGTATATATATATATATATATATGGAGAGGTTCAAATGAGAAGTGTTAAATGTATGAGAAGTAAAAAATGATCCTAGCCCTTCATCTGATCAACATTTGCGGCTCTGACTGTGAAGCACCAGATAATTCCTGGCATGGTCTGTAGAAGCCCTTCATATTCTCCATGGTCTGTAGAAGATAGCGGGGTAGTTTCATAACTTTTACAAATAGACGGCAGACAAGTTCATATGTGAAGCCATTGATTCACATATGAATTATATGTTCATATGTGAACCCGTTGATTAGTTCACATGTGAACTATTTAACTGATTCGTGAATCAGTTAATTAGTTCATATGAGAATCAGTTAATTAGTTCAGTGTGAATCACAAGGGTTCATATGTGAATCTGTTAAATAGTTTATATGTGAATCACAAAGGTTCATCTGTGAATCAGTTAAAATAGTTAATATGTAAATTACATGGGTTCACATATGAACCCATTTGCTGCCTATTTAAATTATGAAACTATCCCTCTATTTTTGACATAGCCGTAAATTTTAACTAGTTAAAGCTGCAATTCTTGACCAGTCAAGTCCGATCTTGACCTTAATGAAGGGCTAGGATTATTCTTTGTTTCTCATATATTTAGCCTTCTCATTTGAACCTATCTCTCCCTCCCTCTCTTTCTCTCTCTCTCTCTCTATATATATAGAGTCCCCTTCTTTTGTTAACCATGCCATTGGTATTAACCGTGTTAACCAATCTCATCCGTTGATTGTTTACATCCATGGTTCACAATAAATTAGATTTTTAATTTTAGAAATAATAAATTACACGGTTTGGGAAAATAGATGCATATAAGCACATGGGTAAATAAGTAAAATAACAATTACCCATCCAAGGCATGACCACGGGTTACCAACTAAATAGGAGAGAAATTAGGGATTTCATCATCAACAGATTGAGGGTAAATCAGATCGATAAACAAAAGATTCTTCAAAATCTATCACCCGATTGCTTCACAATCATGAAATCCGGAGAAGAAGGGAGAAGTAAACAACCAATATTCATAATCATCGACAAAAGCGGAACCAGTATCTCAATCGTGGTTGAAAAAGGCGTGATATGGTTGAAATTGAAAGCGGGAATCGATTAACAAGAGGTAATAATCTAAACATCTAGGGTTTATAAAAGGGGTGTATAATACATTAACTTTGGTGATAACATTGTTGCAGTTCGGCGTCCGAGTGAGAGAATATTCAAAAAGTGTGGTCTATCGAAGTTCAATAACACAATGGATAGTTCGGTCGTTGTTGACCAGGAGGAGAACCCTAAATTGACCGATTTGGTGCACAAAATAGCAAAGGGCGCAGTAGGGGTGTTTGCGGTCCGGTTTTGGGCGGTTTAACCCCTCAGACCACAAACCAAACCGTAAGTGGCAGTTTATTAAATTTTCAAACCGAGCGGTTTGACGTCAAGTGCTCAGACCGGTCACACCGGACCGCGGTTTTGGTGGTTTGGTCCGACCGGTTTAGGCGGTTTAGGTCTTTTATGTGCTTTAAAGTTTAAACTCAAAAAACATATATAATTTTGAACAAACAAATTCATAAAGCTCCAAATAAATTCACAGATTCATAAAGCTCCAAATTAACGAAGTATGTATAACTAAAATTTGATATTCCTATGTGAATGATTTGGTGTCAAAATTTAGTATTGGTTATGCGTTGAAGATGGTCTATTTAGTAGTTACACCAAATTTGGTCCAAATATAGTCTGCCATTGGAGGTGGTCTAAAAGAAATGATCAAAGGATAATGGTTGCAGAAACCATGATAAATTAAAAACTAACAGAATAGATTGAAACATACCTCCAGATTGAGAACATCAGTAAATTGATTATGGAAGTTTGTAAATATGAATCTTCGAATCTGGAAGGCTGGAGTGGAAGCTCTGACTTCGAATCTTTGATAAATATTTCTTGACTTCCTTCGGTTAATGACCACCTTCGATAATTAAACCTAATTGAGTAAATCAGTAAATCGACGATGAACACTCAGGTGAGTGTTGTGAGTGAGATTGTGAATGTGAGGCGATTACTCGATTAGCCGATTAGGGATTTCAAAATATGTTTGGGCTATTAAGAGTTTCATAAAGTTGGGCTAGTATTAAAAATTAGGCTAATCTTATCCTAAAATAAATAAATAAACAAATATATATATATATATATATATATATGTGTACTTGGCGGTCGGTTTGGTCCAAACCGCCCAAAAAATGTTCCAAACCGCAGACCGGACTGGGCCACCTGGTTTGACTATTTTCCAAACCAGACCGGACCACCAAACCGCCAAAAACGGTCTGGTCTGACTTGGTTCGACCGATTTGAGCGGTCCAACGGTTTTTTTGAACACCCCTAGGGCACAGGAATTCGGACGAAAGGGTCAAATCTAGAGGACACAGAAGAAGGTACAAATATGATGAATGATTGTCACATTTTATTTGGGATTAGGTTTATATTTTTTTCTTAATAGAGAATCTTAATGTTTAAATTAAGTTTTTTCAGTATTATGTCTACTATTTGGAATCATAATGTGGGGTGTGCATATGTCGACAACATCGAATTTTTGTAAAGTGCATTACATGTTTTTGGTCAAATTGGTGCATATTTACAGATTATGGTGCAGTAAAATTAAGTAAATGCATGTGTGCATACTAAAATCTAATATGCATATGTGCACACTCGTATCTAATATGCATATGTGCACATTAATATCTAATATGCATATGCACAAACTACTTGATGTAGGAATGTCCACAAACAAATGTTGTGTGAATATTTATATGACAGTGTGATTAAGTCCATATAAACTTTGTCCGTGTTATTAAGTCTGTGGAATATGTAGAATGTGCATTTTTACATTTTGAAAATGTGGAATGTGTATAGTGCATGTACACACTTTCTATTGTGCACATATGCATATGACAATGTATACATGGTAGGAAATATGGAATGTGCATATGGAAATTGCATATATACATTAAGTATATGCATATGTGCACATTGAGTATATGTATATGAGCATACTTATCTAATATACATATGTGCATGTTGATATCTAATATGCATATGTGCACATTGATATCTAATATGCATATGTGCCCATTAATATCTAATATGCATATGCACAAACTACTTGATGTAGGAATGTCTACAAACAAATGTTGTGTCAATATTTATATGACAGTGTGATTAAGTCCATATAAACTTTGTCTGTTTTATTAAGTCTATGGAGTATGTAGAATATCCATATGGACTTTTTGAAAATGTGGAATGTGCATAGAGCATGTACACACTTTCTATTGTGCACATATGCATATGACAGTATGTACATGGTAGGAAATGTGGAATTTTGTGTGAATATGCATATGACAGTGTGATTAAGTCCATATAAACTTTGTCTGTGTTATTAAGTTTGTGAAATATGTAGAATGTCTATATGGACTTTTTGAAAATGTAGAATGTGCATAGAGCATGTACAAACTTTCTATTGTGCACATATGCATATGACAGTGTGTAGATGGTAGGAAATGTGGATGTGCATACGGAATTTGCATATAGACATTGACTGTGCATATGTGCATTGTAAATGGGTACCTGGTGTATTTGTGTATATGTGCAATGTCAATGAACTAATGTGCAATGAACTAATGTGCAATGAACTAATGTGCGCTTTGGTAGTGCATATGCGCACTATCTGTGTGCACATTGCAGACCCTCTCTCTCTATATATATATATGTGTTACAGAGCACATAATCTATCTATAAATAGTATTTCCTTGAAACAATTACAAAGATGCACATATGTACATGTGCACTGTAAATGAGTATATGGTTAAGTGTGCATATGTGCACTCTCACAAGTCATATGTTGAGTCACCAATATTTATTCACTATTGTAGTATTCACATTAATTAAATAGCCTTATATTACATGTAGGAACCCCCTTGAAAAGAAAAGGAAAAGGCACAACAATGGCAACAAGCTCCGGGAAAAAATGTGATGTCGAGACGAATAAAGCTCAAAAAGGTAATTTTAAAAATACATTATTCTGTGTAGGACAAAGAGACAATATGTATTGACCAAGATACTGTTGGTAAATATGTATGTGCAAAAATATGAATCATATTAGGTATGATTAACTTATACATGACTTCATATTGCAGGTAAAGAGAAGGTGGTTGATAATGATTCCGGTGAATAACGCAATACAAGGTCCATTATTAGGAACAAATCAAAGAAGGGGATACAAACAGAAACGTTGTCGGCAGCAGGTAAATATCACAAAGACCGACATATAGCATTCATACATAATGTAATAATAAAATTGTTCATGTAACAGACGTATCTACAGACAGTGATTTCCAAGAACATCCTACTGTCAAGATTGGGAATAAGAACAATGATGTTGAGCAGGGCCAGGCAAAAAAGAAAAGAGATGTGAAGAATACGAAGATTAGAAAGCATAAAGATCCTCAGGTAGTACTTGGTATACGAACAAGGATATCACCTAAGGTGTTGTTCGATACCGTACAGAGATTAAATGAAGCCCAAATAAATGTGGTTAAGACAATAGGGCTGGAATCATTGCTAGACATATCAATTGACAATGTCCCATTAAAGTTAGGGTACTACGTAGTTGACACCATGAACACAACACAAATGCATTTGAAAGTTCGTAACGGGGTGATACCTATTACAGTGGACTCAATACATCGGGTGCTAGGACTACATAGGTGGGATCGACTTAGCGGACGCAGCGACATTGGAAGAGGATGACAACGTGAGTTTGTTCTGGAAAAAATAGTTTACAAGAGATTGGATGACACCACAAGATATAATAAATGAGATACGAAGAACGCGAGTAGGGGACATAAAGTTCATGCTCACTTTCCTTGTTCTTGTGGTCAACATACTAGGAGAATGCAGTCGGATGAGTTGTTGTAAGATAGACTTCTTGTCAAAGATAACTAGTGTGCATATGATACCTGACATAGATTGGTGCAAGTACATCTATGACTGCATACCATAGAGCAAGACTAATTGGAAGAGAGAAAGCTCAAAGGCTTTTTATGTTGGACCATTGACGTTTCTTACGGTAAACATCTCTCCACAACTATTTATAGTTTAACTTTAAATTAACAATTTGTTTTAGGTGCATTAATCATTACACACAATCATGACAGCTGCTATACGTTGAATCCACGAGGTGTCTCGGATTCTAAGTTCATCAAGGCAAACTACCTACGAAGAGATGGACTTTGGACCTGTTAAGGAACAAACAAGAAATCGAGTTATGAGACGAAGGATTTGGGCATTTGGCATTGTCGGATATTGGAGGCGGTGGGGGTGAACAAAGTGAAAACGCTAACCGTAGTGATGAGCAAAGTGATCAGGAGGTAGCTAAAGAGGAACGAAAGAAGGTAAAAACATGCAAACATTATCTTATGCATTAACCATCGTTTTAAAAGTGTGTCTATGTGTACCTAAAAAATTGGTGGTTCGTTGAACGTGTAGGTTGTCATGAGAAGACTGGATGACATAATATTCAACATTCATGGTTCTAGATGGGAAGCAGCCAACGAGCTCACTGCAGCGATCGAAGAATTCCATGGGGACACCGACTTCGACAAATTCAAACTGGACCTAGAAAGCATCTTCAAGAACAACAAGTGGGATATCTCTGATCATGGGGGTGTGGAAGATCAACACCCAGTTTCAAATGGCAAGCCACATGTACCAGTCCAAACAGAAAGATCGCCACCCCCAATGCAAACAAACAATCATGAAAGATTCATTGTTGTCTTCCCAATGGCCGAAATAACTCCAATAACCAAACATGGACACAACTCACTGTTATCACCATACTAGGAGAGTCCAACAGTCCTTACAGAGGTGGATATGTTGTCGGCAGAAAAGAAAGGAACCGGCATAATAAAATCAAATGAGAATGTCGAGTCAGCGAATACTGATAAAGACAAAGCAAGTGTACTAAATGTCGATAAGGGAAAGCAACCAGAGGTTGGCAGTTCACGCAACTCACAGCTTGAGACTTTCGCAAGTTTTCCAGCATCCGACTTCGATCTAGGTATTAGCCCAACAAAGACTCAATCGGAGGCAACAAAAGAAAGTAACAAGGAAGGTCATGACGAAGAAGACGGAACTGAGCAAGTAGCAAAAAGATCAAAGAGATTGGGCCCACTATTCCGGTCACCTTATGTAAAACGATCAGTGGGTTTTGAAGTAACAAAGGACGAAACAAATCTAAGGAATTGGGTGTTGAGAGGTATCGGAGGAATCATGTAAGTTTCTTAATGCATTTTCCTTTAACATGCTATTAATAAGCATTGAAACTAACATATGGCTTAACACTTTTCACATCGATTTCAGGGAAATAATGTTTTTAGACTAAATGGGTATGACGATAGACCGAAGGGATATGCAGTTTCTTGCTGGGGAGATGAACATTGAGAGACGAATAGTTGACGCATGGGCGAAGGTTATGAATTATGAGGAGAGGTTGCGCAACAATGACTCGCCCCGCATATTTTTTTTCACAATGGATATAACGGTAAGCAATCTGTAAACTTGGATATTGATGTATGCAGGAAAAAAAAAGCTATTCAATGCATTAAAAAAGATACGCAGTTGCCTTATTAAAATTTGCTTAAAACATGGAAAAGATAGCTGCCAACACAAGAAGATGAAAACTAGAGATAGGTTCCAATTTTAAATTTTAAATTATTCTATTTAATAAATAAAGAGATAATTACAAAATTATAGATTTCCTTAAAACATGGAAACAAATTTATTAGGCATGAAACAACAAAATACCAATATTACCCCTTTGATAATTAATAGGCGTGGACATTGATATAGCATTTAGGATGATTTTGATTGGTTGATAATTGGTTAACACGATTAATACCAATGGATTGGTTAACAAATGAATGTGACTCTCTCTCTCTCTCTCTCTCTATATATATATATATATATATATATATATATATAGTATATATATGGGGAGGGATCATATGAAAACCCTCCATATATTACAAACCATACAAACTCATTTCCACCAATCAGAGATTTTCATTTTTGATTTTTATTAATGAAGGGGCATAATTGACATTTTCTTTAGAAGTTCTATATTAGGCAATTATCTTTTTGTATTTTTTTTTATTTCTAGATTTCATAATCACCTAATTAGGGAATTTTTTTTTGGAAAATTAATCATCTCCACCATTAACTCCTTCTCCTTCTCTTTTGCAACTTGTAGGATCTCATCTCGATCTATCCAACCATCATCACCATCTTCTCCGGTGGCAGCAAACCCACCACCAACATTTCCGGCGACGGAGACCATCCTTCATCGTTCAACCGCAACCGCAACCGATTCATCTCCGTTTTCATAAAAATTAAACAGGTTTGTTAAGTGCATTTTATGCACCTAACTTTGCATATTCTAGATGCATTTTTATTTATATTTTAGTGTTTAGTTTAGATTTTTCATGCATTGTTTTTCATTTCTCTTTTATTCTCTCTAATCACGGTTGGAAATTATTTTGGGGATAGTTTTTATGCTTTTGGTATATATTTTGTGCAGATTGTACGTTCTAAAGGTGAGATAGGTGAAGGTGTGCTCGAGGAGAATGAAGAGAAGAAGAAGATGATCGAGAGTAAAGAGGAGAAGCCGTTGAAAGAGACGAAGTCGGAAGGAAATAACTGTTCTCCATGCTTCGCGGACGCGGAGAAATACAATTGATTCAAGTTTTAGAGTTTCTGTCACGGTTTCACGGGTGCGAAGATTTATTCGGGGTCGCAAAGCACTGCTCCAGAAACATTCTTTTTATTTTCAGCTGCACCTTCACGGGCGTGAAGTTTTATTCACGGTCGCGAAAGTCTTTTGGGCTTATTCTTTTGTTGGGCTTTTATTAGGCTTTTTAGCTTAGACTTTTAAAAACCCTTTAGGTTTGTTTTTTTGGGGACATACACGTTTTTGAATTGGGAGGAAGAGAGGAATCGACATTTTGCTTGGGGAAGTTCTTGGTCGATCTCCAAGATTTGGGAAGAAGATTGAAGTACAAGCTTAGGCCATTGGGATCCGATTCACCATCGGTTTTCCATATTTCTAGTATCTTCTTCCCTATTCTCTTTAATATACTTAGTTGATTTCTTGTTTTTGTTGGATTATTGCTAGTTATCTAATCATTCTTAAAGTTTCTTCATAAATTCTTCTTCAATTAATGTTTATTTGCATCAAGTTTTAGTTTTTCTACATCTCCCTATGTGTATTTCATTATCTTTCTCCCTTTTGTATCTCTATTTCTTATTCTCTACCCTAATTTTTCTACCCTTGATTCTTCTCTTGCTCTCTATCCTAATTTATTGCATTTATATAATTTTCTGCATCCATTAGATTAGGTTAGATTAATTTCCCGCACATGTTTGTTTATTAGTTTTATGATTATTCCTAGTTTTCGTTAATGTTGATTGTTAATAAATTGCATCATATGTAGTATAGTCTAGGTTTATTTTATCTTTAATTTTGTTAGAGTTTAAATAAATAACTTGTTTCTTGGTTCCGAGTCCGTCTTCGTTTTATTGGGTAATCGTCCCTTAGGATTCAGGTTTTGGTATTGACCAATTGTTTTTAAAACAAATGTTGAGTTTTTAATCCATTTTGATTCTAATGAAAGTTAGAGTTAATTTAATTGGTTTTTAACAAAGCATTTAATCAATTTAATTAGTTTTTGATATAAACGAAAGTTTAGTCTTTTACTTAGATTGAATTGGACAATGACAACGACTCTAACATGGGAATAGTTAGGGAAGTTGATTGGGAGAAATCACTTGTTTTAAACCTTAATGTTTCTTTCCTATGTACATATATTGCGAGAGTAAATATATGTCTTGGCTTAGAAAAGCTTTTCCACCTCGAAAGAGGGTTAAAGTAATTTTGCAAAACGAATTCTCACCATTACCAAAAATCCTAGGTTGACGTTACCCAGTACCCCTTTAGTTGTAGTTGTTTTTTATTTTTCTCTTTTTGTCTCTCTTTCCTTTAATCTAGTTTAATTTTATGTCTACTTAGTTTAATCATCAAATCAAATTATCTGATTCGCATAGCTAGACATGATTATTAAGTGGTTAGTGTTTAGACCGTCACCTCCCTGTGATCGACCCGTATGCTACAAAACCCGTACGCTTGCGGTTATAAATTATAAAACACATCAAGGTTCATCTTCGGTTTATATCTGTTTCATCTCCGGTTCATATTTGTTCACTTCCGTTTCATATTCGTTCACTTGTTTCATCTCCGGTTCATATCCGTTCACTTGTTTCATCTCCGGTTCATATCTGTTTCATCTCTGGTTCATATTCGTTCACTTCCGTTTCATCTCCGGTTCATATCCGTTCATCTCCGGTTCATATCCGTTCACTTTCATTTCATGTTCGATTCATATCCGTTCATCTACATTTCATCTCCGGTTCATTTCCGTTCATCTCCGGTACATATCCGTTCATCTCCGGTTCACTTTCGTTTCATCAGAATATTCGATTTGTTTCATATTACATACACAAAAAAAGTATATTCATGATGGATGAAATCGAATCATTGTTTTTAGTTAGAATATTAAATTATAATTAATATTACAATTAAAAGGAATGGATCATGTTACCTAATTAACGGGATTAATCCGGTTTCCATTTTGAAAATAGGGGGGAAATGTACTATTATGCCCTTCCTACATATTTTAATTAGAATATAAAATTAATATAAAATTTTAATTACCAAAATTAGCCTAAAATTATCTAGACCCTTGATTATTGTAATCTATGGTTAAGAGGTGGGTTGCAAAGTTTGTATTATAAGTGTGGTTTGCAAATGAAAAACCTCGTATATATATGGAGACATTCAAGGAGTAACTCATTAATTTGTGATAACTATGAGATCCAATTTCAACCTCTCATTAATAGTAATAATAATAATAATGTTAACTTTAGTAATTATCCAATGATTTTCAAAAAATTTAAAGTAATGGATAATATCTAAGGGTAAAGTATTTTTTTAATTTATGGATAATTTTTTGATAATTATCCTTTTTAATGGATAATATATTGGTAATTATCATATTTTCTCTATCCCCTCTCCAGCGAATGTTACGTTTCAAACTCATATCTCTTGTGATACAATACTAATTTATATATGTTACCATTGTGATACCCTCAAAAAATTTTATGAAAACTGTGAACATTACCACTATGATACACTCTATGTACATTGCCACTGTAATACAGTGTGATTTCATGATTTTTAACTTTAACGATACATTCTTTTGCATATTATGATACATAGTGATCCCTTTTTTTAGTGGTGTTGGGAGAGACCCAAATTTTGTTACGGAAATCAAGAAGATTAATCTTTAGAATTTTTAATTGCATGAGATAATAATGAAATTTTCTATAATAATGGTAATTAATTTATTTCGTTGTTATCCGAATCCCAAAATTACTAATTCACCTTTGATTGTATAAATAATAAATATAGATAATTATCTCAATGAGTGACTCATATTAGATCTCATCGTTATCACAAATTAAAGAATTGAGGGGTGTTCAAATGCAACCCTTTTTAATGGTGCAACCCCATGCAACCTACCTATCTACCACTCATTTTGTTTTCACCTTTTTAATTAAAAAAGATGAAAATAAAATGAGTGGTAGATAGGTGGGTTGCATGGGTTGCACCATTAAAAAGGTTGCACAATAACTCACCTCTTAAAGAGTTCTCATTTTATTAGTCCCCATATATATATATATATATATATATATATATATATATATATATATATATATATATATATATATATATATATATATATATATATATATATATACTAGCTGTCTACCCGCGCGATGCAGCGCGGGTGAATCACAATTCTAAAACAAATAACTTTTCTTCTAAAGCGAAAGAGAACACGGTTGCATCTAGTTTGGTGGTGGCTGCAAGGTTGAAAAGTCTTGATAAAAGCATTCACAAATAGAGAAAGAATGATTGTTGGTGGTATGTGGTAGTCGGGATAAATCAAGTGTTTCAACAAGTTGTACTTTACACTTAAAAATGTGTAATTCATAGTTTTTCTTAATGTATGTATAAAAAGATAGTACAATGTACTTTTTATTATTTTGAAGTATATACTATTTTTATACAACAAATGTAACAAATAAACTCACACACCTTTTTCCTTCTCACCTTTGGTGATGTTTGAACCCTTGACTCCTAGGAGGGAAAGAGCTCATATACCGCTAGGCCAAAAACCCTTTGGTCGCTTTGTGGGTAGTAATGTATAATCTATTACAGTTTGAAGCATTACCTAGTAATCTATTACATGAATGATTAATAATTGAAAATTAGAGTTTTATATGAAGACAATTTGATTATAAAAAAATCTTATTATAATATGCAAATGTCATAAGCAAAATGACTTCTAATTTAAAGAAAAAGAATATAAAAAATACAAAAATTTGGACCAGCAAGTTTTAGGGGTCCTTTATCCAAATACTTACCCGATAAGGGTTTACTGGTAAGACTCAACACTATTGCTTACCTTATCGGTTAAGATTTTACTCCATTAAAACGACATCGTATGTAACATTATTATTCGGTAAGTACTTACCGGTAAGAGTTGTCATTTTCACTTACTGGGTAAGACTATCGATCATTGCCTCGCTCTTATCGGATAAGATTTTTGTTCCTTGTCATGTTCATCCGGTAAGGTAAAATGACCCGATAAACGTTTACCAGATAAGTGTTTGATAAACAACCCCTTGGAAGCTAAATTCACCCAACAAAGCGAAGCCTCATTAGAAAAATCAAAGTGTAGGTGGTAGGGGTACTCTCATTTTTAGTCATTCAGGACCATTGAGACAAAAATGGACAGATCTGACGTTGGCTTTTAAAATAAAAACCCATCAAAACATTTGTTTACAACAATCAAAAACTCAAAAGGATGTTAGATGATCTCGTGATTTATCATCTGATATTGCCTAAACAATTTGTATACAACAATCAAGAACTCAAACATTTGTTTAAATGTGTCATCAGAAAAGAAAAGGGAAGATGTTGAAATAGATAAGATAAAGTCCCAAATAAGCTTTTCCCATATGACATGCTAAAGATAAAAAGAGAAACTGCAACATCAAAATCATCAGATGCGTTATAAGGTAGTATGGATTAATAACTTATTAATTTTTTAATGTGAGATCCACAAATTTGGTTTTTTTAGAGGATGATTGGAGTTGAGTGTTTTTTTTTTTTTTTTTTTTTTTTTGGTGTTGATGAGCCCATCAAATTTGGTGTTTTTAGTGTTTTATTTGGTGTCAAGGTTGAAGTTGCTCTAAAAACTCCATGGCTATTTTATATAGAACCCGAAAAAATGTCTAATTTGTGATATGATCTTGAGGATTGTTGGTTGGTTTTTCATTAAGTCTCATTTATATAGATAGAGAAAAAATTTTGTTTGAAAGAGTTATTCCATCCATGGAATAACATTTTTTTTAATTGGAAAGGACATGTTTAAAAAAACTCTATTTTCTGTACAAAACTCCCGCTAGAAGCTTAAACCACTTTTTATATCATTAAATCAACACCAAGTCATTACCCAAATGTCATGTATAAATGACCGCATAAGTTGAGTTACATTAACCCCATTAAGCTGCTAACAAACGAAGCCTTTATAAAACTTCAAAAAGTTGCTCCATTTCACCAGGAAAAAAAACATCAAACTTGAAGACTCAATATCATGAAGAAAAGCCAATGCATACATGCCCCAAAAAGTTAATAATATTAACATGAAGATGGTAGCCAAAATTTCACTACAAAGATGTATTTACTACTAAAAGTATTACAGGACCCTCAGATGTATCATTAAGCCAATGTCTTATGTTAAATAAGCACTCGTACTTCTCCAAATTTTACAACAAACCACCTGTACCAAAAAAGCCACCAATCATAAGTTGACACATCATCTCAAACCACAAACACCTTCAAACATATGAACCATCTGAGCTTAGATTAATAAGATCACCTCTAAATGGAGGTCAAACAAACCAGCACAAGAGGTTGAGCTGCACAACTCTTGGAATCATGAGCCCTTGATTCAGATGGTTCGAATGGGTTTTTGCAATCATTCGAGACAGATCCATCATCATCATCATCCATGGTTTGCATATCGGCAGCCGGTTGAAGATTCAAGTCGAACCTAATCTTTCCGACATTCTTATCAATACCCAACTCTGGTTCCACCAATTGGTCAACCCCAACGTCTTTTAACGACTCAGATTCATGCCCATGAGCTGAATCATCACAATGTCGAACGTCTGAATTGCATGGAACGTGTTCAACTGGGATTTCAGACATAACCGTATCTGTTTCGGATTCAAGATGTGTAGCTTCTTCCATTTGTTCAAAATCTATGGCATTTGATGCTTTGGTTTCCATAGCTTTGTCATCTGAAACTGCATAATTACAACCAGACTTTAGAATTATGTAGCTCTGTGTATTCTTTCTTAAGTAGAAAAGCAATTAAATGCATAACCGAGTTTAATTGAAGTTGTTTCTTTGATCGTGGAGCTCAGCATGATTGTTGGTAGCTTAATGAACTTAACGGAACTCACACCTTATTCAAATCAGCTATACATGACTGGTTGGTAGTGGCTTAATGATATAGAAAATAGATTATTCAGTAAGCTTGGGGGGCAGAAACCCAAGTTTTTTCCAAACATGTCCCTCCTAATTAAAAACCTGCTTCTTCTATCTATGAAAAAACTCTCCCAAATAAAAACCCTCTCAAATCCATAAAAGATTTGATCAAAAACCAACCAAAACCGCACCTTATATTATATGGGTTAAGTTGTTTTAGATTTCTCTCTCATATTTCACTTTATATCGACTCCAGTCCATTTCATCTCCGCTATCCCCAAACTTAGTATTAGTTTCCATTTCTTTAACTTCTTTTTGTAACTCTACAGGTTCAGCCTATAAAACCAACAATTTAGGAAACAATAAAGAAAGGTCAGACTAAATTCTAGAAAGATGTACAAAATTCAATATCATGTAAAAAAAATTATAACACTATGCAGCAATATTGTTCACTCCCAATTTGGTTACATTTTCATGGGAATACCAGCAGCTAGATATAATATAACATACCTTTTTTTATTAACCATTGTGTATGTGCCAGCTTCCGGGCACCACAACTATGCTCGACCCTGATAGATCCTAAAGAAGCCAAAAAAGGGATCGAAGAATGCCAAACCCATAACCAAAACAGAAAATTGCCTAACATAAAATGATATTTATATGATCACTTTCAAATTCAAATATATGACAAATAACCTCTCGTTTTGTTTACTTTCAAATTCAAATATGATATTCTATTTATTCCCTTAGTTTTGTTTACTTGTTTGATTAGCAACGTGTGGCAAGACATTAATCCATCTAGTTCTGAAGTTACCAGTTACGCACATGCTTCTTGATACTGATAATTTTTCAACGCTTGTGATGCTCAACGCTGAACTTCAATCTGGATCTTTGGCTCTTCTAATTGGAACCACTTTGACAATTGAAATGTTGCCTTAAATTTGAGAGAACCTGCATATATTCATTTAAGTTATTGGGATAACATAAACTTACTTAGATTTAACCCAATTTTTCGGTGTTGATAGTGTTGTAATTCCATTTATTTATTGTTTTCTCTGGTCTGTTACATTTAAGATTTATGTTTATATCTTATCTTCAAATCGAAGTTTCTTATAATTGATAATTATATCCACATTTCGTTAGGATACATTCTTCTAACAATCCCATTGTCGGTTTTCATAAGTCATATCATTTGACAGTGTTAGTAGTTTTATTTTTATTTGTTCCTCGTATATCCATAAAATATGCTAAACAACCAATATCATGGATGGGCCACACTTCAAAAAAAACTCTTGTCAAATCCCAGAGTCAGAAACAGGAATGCCTAGAAACCTGCAAGAAGCCCGTGGATTTAAAACAAACCTGTCAAAGGGTCATTTAGCTAAATAAACCTAAACTTATATTATATTTTGGCACAGAAATACCAATAAATTAGCAAAATAAGTTAACACGGTTGTGTTTATCTTTTGAGATAAACTAAAAGACTATTGCTTCAGGAGAAAAAAGAAACCAAATGAAATTACTAAAACAACATGAAGCATGCATCAGACAATATGATATTTATATAATCCATCACAAAACACCACTAAAGGACAAACGGATTTACTGAGAAACTTACAGTTCTTTCTTTCAATAGTACCAGGAGAACCATCAAGAATTTTAATGTGAGCCCGTGTTTCTTCACAAGTTTTCTTTATGTACTCTCCTTTGCGACCAATAATGCCGCCAAAATGGAAATTAGCAACAAAATCGGTAACCTCAACAACACAAAACCTTGAAATGGAAATATGGTTTTGAAGAACATACCTAGAAATTAAAAGTGAAAGGGAATTCTATATAAAAATCGATTATCATACCTGAGAAATCTCTAGGGTTTTGAGGAGACCTAGAAATCAAAACCTCAGGGAGGATGGAGTTATATGTATCGAGGTCGTGATACATCAAATTGGCCATTTGTTCGAGGTGATACAGCTGTTGCAGGTATGATTTGAGGAAAGAAAGTACGATCTGGAAGACTGTGAGAGGAGAAAGCATGATGTGAAGATGCCCAAACTGGTTTTTGGCGCTCTGATACGTGAAAGAAGGAAGAAAAGGCTGTGTGAGGAAGAAAGTTAAGTCTGAACCATCTGTTTTTGTTGGCTGTGAGTTTAAAACTCTTGCATTAAAAGGTTGTAAGTTGTGTTTGTTGACTTGTAATTCATAGTTTTTTGAACTTTATGCATAAAATGGTTTTACATTAGGCTTTGTGACTTGTATTTAAGAGTTTTTCTTAAATGCATTATAAGCTGGTATAGATATATATATATATATATATAGGGAGAGGTTTATTTGAGAAATGGTAAATGTATGAGAAATAGAGAAGTAATCTTAGTCATTCATCTGGTCAACATTTGCGGCTTTGACCGCGAAGCACCGGATAATTCCTTACATGGTCTATAGAAGGTAGAGGGGTAGTTTCGTAAAATATGCGGGATGAGTTCATAAATAAACCTATATGATTCACATATGAACTATACGTTCATATGTGAATCAGTTAACTAGTTCATATAATAATCAGTTAATTAGTTCATATATGAATCAGTTAAAATAGTTCAGATGTGAATTACACTGATTCACATATGAACATATAGTTCATATGTAAATTATACATGTTTATATATGAACACAACCAGTGTATTTTGTAAAAATTACGAAAGTGTCCTTCTATTTTTGGAATAATCGCAACTTTTGACCAGTCAAAGGTGCAACTTTTGACCAGTCAAAGCCGAAATATTTGACTACTCAAATCCAATCTTGACCGTATGAATGGTTATGATTACTTCTCTATTTCTCTTATATTTATCATTTCTCAAATGAACCTAAGACTATATATATATGTATATATATATATATATGTATATGTATATATATATATATGTATATATATATATATGTATATGTATATATAGATGCATTCTTTTGAGAATCCATGAACTTGTGATAACTTTGAGAACTAGTGCATCTGTGTTATTTCATATGATTTTTTTTCATCTAACATATATTTGTTTCACATTGTGAACCTTTTTAGTCTATTTGTGAAACAAAAGTTACACGTAAAAAAAATTCATATTATGAACTGAATATATATATATATATATATATATATGTGTGTGTGTGTGTGTGTGTGTGTGTGTGTGTGTGTGTACCAATACATTAAATGTTAGCATTTGATGAAAAAAAAATCATGTCCAATAATACCTTAGGTTCAAATGAGAAACTCGTTTATGTTGAGAATGTGAGAAATAATCTCATTTGTATTTTCAATCAAGACATATATGTAATATAGCAATTCAGATAATTATATAAAAGAAAATCGAATTTCCTGATGTATTTTCTATTTTTTCCATAACCGTTTTTGGATATTGATAATCATCAATTTCTGATCAAATATTCTACCATGAAATCATTAGCGACTTTAAATCCATAAATTGAATATAATCCCATTTATCTAAATCTCAAAAATCGATATTATTCATTGATCATTTGAAATTGAACCACGAACCTTTATAAGATAATGATAATAAAGTGTATAGTAGTTCATATGTGAACCTATGAATCATAACATAGATTCACATGTGAATCTTAATCGTAAATCTATTTACAATTTACAACATATATTCATATGTAACTTGTGAATCCTAACATAAATTTATATACTGTGAATCCCAGATTGCTCAAGTAACAATGATAATTGAAAAATTAATTGTATTGAATGATTGAGAGAGTTACAAACATAGGATTGAAAAGCAAACTCTCTCTCTAAACCTGATAAGCACACAATCTTATCTCTCAACTTCTAACCCTAATGATTAGAAAACACACTTTAAATACCAAAGGCTTAAACCTAACGCCCCAAGCCCATTAGAAACCAAACAAACCCAATGCTTAATAAAAGGCTTTTACAAATCGATAAATAATAAACAAATAAACTATATAAATACTTTATATAACTTTCCACGCACTCGGACTTTCAGTCCTAACAATCTCCCCCTAAAGTTGTATAAAGGATTTATTTTCTTGAAATCTTTACTTCTTGATCTTCTTTCCCTCTTGAATCTCTGAAACACTTTGGTGTTGCTTGTCTTCATGTCATTCCAAGCTCCCCCTTGAATAAAGCTCTTGGTCTTCATAGATTCAACTTTGTAACCAGATTCAATGAACAATAGCCTCGACTGAATGCACAAACTGAGCAGTTTTTAACTGTAAAAACTCAACACATCGGATCAGCACACAAGAAAGATATTGTGCGAGCTACATGACATTCCATTGTGCATCTTCAGTTAAAAAAAAAGAATTTGTCTTTGAACCGCGAGTTGAATATGCTTTCAGCTTAAGAACTTGTAGAACCAATATGCTCGAGGAGGAATCAACTTGTAGCAACCACTTGATAAAGGATAGAAGAACCAATGCAATCTTGAAATCCATGTCTTTTCAACCTCAAATTTAAGAAAAATAGGATATGTTTCTCCCCTTCTGCTTTTGCTAACTCCCCCTCAACATGATAATCTGTCTTTGAAACCTATGTCGTTGTTATTGCATTCTCCCCCTCATGATGATTAGAAGAATCTTGAGCATCATGTATGTTCAAAGACTAACATGATGAGTAGCAAAAGATAATATAAAACATTTAGTAACCAAGATGGGGTAATCAACTAACACAGAAACACATTAGTAACTGTTATCACAACAATTAAGAATAATTGTGTGGCCTATTTTCAGAGTTGGCAAGGGGTATCTCTGATAGGACTTCCAGTTATCATTGAAGTAAGATTTTAAGAATATACTTCTCAAACTGTGTCGGCAATATCACAAAGATATGCGATTGAAATCACAAAGATTCGTGCGTGTGTGAAAGAAATATAAATATGTATCTTTTTGGCTCAAAGATTGATTCAACCTGGGACGCAGGTTAGAAATCAATAGAGTGAGATGAATGTGAAGTTCGGAGACCGGAGTTGATGTCTTCCTTTTTCAATATCTAAGACCTCCGAGTGAGGAATAGATAGAGTATGTGCTAAATCTCCGTGAATATATGAAACAAGTACCTTTTGTGAGATACTTGAGTGGCTAGGTAGGGTGACACAATTTATCGACACTGGGTCCATGTCTGTTTCAATATCCATCTCTAAAGAATGAGAATGAATAGATTATGTGTTGACCCGAATAACTGACTTGGTTTGGTAAGGACCAATAATTCTTTTAAGTCATGTCACATCCGCACCTTTTTTTCTTTTTTTTCACTTCGAACTCATCTATCAATCTAGATCCCTCACTGATATCTATGAATGAGATGTGTTTCTTGGGTAGGTCCTTCCGGTTCTGGATTGACCATAGAAACTTTATGAGTCCTAACACTCCTTTAACTCACCACGATAGAACATTGAAGTAAAATTTCTGATTAGAGATAATCAGAAGTCAAAAACATTTAAGAGCGAGTCCTGAACTAAAATGTTCAGAAGTCGATATGAAAGTTAGGAAAAACCTGGTACTCCCCCTCAAAAGATGGCATAACCCTTGATTGTAATCATGTGACGTGAATAATCTGAATTAAAGCCCACATGACATTACTACAAAACAGATTAGACAGATTTTGGTTTTGGTATCCATGCTTTGATGGATCCTTGATGGTTAGTTGCCTTAGCTTTGAAGTTATGAAACTGAGGATTGGGGATACTATAAGTACCGTACCAGCTATTGACATACCTGGAATCCACAAAGACACTATTTCCACAATAAGTGCGACAGATATTTGATCGGTTTAGACTGATCAACTTAGTTGTGGAATAGACATGAGTCGGTGACTTTGAATCAACTACAAGAGATTTGTACGACGTGTTTCCACCACTGTCTTCTGTATTTGATTTCTTTTTCCAAACCATTTTCACTTTTCGAAGCACTTGATTATCTGTATTGTCAACAAGAGAATTATAGAAAAGATTTGAAGCGCTAATCCGATCTTTTGAAAATTCATTTGATTTGACACAACTCTTCGAAGAACTAGTTGTGGAAGTTGAACTTGAAGAATAAGGAGACTGAACAACAGTATCGGGACTGACTTGTTCAGATAAATCGACTTTGAAATTGAATTCGTTTCTTAACCTTTACGGATAAACCATTTCTTTCTTCGAGAATTGAATCAAATTGTTTTTGTAAATCGGATTTTACCTTCTATTCTTTCAAGATATTTGTCGTTAATTCAGACAATTTCTTTGAAAGCTTACGAATTTCTGTTTCGAAGAACTTCCTTTCACTTTCAAAGTCTTTTTCGATACTGTTGCGTTTATCAGATATTTCTTTGAAAACCGCAACATTTTTCTTTTCAAGCACTTTCTTTGCCGTTTCAAAACCTTTTCGCTCTTTTGCAAAATTATCTCTCTCAATTATCAGAACCTTTTCAAAATCAGAAATCTGTTTTGAAAGTTTTGCATTTTGAAGCTCAAAAACCTTTCTTTCATCGAAAACTTTCCTTGAAAGCTCAAGAATCTTTTTCTCAAAAATTTTCTTTTCCTTTGAAAAGTCTACTTTTTCTTGTTCAAAAATAGAAAGCCTATTCTTGAGATCAAGATTTTCACTCTCCACAACTTTGAGTTTCTCTTCAATTTCCAGAGTCTTCTCTTCTTAGGCTTCAAAATTCTCTGATTTTTTAAACTTTTTCGAGAGTTCTGAAAATTGATTCTTCAAAACATCATTTTCTTCAGCAAGTTTTTCTTTTTCTCTTTTTAAGCTTTGTGTCCAACTCAGATTATCAATATTTTCACCATTAACTTGCACAAGCACGTTGTAATTGTTTTCCAATCTGGCTTCAAGAACTACAATCTTAGATTTGAGATTAGAAATTTCTTGTTGATAAGCAGAATAAGACATTGTTACTTGAACAAAATGATCGTGAGACGATCGTGATTTGATCCAAGAAAGGTGTAGAGGAACGAATAACACTATAAGACGACACTTTAAGATAAGGACAAATAACCTCTATTGAAGAAAAAAAATTAAAAATAAAACAGAAAACAGTCTGGGTGGGAGCCGGGTTTGGGGGGAACTGGGTTTAGGGACCAGGCTTCGCAGAAGCACAGACTTCAATCGACCCAAGCACAAAAAAAAATTAAAACTTTTAATCGAAAACCAATCAACTTTAGCAACGATTATCGATTAGATTCAGAAATCTAACACTCTTTTTCAACGATTTTCAACCAAAAACAATGATTTTTCAAAAAAAACTCAAGAACACAGACTATATATTTAGATCCATGAAAAACACAAAATTCGACTTCAATCTTACGAATTGGAAGATGAAACTTTACCAAACCTTTAATCTAACACAAATAAGTAGATTGGAAACAACTAGACTCGAAGATTTAGCAAAAATCAAGAAACCCAAAAATCAATTTAGGAACCGATCTACACAGAGAATAGAGAGAAAAAAAAACTTTACCTTTTTCGAATCAAATCTTCGTCTCTTTGCTCTGATACCAATTGTGAATCCCGGATTGCTCAAGTAACAATGATAATTGAAAAATTAATTGTATTGAATGATTGAGAGAGTTACAAACATAGGATTGAAAAACAAACTCTCTCTCTAAACCTGATAAACACACAATCTTATCTCTCAACTTCTAACCCTAATGATTAGAAAACACACTTTAAATAAAAGGGCTTAAACCTAAAGGCCCAAGCCCATTAGAAACCAAACAAGCCCAATGCTTAATAAAAGGCTTTTACAAATCGATAAATAATAAACAAATAAACTATATAAATACTTTATATAACTTTTCACGCACTCTGACTTTCAATCCTACCATATACTATGAATCAATTCACAACTTAAAACCCAAATTCATATGTGAATTTCAAAAACAATATGTATGATCATGTATCTTAAATTAAAGTTAATCTATTAATTAAGATATTGATTATATTTTAGAAAAATTATTTAAAAATATATGGGTAATCCTTTTTTATTTAAAAAAGAAAATGAGTAAAAATTAAAAAAAAATGGATTAGTGATTTAATTATATAAAAATTCCAAAAAAAGCTCTCAACATTTTTACGTTCTATAAATTAATCACAATTCCTATTTACATATATAAACATTAAGATCTTGACCATTAAAAAATTTTAATCTCATGAATCTTATCTTTTTTCACATTTAAAGGCTTCTTATTTAAACCCTCTCCATATATATAATTTAGGAAATTAATAAATTTGGTAATTTTGATTTAAATTTTTAATTAAAGGGCATGTTAGGTATTTTTAAATTTTTGTCTCACCTCTCTCTTCTATCCTCTCTCCTGTGAAACTAATTCTGTCAAAATACACCGTGATACCCTTTGTGATACAAAATACATTATGATACACCATGATACCCTTTCTCTCCTCTCTACTCTGAACCTAATTCCGACAAAACCGTGATACCCTTTGTGATACAAAATACACTATGATACACCGTGATACCCTCTCTCCTCTGAACCTAATTCCGACAAAATACACCATGATAACGTTTGTGATACAAAATACACTATGTTACACTGTGATACCCTTTGTGATACAAGAGCCATTGTAATTAATACGATTCAAATATAAGTAGGTTAACTTGTAATTAATGATTTGATTCCTAATATAAAAGATCTAAATTGTTAAATTACCAAATCATCTTTTTATTTTATTTTAAAAATAAAATTAATTATATTAAATGAGTGGCTCATATTGGATCTCACGGTTATCACAAAGTACCTAGTTCTCATTTGATTAGACCCCCATATATATATATATATACATATACATATACATACATACATACACACACACACACACACATATATATATATATATATATATATATATATATATATATACAAGGTCAGGTTAAGGAGAAATACTCTAAATAAATTAAAAATAAAAAAACCATGAAAAACAGATGAAAATATATGTCAACATGAATATCAAATTAACGAGAAAAATATTATTGATCGATTTTTTGGTGTAATTTGTTTGTTCGAATTCTGATCACATTTCGTATTTTTTTCGATTTAAAAAATAAGAGGTGAGAGATTTTTTAATTTAAAAATAAAGTTGTGACCGATTGTTTAATACATCTATTGGATCAATTAATCAAACGATTGATAGAGTGTTTTGTGGTTTTTCATTTATTTAGGGGTTTGCTGAAGCTCCGTCTATATATACATATATTGATGAGTAAATTACAAATTTCATCCCTGTGATTATATGAAATTTTGGATTGGGTCCCCAAACGAAGTTATTACATATATGGTCACTGTGGTTTCATTTTTGTTATGGATTGGATCATTTATCCTAATGTCATTAACTTTAACTCCGTTAAATCGAGGGTACGTTGGTCTTTTTACTTTTTTCTTTTAAAAAATAATAAAGATATATAATTTCTATGTTATAAAAAAATATAATACTTCTTATTTTCTATATTAAATTTATTTATATTATTGATATTACATATATTTCTATAAAGATTAATTACGCAAACATCATCGTCCGTGTTGTTGAGACTCCTCCCCCTCCCCCGTTGGTAACCTTCCCCCACTCCTGGCGATTCCACCTCTCTCCACACATGCAACTTCGCTGATTTCACCTCTCCCCACACCTGCAACTCCGGTAATTAGAGGTGAGCATGGGTCGGGTCGGGTCGGGTCAGGGCTAAAAAGGGAAACCCGATCAGGGTTCGGGTAAGGAAAATCATCCCCCGAATAGCACAAACGGGTTGTGGGGGTTATCGGGTTTCAGACCATTTTCGGGTCGGGTAAAATCGGGTCGGGAGGTCGGGTTCATGTAAAAAAAAATGCTTCTGCATTTCTGCTACTTTTGTTGTTCTGTAGATATATAAGAAACGTGAGGTGTAAGCATTACACAGTAAAAGTCACTACATGCATGAGAAGTTGCATATTAGCATTTAAATATATTACTTTATGCAACTATGATGGGACTAGGGAGTAGAGATTAGGACCTAGGAAGGTGGGTGGGTGATGCATATTACACAGCATGCACATAGAGATAGTACACTAAGTTACACAACAAGATGGTCGATCAACTCATCATACTCATACATGATATGATGATACATCATGGTTCATGCATGCATTTCCAGTTTACTAAACTAGAAGAAAATAGGAAAAAATAGTAATTTAAACTCTTTGTCGGGTTTCGGACGGGCTCGGGGCGGGGTTTTGAATACCCTAACCAACCCTTCTAAGTCAATCGGATATTCGGGTTTCGAGGGTCGGATAATATCGGGTAATTTGGGTCGGGGGTTTTCGGTTCGGTTTTTCGGTTCTTTCGGGTTGGCTCGGGTTTTGCACAGTTGCGGCAATTCCACCTCTCTCCACACCCTGCAACTCCGGCGATTCCACAACTCTCCACACCTGCAAGTCCAATCAGGGACGGATTTAGAAACTTTTTCATACGGTGGCACCATATTTTTTTCATACGGTTTTTATCAATGTATCTTCATCTTTTTACCAACGTTTAATATCGCCCAATGTGTTTTTACCTTAACTCCACCATTTTGAGGGATTTTTAAAGTTTTTTCTTGATTTCAAGGATTTTTAAGTTTTTTCTATTGATTTCGAGAGACTTTTTCGGTTTTTGTGGTTGATTTTAAGAGTTTTTTTTTTGGATTTTTTGGTTGATTTCAATAGTTTTTTTTTGTTTTTTGGTTGAATATGAGATAGTATTGAACTTCTAAAATAATATGGTGCGATACGGTTGCACCTTTCACAAAACTAAACTTTTTTATCTTACGGCTGAGAAACAATACGGTGACACGTGCCACCGTCAGCACCACTGTAGGTTCGTCCATGAACTCGATGATTCGTGCCACAGACACATTTAGGTTCGATTTCTTCATGCAGGTTGATTCTCCACATATCCGATCGGGCAGTTTCAAGTTTTCTTGCGGAGGGTGGTGGTTCTAAGTCGAGGGTTAGGTGGATCAATGGTTCCACGGTTGATGATTAATGCTTCATCTATATGGATTTGCTTTCTTATTTTTTGGGTTTAATCTTCTGCTACATCTATGTAAAACAGACGATCAAGTGCTCTGGTTAATTCAACATAGGAACTCAAGAAAAGAAACTTTGAGTGCTCCTAAAGATGGCTGCTAAGAAAGAAAAGAAAACAGTTTGATCTTGAGATGGGTTTTGCACAAAAGCCATAAAAAATAAAAGGAGTCCTGATGTGATCAGATGGAAGCACCAATCCTATCATGAGCAAAATCATCTTGATCATTCAAGCAGCTTTGATTTTGATAGGATCCAAGATTCTAGTTTTTCCACTTAGAAGAAAAACTTCTATGACTATGATATCTTTATGAAAACGATACCATGAATCAAGCATCTTTTTTGGGTTTGACTCTCATCTCTAGTTTCCGGTGATCTTCTCTGGCGCTCTTCGGTAAGCCACCCCTCATCCCCCAGTTCCATTACCATTCTCTTTCCCCCTTTCTTCCCCACCATCGTCAATGACCTACTGATCCACTCCCTTCGCCGACCGCCTACCTCAATGTCACCACCACTACAATAGCAGCTTCATCTCTTGAATTGTTTGTATGTGCGTGCATTTTCTGGATGAAAACCACAGATCGAAAACCAGGGGACGGAGGGAGGTAGGGGTGGTGAACGGTGGAGTTTTTGTGGTTGTTGGTTACTTTCGTGCGAGAGGCAAAGATGAGTGTAGGGGGAGGAAGGAGAAGGTCGCCAGTTTGGAGAGAGAGAGAGAGGAGGGGCGCCCGGTGGCCTGATTATAAAAGAATCTGGGTTTTTATTTCTTTTTCAAAATCAGAGCTTTCTCCCTTCAAAGTAACATATGTTTTTGTCTTTAATATATATCGATTTAATAAATTAATAAAATATTTTAATTTTTTATTTCTAAAAAAGTATATCTTAATTTTAAAAAAAAGACGATATTACCCCTAATTTAACACAACATTAGTTAGTAAACTTAGGGCAAGGGACCTAATTCACAACATAAGTGAAACTATGGTGACCACACATGTAATTATATCATTTGAAGGACCCAGTCCAAAATCTTCAATAACCATAGGGACGAAATTTGTAATTTACTTTATATTAATATTAGATATAGGGTTTTCACATCTATTTGTGCATTTATCATTGCTAGGGTTCGAGTGACTCTTCTCTACATTGCGATCTCCCAATACCTCAAAAACAACTTTTCTTTTTCTACCCATGGGTTTCCATATAAATTTTTGGTATTCGATTGTCTATATATTTTTCATAACACAAAAAACTCAATACCCACTTGTATGCCTTTGCAAGTTGCATAGCACACACAAACGCACTAGTTGTGGATAAAGATTTTGTCCTTTTTCATTTTATTTAGATCAAAATGACTACGAGAATCATTGATACTTTACAGTAAAATGCGACGACCTAAAAGTTCATCATCTGTATTTTGTATTTTCAGGAACTTGCCTAAATCTTGAATTGAGTTGCAATTTCTACTAGTTAGATGGACATAAGATCTTGTTTATGTGGGTTATTTTTTTTAAGTATATAATATTTATATATAATGTAACAAATAAACTCATATGCCATTCCTCACCAAACCCTAGAAAGCGCCAAAGGCCCTTTAATAAGAAATGGAGCCATAGTGTTCAAACCTTATTCTATTTTATTATGCAACCATTATTTACTCAATATTCTTATTTGAGATTATGCTGCACACAAACCCATGGTTTAACATGCTCTAACGAGATACATGTTCTTTGTGGTGACTTTCTTTTCTGCAGATGGATGCTCGAAGCCTGCCATGGAGATGGCCCCTATCATTATGTGGCAGAAGGGACAGAGACCATAAACTTATAAACAGTTATGGAACCAACAATCAAGAACTCAATCCAATACAAATGTCGATCCTGTACAGAACTATAATGAGTGGGATATGTCTGCAGGTTTGTTTCCGAATGCTTATATTCTTTTGCCTACATTTCTTTGGGTGATTTCGCTACAAAACATTGGGTTTTTACCAACGGACAAATCCGTTGGTAATCTACCGGTAAAGGCCATCATCGGTGGATTACTGACGGAATCACACTGCAAAAAAACATTACAAAACAGAGCAGTTTTTTCAGCGGAAAAATCCGCCGGAAATTTGTATTTTCGGCGGATTTTCCGACCGAAAAAAGGCACCGAAAATACAAATTTTTGGCGGATTTTTCGGCGGACACAATTTTTTCGGCGGACACAATTTTTTCGGCGGATCCATCCGCCAATACCCTAGTTGAAAAATATTTTTAATAATTAACCGAAATAATCTTTTTTCTAATTAAAAAAATTAATCCCGTCAATTTTCGGTGGATTTTCGGCGGAAATATCCGCCGAAGATTTTTATATATAATTTTTATATTTTTAAAGGAAAAAAAATGTATTTCGGCGAATATTTTTGACGGATTTTCGACGGATTTATCCACCAAAAATAATTTATTTATTTATTATTTATTAATTAAATTATTTATTTAATTATTTTCGACGAATGGATCCATCGAAAATCCGCCAAAAAATTTAAAAAACAGAAACAGAAAAAACATGTTTTTTCATTAAAAATCCTGCTACAAATCGGTTAATTAAATCAATGGTGGATTAATCCACCGTTAATTAATTAAATATGCACGCTAATTAATTAAATTACCACAGATATTATTTTTTAACTATCGTTATCAAAATAATTTAATAAATAATTAGCGGTGGATTTTCATCCACTAATCCACCGATAATTCTTTTTTGTTCCACTGTCTCTCGGGCCTCATTCTGCATCCTCAACTCTTCAATTTGGTTCTCTTATGTTAAGTAATAAATATAATATTAGAATTAAACATCATAATGAGCTAGAAAAAATACAAAGTCGAAAATCAGCGTACGAACTAGCACCAGAAGCAGCGGTGCTACTACACGACCTAATCAAGACCTATTTAGGATCTACGTTGTATCCGAAGTCGAACAAATGGCCTTTCTTAGCGGTCTTGCTTGTTCATAGATGCTTCTTACGCCTATTGCTCCGAATGAACAGGGGGATAAACATTGACATTCTCCTCGTACCTCTCTGGCTAAGGTTCCACTAATACTTATAGTTATAAAAAAGTTAGAAGTGAATTTTTAAAATTTGGGCAACATACTGTAAATCAGCCGTTTCCAACTTAAAGTTAATTAAACACTCCTAACGTTTGTTCAAAAAATGACAACTCAAACCAGATATATAAAACAAGTTAAAGTTAAAGAATTATAATGTTTACCTAACAAGTGGCAACGGTGAAGATCGTGTGAGAAGTTTAGTTAACGGTGAGAGGTTTAATTTTCAAGTCCTCCCATGAATTGCGACTTAGAAGAGAATTGATCTGGTGCATCTCACTGCATCTTATCTAGGTGCATCTCATCCTAATGTGTGTCCATTTCTCATCCAACAGGTGATAACCACTTCTCACGCTTCTCACCCTTCTCACCATTAACTCAACTTCTCACTGAACCCTACCCAGTGGTAACTCAAACTAAATATATATATATCTATATATATCTATATATATATATATATATATATATAGATATATATGACAAATTAAAATTAAACAATCATAATTAATGTTTTGTCTAACAAATGGCAACCCAGAATATATATATATACCAAATAAAGTTTAAACAATAATAATGTTTGTCCAACAAATGACAACCCAAGCTAGATATACACAACGAATTAAACTAAAACATTATAATGTGAGTTTTTATATTTTGATTTGTTGCCCCGTCATGATTGCATGAGAATGGATTCAAACCTAGAAATCGATCATTGATCCAATTTGAGTACCTCTATAGGATAGACCTCAACAGAAAACTGAAGAGTAATGGCAGCAAGTGATTGAGTCCAGTAGTTCCTCATATAAAATTTTGCCAAGTATGGTTCATAACAATCTATCTTCCATGGCATACGATGATTCTTTCACCATTTGGGGCGTTAATTTATCCTAAATATCTTGTTCATTCGCAACAAAATATTTTCTCTGTGCGTCGCCTCTAAGCTACAGGACCCACTCTGTCTCCACTGGATCTCCGTCTCCACTGGATCTGTTCCTAGGAGTACCCTTTAGTAAAATCAAGGCCACCACGAAGACATTCATAAACAACTCTAACCCTTGTTATCTCTGTGAAAGAGAGAAGCCGTGAAACCACTAGTATATAAAAAAATCTTACCCCAACTCGGCAACATTCGGAAGTCCCTTTTGTTGCGTTCTCGCTCCCTGAAGAGGACGACTCTAAACTCGTCATCTTCTTGTGGGTACGTCTAAACATGTCAATAGCGAGAAACAACTAATTTACTTGCATCTTGTTACAAATATAAAACAATTTGAATAGTAGTTATTTATAACACAATAAAAAAATATGTACGTATTTTACAGTCGACTTAAGGTCTTACCAGTCGTCTTTTTATGTTGTACGAAGGAGATGGATCTGCCGGTATATTTGGTGACATCACCGTCTACCAAGGTGTAGCAGTTCAGCCACGCTCCAATTGACATGGCTTTCCACTTAGGTATGTTCAAGTTATTGATCATGGCATCCCATATCCTTTTTTTTGGAAGGTATAGCGGCATCGAACCAACGAACGACTACCACGAACACACGCACACACACACGCACACCTCCCCGGCGGTATCGGGTATCCACGGGTAGCCCACTAATCCGCTGTTGTCCCGGCCCAGCGCTAGAGCCCAACCACAGTCTAAGACTGGGCTGGGGGGCAGCCCAGTCAACGACTGGACCGGCCCAAGGACTGGGTACTCCTCATGCCCTCAAATTGACTCCCCTTGGATTCGAACCCGGGTAGATTGGGATACCATCCACAACCCCCCCCCCCCCAGGATGTTACCGCCCTTAGGAAAACCAACTGAGCTAGACATGATTTGTGGCATCCCATATTCTTGATGGTGCATTTGGTACACTGAACAAGATAAGACATAACAGAACAGGGATCAATATCCCATGTTTGGCAGGACTATTAGGTGGAAGACTGGAACAAAAGTGGAACATGTTGTTCTTGTGGACTGTTAGGTGGAACAGACAGGAACTGAAGAGGACGACTCTAAACTCGTCATCTTCTTGTGGGTACGTCTAAACATGTCTATAGCGAGAAACAACTGATTTACTTGCATCTTGCTATAAATATTAAACAATTTGAATAGTAGTTATTTATAACATAATAAAAAATACGTACGTATTTTACACTCGACTTAAGGTCTTACCAGTCGTCTTTTTTTGTTGTACGAAGGAGATGGATCTGCCGATATGTTTGGTGACATCACCGACTACTAAGGTGTAGTAGTTCCGCCACGCTCCAATTGACATGGCTTTCCACTTAGGCATATTCAAGTTATTGATCATGGCATCCCATATCCTTGAGGCTTCGAACAACATGAATGTCGGAGAAACTACACAACGGTTTTAAATTAACATTATGACCATTATCATGTCAATACAAGAACATTTTATAATAAATAGAACATCTACTCTCTAGTGAAAACGATTTCCTTTACTAAGGAGCATTGACCCAACGGGCCATAAACACTTGGGTCGGGTACCTACTAAGGAGCATTGACCCCGCAGGCCATAAACTCTAACTAACTCTTAGTCATCTGGTCTATTCGATCCGCTACTTATAGCACCCGTCTTTCCACGATGACCTCAAACACTACCGCGGCCACTACTACCTTAGTCTCATATGGCAATCACAATATGATTAAAAGTCTATAAGAGACAACATGTAAAAAGAATTCAAGTATGATATTAGTCTGCAAGACAATTCCATCCAAAGCCAAAAAACAAAACACAAACACAATGTAGAAAAATAATTAAAAAGACATCATATTCAAGCTTCAAAAACACCTAAAAATAAAGCATTAAAACACCCAAAAACAGTTTAATAATACTAAAATGAACTTGTTGTTTAATCATCAGACCAATGATTAGACAAATTAAGTACTTCGTCATTTGAGTCACTATCTAAGTCTTTAAATTCTTCTTCATCGTCACTATTTAATTCGACATGCAGTGATCATTGGCAACTTCATTGTCTTCTTTTGCCATCATAGTTTGCATTTTTGGCCGATTTTGGTCCCTCTCAGTAATGAAGGTTAACTTCCATCCATTAAATGAAGACTATTTTAGTCATTTTCGTACTTTCTCCATTTTAATATTAATTTTTATGACTTTTTGTCTTTTTCTCAGTTATTAAATATTTTTTTTCTTTTTGCTCTCATGTTTGACAAGCCCAATCCCAAAACCCCCTTCGTCTCTCCACTCTTTCTTCACAGAACCAAACATGTGTAAAAATATAATACATTACCAAAACCAGACCTATGTAAAACCACTAGAAACTTCAAAGGGAGAAAACTAGAACCCAAAATTCCAAAAGCTCAAAGACATACAAAGGAAAATAGAAGGGTAATGATAAAATAAATCTTGTAAATGCAATAAACCACAAAACCAGACACATCACCATTAAGTTACCACAATTATGTTAGTATTTTGATGTACACAAACACAAGCTTGCTCAAATTTGCAAACCCAGATCAAAACAGAAAAACCCATGTCGATCAAACACAAAGCATCGATGAAACAATAAACGAAAGGAATTCTGATCAATTTCCATCCGATTTCAGGAATGGTTGGGTCATTGAGTTTGTTCCTAGAGATGGACAAAACACTGGAGGGTGGGAGAAATGAGGAGTACAAGGAGAAAACAAAAAAAACCTAAATCAAATCAAACCAGAAAAAAAAACCCAACTCAAAACGGTCCTTCTCTGCCTTTTCTTCTTCCTCAATGGAACTCATTGACGTGGTAGGTCGGTGGATGTGTTTGTAGGTGGTGGTAGGTGGGTATTTTAGGTTTATAGTGGTGGCAGATTGGAGGTTCGAATATCTTAGATTCAGGTATGGTGGGTGCAATTTGTGTGTGGGTCGGTGGGTGGGTTTCAATCGCAGAAGAGGGAGTCGAAGAGGGTGGGTGATGTGATTTAATCTTCTCTAGAGAAGATCAAACCCATTCAATTGAACAATTTACTCAGGATTGAAGAATCAATGCCTGAGTAATATCTCAATAAATTGGAGAATTAGGCTGAGAACGACTCTTGAGATTATAAGATTGAAATGTAAGCAGAAATTGAGAAAAGAGGAATTGATTTCATTCATGCCTTATTTGATGAATTTCATATGGTTATATAAGAATCTAACTTCATTATCATTCACTACGTGTGTGAAATGACGTCATTTCTATGAAAAATATATAACAAGTTGCAGTAATAATAAAGAGGATTATTTAATTAGGTTGAGTCATGGACTTGGGCCGCTACTGGACGAGTATGCATCAATGCCTTCCCCTTAAGATGTTCCTTGACCCTAAGAATCGAAATACGGATACCACCTAGTGATAAGTTTAGCCTTTTCCCATGTAGTATCTTCTGGTAGTCGGTTTCTCCATTTCACCAACCAATCTACACTGACCCTTTTATGCCTCTTCATAATTCTTCTGTCAATGACGCTTTATGGTGCTATCGGAAAGTTGGTGTTAGTTGGAACTTGCAGCAATTGATGAGGAAGTGGACCATGATGTTTTTGTAACAAGGAAACATTTGAAGTGGGATGGGTGCTAAAGCCAGAAGGGAGTTGTGGAGTATACGCGATTGCCCCGCCTTTTGATTTGGTCGTGTTTGCACAAATGTTTGTATAAAATGCTGCAACAAGTAGACCCAATTAACCACTTCAAACACTCTCTCGGACCTGTGCCTGTCAGCTAATTGTTTCATCCGATTTTGAGCCTTATGCAAGTTCGTTTTGAGAACTTGAATAGTAGCTTCTCATGCAGTAAGACTCCTATAGACAGCTTCTAGGTTACTTACACCGGACAAGTAGGGAATATGTATAGGAGGGGGTTGTCCATAGATAATTTCGAATGAAGTACTCTTATTAGCAGAATGGTAAATGGTGTTGTAACAATATTCTACTAATGAAATCCACTTGACCCATTCACTTGGTCTTTCGTAACTCATGTTCCTCAAATAATTCTCCAAGCATCTATTCAGAACTTCTGTCTAACCATCAGTTTGTGGATGGTACGAACTTGATAACTTATGCTCCACAACTTGTATCACCATGAATTCTTGCCAAAAATGACTGACAAATATTTTATCTTTATCTGAGACAATTGATTTTGGAAATCCATGCAACTTATAAATATTATCTATGTAAGTTTGAGCTACTTCGGTTACTGAAAAGGGGTGATGAAATGCAATAAAATGAGCTCATTTGCTTAACCAGTCCACCACAAGTAATATTGAGTCCTTACCATGGGAATTTGGGAGGCCTTCTATGAAATCCATGGCTACATCCTCCCAAACTCCTACTGGAACAGGTAAGGGTTGTAGTAATCTTGGGTATGTTGTGTTGTCGACTTTTCATTTCCGAAAAACATTGCAATTCTGCACATGGGTAGCTATATCCTTTATCATTTTGGCCCAGTAAAACATCCTTGCATCTCGTTGAAAAAACTTGAATTCCCGAATGTCCACCCTGGTGTGAGTCGTGTATCCATGTGAGGATCGTAATCTTTAAACCCAAGGAATATTCTACCACCAATTTTCCTTTTCATCTTAACTCCTGTGAGTGCCAATTGTAACAAGGATAACTTATAGGATTTTATTGTAGCTCTCAAAAGAGGGTCACCATAGTTGGATCAATTGTCCAAGATTCCTTAATGGCTTGCCACATGTCTGAATGAATGTTAAAGATTGCGAATTGTAGCAACTCTCCATTAGAGGCCCTGGACAAGGCATCTGCAACCTTATTTTCGGATGCTTTCTTGTAAACAATCTCATAGTCGTATCCCATCAATTAAGACAACCATTTTGGTTGGAAAGGAATAGCCAACCAGTTTTCTAAAAGGTATTTAAGACTCTGTTGATCCGTCTTGATAATAAAATGCCTATCCATCAAATAATTATTGCCATTTCTTCACTGCGTAAATACTAGCAAGAAGCTCCCTTTCATAAATAGATAGGATCAAATGTCAGGGTGATAGAGCCTTGCTAATGAAAGAAATCGGGTGCCCCTTTTGCTAAGATTGTCCCAATTCCTTGGCCTGAAGCATATGTTTCAATTGTAAAAGAAAATTAAAGTCAGGTAATACAAGCACAAGAGGTTGTACCATAGCATATTTTAGTGTTTGAAAGGCAGTAGTATGTCATGGTGTTGTCTTCACAAACCCGCCTACGACATTAGTTCTCAACTAAGTAAGCCAAACTACGAGAATATTGAATAATGATGAGCAAACAAGAATGTTAAGAAGATTGGGAGAACGATATGCTCCTATTACTCAAGTTGTGAAAATGTGGAGTGTTATTTACAAATGAAAGACTGTCTTATACTACTCTAAGGAACAATCTAGAGACACTATCTAGATATTTACAAGGAAGCTTCTAGCTAAACAAAGATTAGAAGTGCATGGAGCCTTCCAAAATATGTTCATCTCTTTTTGATCATTTCTTGGCTCCTCTTTAATCTTCTCCAAGGTTTTTCCAATCTCTTAGATTGATTCGGAATGTTCCGAATTTCCGGAGAACCTCTTAGCGGGACGTGACAAGTAGCTTATGTGGTCCACTGGAAGTTGTCTTTCTTCAAAAGTTGAGTTATGGCTTAGCTAACTTGCCATAATCTTTAACGAACCTCTTGTAGTACCCTGTCAACCCAAGGAATCCCCGAAGTTGCTTCAATTTTTTAGCAATGGCCAATCTTGTACAATTGTGATTTTCTCCTGATCAATAGCTACTCCTTGCTCAGAGATGACATGTCCCATATATTCTATCTTTTTAGCACCAAAAATACAATTACTTTGTTTGGCCATTAAAGCATTCTGCATTAGTAATTCTAGAACTATCAGCAAGTGGTTAATATGAGCTTCCAATCTAGGACTATACACTATGATGTCATCAAAAAAACACTAACACAAACTATAACACCCTAAAAATTAAACATCAAAATAAGGGAAATTCTGGAAATTGGATAAAATAAAACTTCCAATGTGATAGACAACTATAACCCAATCATGGGGAAAGTGTGTACAACAAAAGTTATCAAAGTAATGAGACATAACATTAACAACCTACTTAATATAGACATTAATAACTAGATTAATGTGGGTGTCCATATATCTCCAAAAGTATCGCTCTTCACAAAAATCCTGAAAGACCGATTCCTTGGGTACTCCTAATTGCACAGATCGGCATATCAACCCATCCTAGGCTCGCCACTAGTGGACCTGTAAACCAAAACACACTATTACAAGTGTTAGACTAGATGCCTAGTGAGATATCACATAAGAGTATTCATGCAAGGAACAATATTAAATCATAAATAAACATTACCATAAGCCTCAACTTGCCAATGATATTTTACACCTAAACATATACATACAAGAGATAACTCTTGAATTACGGGGGAGACCCGTTTCATCAAGGTGACAAGTACATGTGACTAGAGTCACCTAATGATGTTAATAAGTTACACCTCAGGTTTCGGTTTTAGTGCACATGCCATGTAGACATCACAACCTCAAACCTTTTCGTACCTTTATTACCTACTCCGTAGAGTTACACCTCAAGGATTTATGGAACTTTATTGTATACTCTAGCTAGATAAGTTCCACCTCAAGGACATCGATATCCTTTATTATATACTTGCTAGTGGCCCACAATTGACGATTCATTCATGAATACATAGTCCATGTTCTAAATCCTCATGCATAAGGATTTAGACACAAAATCCCACACATGATCATGTATAATATTACCACGTGCTAATATGACACCAAGCATGACAAGTATTCGTACCAATCATAGGGAACCCATATTTACAATCCTTTAGAGTTCTCTAATTCATAAAGTTTCCAATTTACTATTTCATATCAAAAGCCTTTCCAAAATCACCATATCAAATTTTAGGTTAGAACCCACAAATTTACTCTTGAGAACAAACTCATGTATCATTATCACAAAGTGCAAATAAGCATTATATAAGCTATTAGCGAAACACCTCATGGAAGAAAATCACATATTTTCTTTTTAGGTCAAAATCAACTAAATATTACTAAGTCAACAAATGATGAAGGAAAACACATATATAAGGATGTAATGGTAAAGAAACTCACCAAATGGCTTTGTAAGGAGAAAAACCCTAAAATGGAGTAAAACTCTAGGAATGAGATGAGAGTCTTGAAGTTTTTTTAAGAACTTGAAGCTAGATACCCAAAGGAGGTATATGGACCTTAAGATTCAACATTTATTACTCATAAGCTAGATGGAATTGCATTTAATGCAAGGAAGGGGAAGACAAAGGGAAGAAATCGCAACTAGGAGTGGGGAGAAATCGCATGTCTGAAATTTTCCAAATGAACCACAAAGTTTATAAAAATCGGGTTGTACATTTAAGGGAGAAAACCCATCGGCAATAGACCTGATACATTGCCCTTCACACAATCGTTGGGCAATGTCGCCCAGTTTGTACCGTGAGGCAGGGGCTTGGCATGATAGTGACAACGAGTATGCCTCGGGCATACTCGCCGAAGATGTACTGAATGGGGTGACTCCCCTGCGATTATTCCCTAGGGCATTCTCATCGGGCATAGTCGCAGGCATGTCTCTGAGGCCTGAAATTTGATCTCGACTCAATTAGTCCCACTCCCAACGGTCCGACCCTCGATCCTAATATCCCGCATGCCCTCACGAGAACCCGTGCATGCAAACTCACACCATCATACATATAAATATATTCACACCTTCATATGTATATATACTTATAATATACAGGTAGTCGCGAAAGGCTACGAAGGTTCACAAAGATTATTAATTTAGAATAGGGTTACTTACCAGGAATTTCTGGGTGTTACACAAACTTCCTTAGATAGTTGCTGAAAACATGGTTCATCAAACTTTGAAAGGTCGATGAGGCATTAGTGAAACCAAAGGGCATCACTAAAAATTCAAAGTGCCTACTGTGTGTTTTGAAGGTTGTTTTGTACACATCCTTGGGTTCCACATTGATTTGGTAATAACCGCATCTCAAATATATTTTTGAGAAAATTTGGTGCCATGTAGCTCATCGAGCAACTATTCTACTAAAGGTATAGGAAACCTATCTGGAATGGTTGTTGTATTCCATATTCTATAATAAATAAACATTCTCCAACCACCATCGTTTTTTTACCAGCACAACGGGTGAAGCAAACGAGCTATTACTATATCTAATCACCCAGCTGCTCAATGACATCCTTTTAAATAAGTGGATATCTAGAAGGTTGGAGATTGATACCTTGGGTGCCCTCCTTTAAAGGGGTTTTGTGATCAACCCTCTTCGAAATGGTGGTAATTGTGTAGGCTCTCTGAATATATCAACATATTTCTGTAACAGTTGTTGCAATTTGACAAAAAACTGTTTTGACACCCTCTTCCTTAGGGATTTCAACATTAGAATGGTTTTCATCCCCTTGAATGGATATCACTTGAATCATAGATAACTCCCCACCTTGTTGCACCATTTTATCTAAAGTACCCTTGTTAATAGTAGTCAACTTTTGTCAGGATCGAAATTGTAAACAAGAATTTAAACTAAACACTCGGAAACTATGTTAAAGAAGTCGCGGAAAAACACTTTAACAGTAAATCAATCAAACAGTGTATAAACTCAAATCACAAGTTATATTGATTTAACTTAATGATTACAAACAAAACCTCAATCTGTTGAACAGACTCAACAGACGTTCTAAACTTCTCTAAAGAAATGATTTCTAAGAATCTTGAGGTTAATTCTCTCTAAACGTATATGCAAAAACTATTTCTAACTATCAAAGACTTCTAGACTATATATACAGAACTGATTACAAGATAATTACAAAAGAAATATTAATCTTCAGCATCCATTCCATAATTATCTTCATCATTATCTTCAGCTCCTAGTCTTTCGTATCAAGTCATCTTTATCAACATTATCATCAGAAGCAGCATTAATCTTCTAGCAGCATTAACTTCCTCAGCAGTACTAACTATGCATGCAGTAGTAATCATGCTAGCAGTAGTAACTCTTGTTGGCAGTACTAACTATTTCTTCTAGCAGTACTAACTCTCCAAGTAGTATTAATGTCTTCAGCAGTATTAATCTTTAAGCCCAACAGTAGTATCCATCCTTAGCACATTTCAGACCCAACAATCACCCCCTAACTTAACTTTTCAAATTGAGAAGTTAAGTTCTTCAGCATAGGGTCTTCATGATACTTTTCAAAACTCCAGCTCAATTCCCAAGATTTGGATCCAGTCCCAGACTTTGATTGATAGTTCTTTTGATCACTATTCTGGCCATTTCTGAACCCTTAGCACATACCAGCTTTGCTCTCAACATTCCTTGCAGCTTTGTTTTGCTATGGTTATACACCTTGTCCACCAAGTAGTATTCATGATAGCTTTTATCAATAGTTAGCACAAAGACTCCACAATTCTCAAACAGCATCCAATTATCTATTCTTTTAAATCCATTCTCAAGATGCAAGTCTTTGATAACATACTGCACTCTTTCAGAATCAAACATCATGCACAAGTATTCCATGGCCATCTTTGTTAGACTCATCCCAACTTCTTTCAACACTTTACCATATAAGCTCAACCCAACTTTGTGCATTTCTTCCAAATCAGACCTGGAACAACTTCTGATAATTTTACCCCATATAGCATACACTTCATAATGATCACCCATTCTCTTGATCCTTAAGTATTATTTGCCTTGGTCTACCATAATATCCCAATGAATGATTTCAGGAGCATTCACTGAAATAGGATCAACCTTCAGAGGTTCTTTATCAGATATTGTCATGTACAAATCAAATTGCACATCAGATTGTCTTGGTTGTTCTGTATATTGACTTGTAGGATCTTGATTCTGCTCTATCACATGTTCTGCTGATTCTTCTTCTGCTCTTTCACTTTCATTCTCCTTTTCAACTTCTTCAATTTTTGGCCTCTTTGCCTGTTTCTTGGTAGCAATAGATTTCTTTCTTTTTATAGCTCCAATTTTCTGAGCTAAGGTCTCTTCTTCCTTCACTTTTGCCATGTCTTTGGTAGGAGTGCATTCTTCACTGTCAGGGAATGGTTGTTGAATATTCAAATCATGCCTTTATTTCATTTTTCTTTCAACCTCAACCCTCTGACTGAAATCTCCTTGAAGCTTGGCCATCTCCTTCTTGTACAACTCCTCTATTCTGCTAAAATGCATGTTGGTAAACATTCCTTCAGGGACTCCAATGGACCCTTTCAGGAAGTTTATCATCTTTCTTCTTTCTTGATTGGCCAGGAATGTCTTTGAAGGCTTTCTTTGCTTTTGCCTAGTTGCTCTTATTGTGACTTTCTTAGCAGCAGCAGCCTTCTTCAAACCCCTTTGATATTCTTCATTAAGCTTTGTAGACAAATCTAAGGCAATCTGTCTGTCTTTAGTTGTTTGAATCTCTTCCTCCTTTTCTATCTCTTCTTGCAGCTTCTTTGCTAACTCTTCATCCAGGGATATTTATGAGGATTTCTTTGATGGCTTCACAGATTCAACCACTTTTTCTTTCCCTTTCTTCTTGATCTCTATCTCACTAACTTCTTTTCTTTTCTTCTCTGAACCACCTTCTTTGATTACCACTCCTTTGGCCTTTTGAGTAGCCTTGGGAGTGTCAGTATTTTCCTTCACTAGAGTCTCTGCAATTTCTATTTCCTCTGCAGACATACCTGTTTCAGCTGCAACTTTCTCTGTTTCTACTGTTGTTTCAGTTTCTGCTGCTGATGCAGTTACTGCTTCTTTCTCAGTTTCTACTGCTTTTGCTGTTTTTGCTGCTTGTTTCTTTTCTGCTTCACTATTCAACTCCCCCTCAAAATGAGATTCCATGCCAACAGGGCTTTGCTTTTCAACTTCAGCTGGACTCTCCCCCTTTATGAAAGCATCATTTACATCTCCCCTTTTCTTCAATACATACTGCTTTTTCTTCTTTTTGTACACCAACCTTAGAACCATCTTCTTTAGTTTGCTTATCTGCACTTGTTGAGAAGTGATCACCTTTTTCATCTCTTGTATCTCTAAATTTTGATTGTGAACTTCCAGACTTACTGTACCAAGAGTATCCATCAATTCATCATAAGTATATCTGTCCTCACCTCCTTTAGGTGTTTTTACCACCCTTGAAGGGTCCTTGGATCTTTTAGTAGAGGCCTTCTGCCTAGCAGAAGCACCTTCTACCCCCGTGGTTTCTTGGCACCTGGGACCTTTAGATGATTGCTCATCTAAAGTTGCCATGGGGAAGGTCTTAGGTATGTTCACATTGTCCTGCCCTACACCTTGTGCAGAAGCAGTAGTGTGAGCCTTGCTGCCCACATGCTCATCCTTCTCCTTATAGAGCACCTTCTTGGGGTTGGGAGATACCCCTGTGGTTTTCCTTTGGATATTCTCTAATGGAGAATGGTCCATTAGAGGGCTTGTAGGCTTTGGGGGTGAAGATACAAGAAGGGAAGGAACCTTCTGTACCTTTTTCCTTATATATGTTTTGGTGATGGGGGATTTTGGCTTGACAATAGGGATTTGAGGAGTATTAATTGAACTGAATGGTGTGGGTAGGTCATCAGTTGGGTGGTCAGATGTGGGCTTTAACACTGATGCCTCACCATGGGAATGAGACATAACCATCATTGTAGAGAACAATGGTGTCTCTTGTCCAGAAAAGTCCTTACTTGGTCTTTTCATGTTGGAGAATACCTTCCCTTTGGGAGGTTTTGGTACATACACCTCTTGAAAAGAGGGTAAATCCGTCAATTCATTATTTAGTACTTCTTGCACAAACCTTGGATACATATAAAAGCTTTTGGTTTTGGTATCCAGGTTTGACATTAAATCATTGAAAATCATTTGAGAGAAATTAAACTTTCTAGAGGTAGCTAAGCAAACTAGAGCATAAGCTAAGGTACTGCTGAACTCACTCCATCCAGTTGTTTTTCTAGAAATACAATGTTGAAGGGTATGAACAAAGAATCTCCACTGAGGTGAAAATTTGCTCTTGAAGAACTTGTAAACCTCAGTGGGACCTTCATACCCCATATGACTAATTGATTGGAAGAGATCTTCTTTGGACAGAGAGGTAATACCTGAGGCATCATCTAGTCGTAGATGAATGCGAATACAACCTTCTGTGATGGTTAGAGGTTTATCACAAACCCTTGATTTGATGACCTGATTGCCATCAATAGTCTGTATAGAGGCATTGGCCCAGAACTGACGCGGGTGCTCCACATAGATTATGGGATTGACAGTTAAAGCGTAGGCGATGTGGGAGGATTTTAGGAAATCCACAATCTGATGAAAACCCTCTGCTTGCTTGGGTTTTTGTAGCATTGCCAACTCATTGTGATCATCAACAAACACCAGTCCTGCCATCGTCTTGATCAAAACTAGGGTTACGAACTGGTAAGTAAGAATTCGAGAGAAAGAGAGAGAAAGAACACTCGTAGGAAATTCAAAGAGCCGTTTGGATTTTGGCGGTCAAAGAGGGTATTTATAGGTGGAGGGTTTCAGTTAGAAGCAGTACTAAGCACCCTAGCAGCATTAACAAGCCCGCAGTACTAACCCATATAAGCAGTAGTAACACATATTAGCAGCATTAACACAGACTAGCAGTATTAACAAGCCCGCAGTACTAACCCATATAAGCAGTAGTAACACATATTAGCAGCATTAACACAGACTAGAAGTATTAACACATACTAGCAGTAGTAACACATACTAGCAGCATTAACATAGACTAGCAGTAGTAACACATAGCAGCAGTATTAACACAGGCTAGCAGTATGAACACATACCAGCAGTAGTAACATTGTCTGGCAGTAAAACTAAGGTAAGCAGTAGTAACTTTGCATTAGCAGTATAAACAACCAAGCAGTAGTAACCATATTTGAACTGGCAGCAGGATTAATAGTGAGAGCAATATTAGCTTAACTAGAAGTACCAAGTTTCTAATCAGCAAGGTAATCTGAAACACTTAAACACACATAGTTAGCAGCACCATGCACAATGCAATATGAGAAAGTAAGCAGGAAGTAATCTATATAGAAATGGTACATAAAGAAAATCAAAAGATGCTTATTCAGTGTTTATCATGCCCATACTTGTGACCAAGAATGTGAATCTACCAACATCAAAAGCTTTGGTGATAAGATCAGCAAATTGGTTACTTATGTGTACTTTCAAAACCTGAATTAGCTTCTTTTCATTGCAGTCTCTAATAAAATGGTACCTTATTTCTATATGCTTGGTTTTTGAGTGCTTCACTAGATTATTAACAATGTTTATGGCACTGTTGTTGTCAATGAAGATTGGAGTATGCAGAAAAGTAACACCATAGTCTAGCATCTTATTCTGAATCCATAGCACTTGTGAGCAGCAGCTATGTACTCTGCTTCTGCTGTAGAGGAGGACACTGTGGTTTGCTTTTTACACTGCCATGAAACTAGTCTTGCACCCAAAAACTGACATCCTTCTGATGTAGACTTTCTATCCAAGTTTGCACCACCCAAATCACAATCAGAATATGCAATTAGATCAAATGGTGAGTCATGAGGATACCAAAGACCCAACCTAGGTTGTCCTTTGAGATATCTGAAGATCCTCTTGACTGCTTGAAAGTGATATTGCTTAGGTCTTACTTGAAATCTGGCACACACACAGACAGCAAACATAATATCTGGCCTTGAAGCTGTTAGATACATAAGGGAGCCTATCATAGATCTATAATGATGAACATCTACATCCTCCCCCTCAAGATCTGCAGTGATCTGTTTGTGTGTTTCCATAGGTGTGCTTGCAGGCTTTGAATCTGAAAATCCAAATTTTGTAAGTATATCCTGCACATACTTGGATTGGCTGATGAAGATACCATCTTTCTTCTGTTTAACCTGTAGCCCAAGGAAGAATGTAAGTTCACCCATAGAGCTCATTTTGAATCTTTTGTGCATCAACTCCTCAAACTCTTTGCACATATAATCTTTTGTGGATCCAAAGATGATGTCATCCACATAGATTTGCACAAGCAGGATGTCCTTCTTCTTCCTTTTGATGAACAGAGTCTTGTCTCTTATTCCCCTTTCAAAACCATTTTCCAAGAGATAGGTAGACAGAGTGTCATACCATGCTCTTGGTGCTTGATGTAGCCCATAGAGTGCCTTCTTTAATTTGTATACTCTGTCAGGAAAGTTAGGATTTTCAAACCTTGGAGGCTGACAAACATATACTTCTTCATCAATTGTCCCATATAAGAATGCACTCTTGACATCCATCTGATAAACTCTGAACTTCATGAAAGAAGCATAGGCTAAAAACAGCCTAATTGCCTCAATTCTGGCTACTGGAGCAAATACTTCTTCATAGTCTATTCCTTCTTCTTGTCTGTACCCTTGTGCCACAAGCCTGGCCTTATTCTTTATCACAATTCATCTCTCATCTTTCTTATTTCTGAAACCCCATTTTGTACCAATTGCCCTTTGTCCTTGTGGAAGTTCAACCAGATCCCATACATCTTGCAGCACAAACTGCAGCAGCTTCTCTTGCATTGCTTCTATCCAGCTTGGATCTTTCATTGCATCATAAGCCTTTTTGGGTTCAATCTGGGATAGAAAACAAGATAGCAAGCATGATTGTAGGTCTTTCAATCCCCCTAACTTGTTTTGTTGCCTTGTGATCATTGGGGAATTGATGTCACCAATCACCAATTGAGGAGGATGATTCTTCTGAGTTCTTGTATGATTGATAACCTCCTCATTAAGATTTTCTTCGAGATTGGAGTCATTCTTTTTTGGAGTGCTTCCACCATACACTGAAGAATTGTCATCATCAGTGTCATCTTCTGACAGTATGGGCATCTCAGGTCCTGAGTTTCCTAAATTATGATTATCCTCTTTATCACTCGTATTTTCTTCATCACCTTTGTCCTCTTCATCTGTTTAGCATTTTCATCCTGGTCTGGATCAGAATCTTCTGATTCTGAAGCATCATTCTTTTCTTGTTGGCAAAATTCAACAGGATCTACTGTAGGTATTGGAAACAGCACAAACTCTGAACTTTGTGCTTGTACCTTTTCTGAGCTTGTTCCTGCATTTTGCACATTACTAAAACCCAAAGTATTAGTTAGTGAATCAATGTCAAACAACCAATCAGGACATGTACCAATTTGATTTGGTGTGTTCTCATTGCATTTGACATTGTCACTTTCCTCTATAATCCTTGAAGAACTATTAAATACTCTATATGCCTTACTCTGAGAGGAGTATCCAACAAGAAATCCATCTTCAGTTTTGCTTTCAAACTTACCTAAGTGAGATTTGGTGTTGAGAATAGTGCAAGGACACCCAAAAGGTTTGAAAAAGCCAATAAAAGGTTTCTTCTTGTTAAAAAGTTCATAAGGTGTCTTGCCTTGAGATTTGACTACTAGAACCCTGTTTTAGACATAACAAGCAGTATTAACTGCTTCTGCCCAAAAAGTGATGGGTAGCTTTGAATCTGCCAACAGAGATCTAGCAGCCTCAATTAGTATCCTATTCCTCCTCTCAGCAACACCATTTTGTTGAGGAGTTCTAGGAGCACTGTATTGTCTCTCAATACCTTTAGTCTCACAAAAGTTGTTTAAGTCATTGTTTTTAAATTCTGTTCCATTATCAGATCTGATGACTTTAACTCTTAGATTAGTTTGGTTTTCAATCCTAAGAACAAAGGATTTGATCAGTCCACTTGTCTCATCCTTAGTCCTCAGAAAATATACCCAAGTAAATCTAGAGAAATCATCAACAATGACTAAGCAATAGGACTTCTTTCCAATACTCATCACATTTGTAGGACCAAAGAGATCAATATGCAATAATTGAAGAGGTGAAGAGATTGTATTTATTTTTTTGGACTTATGAGAAGTTTTGTGCTGCTTGCCTTTAAGACAAGCAACACAATGATCATCACATGAAAACACTTTTTGAGGTAAACCTCTTACAAGGTTGTTTTTCACAAGAATGTTCATGGTTTTAAAGTTCATGTGACACATCCTTCTGTACCAAAGAGATGATTCATCCAAAGAAGATTTTGAAAACATACAGTTTAATGATGAATCAGATGAAACATTCTCTAAGTCCAAACAATAAGCATTATCCTTTCTAGGAGTTCTAAGTAGTATCATATTTTCATCAACTACCTTGAATCCTGGAGCAAGGATAATACATTCAGTCTCAGTAAATAGTATACTATGTTTCTTGTCACAGACCTGTGATACACTTAACAGGTTGTATCTCAATTGCTCAACATAGTATATATCTTCAAAGGACATCTTACCTTTTGATACCATACCTTTTTCACTGATCTTACCTCCTGCTTGATTGTCACCAAAAGCATCATGTCCTCCATCAAACTTTTTGAAGTTTTGAAGGCAGACCATGTTACCTGTCATGTGCCTAGAGCAACCACTATCTACATGCCAAATGCTCTTCTTCTTGAGCTATTGGTTGCCCTGCACATAAGATAAAACAGTTAGTTTTTAGAGGGAACCCAAGCCAAAGTGGTCTTGGGTTGCCCTTTCTCATAAACATATTTATAATCAGTAATCTTAGTCTGGATGAGATGATCAGATTTAGGAATCTCATGGCTGGAATACTTTGTCAAAATTATGGGCTTGCCAGCATTAACACTGGTAGCAGCACTATCCTTGTTAGCAGTACTAACTTGGTTAGCAATACTAACTTGGTCAACAGTAGTATTGCTATCAGCAACACTATTTCTGTTAGCAGTACTATTTGAGGTAGCAGTACTAACAGGTTTCTTAACTTTTGGAAACCAAATCTTGACAAAGTTGTTTGCTTTCCTGTTCTATGAGTTACTCCTTGACTTGCTTGGAGTATTTTCTTTTGATTTAGCAAACTTATTCTGAATATGAGATATCAAAGGTGTTGTTTTCACATTCTCAGCCATGTGGTTCCTTTTTGATTTCTTCCTGTAACCAACAGAATTTTGATGTTGTCTTTGAAAAGTAAATCTTTGGTTAATAGGATTGAAATAACAATGTTTGGCTAGATGATTTAACTTGCCACAAATAAAACAAGGATTTGGTCTATTGACTTTGCTTACATCAATTCCCTGTTTTTGAGCCCACTGATTATTTCTGTTTCTCTTATTTCCCCTTATTTTATCATGTTTATGGGGCTTTTTCTGTTGACAAGTACAGGGATTTACAACAGAGGTTTGCATGTAGTGAACTTCTTGTACCTTTTCCTTTTCTTTCCTGGAGGTCTCAGCTTTCTCACTCTTAACAGTCTCTTTCTCTGTCTTGGACATCTCCACTTTATCACTCTTAATAAATGGTTTACCCCCTCTCTCATTTGCAAGAATATGATTTTCTAAGGGAATATCTTTATGGTCTTCCTTATTCTTACCCTCAGAGTTCTTTTCTTCAGAAACTGCCTCAACCACTACTTTGTTTAATGGATCTACTTATGTGGCTCATGCAGGTAAGTCATTCTTATCCTGTCTTTCTAAGAGGTCTGAGGTGGGAGGAATATAGTTATTATTGTAAGGTGGAAGGGTGTTGTTGTAGCCTATACCTCTCTTTAGTTTATCATGAATTTGAGATTTAAGTAAAGAGTCCATTGCCTTAGAAGCATTGGAATATTTCTCAATGTCTAGTTTGGCCTTCTCAAATTCACTCTTAACTTTCTCAAATTCCTCTCTAGACTTTTCTAGCTCAATCTCTAACTGATTCTTCTCCCACTTCCAATAGTTGAGATCATATGAATGTTGAAGTTCATTGGCTTGATATGCTTTTATTTGTTCTTCAAACTTCTCAACGATCACAACATACTCTCTTCTATCTTTCTCTAACCTTTTAAGGTCATCACACATGCTCTGATTGTGATCCCTGTACTTTTTAACAGTTTCAAGACAGGGTTTAGAGAAAAGGTTAGATTTTACCTCAGTGGGGATTGCAGTGCTTGATGACTCTGAAACCTCAGCCATCAATGCTTGGTTCTGAATTGTCTCCTCTGCTTGATCACTCCAATCAAATCACATCCTTCTTGTGAGACAAGAGCTTGAGATGAATTTATGTTATAGTTAGTGGACTTTGGTTGAGCTGAATTATTGCTTCCATGCTGTTGAGCAGTTCCTCCTCTGCACTCTCTTGCAAAGTGTCCCAGATTATGGCATTTGTAGCATTCCACTTTGGATTTAACAAATCCAGCACCATCTTCTCTTCTCATGGCAAAATTGTTTCTACCTGTTCTTTTGATGAATCTTTTGACTCTCATGGTGAACATTGCCATCTGCCACTTGATATCCATCTCTTCAAGGTCATCAATATTGATTTGCTCCAGATCATCATTAATAAGAGCAGATTTAGCATGACTAGCAAGGAATGCTTCCAAAACAGAATCATTGGACCCTTCCTGTTTTGAGCCATAAGCAACACTAACTGATTCTGTATTAGCAGTATAATCAGTAGTAGATGATAGGAGGGAAACATTATGAGAGTATCCAGATGGCCTTTTCTTAGATTCAACTTTTGCTTCAAACACCCTTAGATCATTGTAGAGATCATCAAGCTCCTTATCCTCCAGATTATCATTATGTCTAAAGGATACAGTGTACATCACCCATTCTTCATCAAGAGATCTTAGAAATTTTCTGTTGACATTATCCTGGTCCATCTTGACACCAACAGTGGCCAATTCTCCAATCAACTTGTTGAATCTATCAAAGGTTTGAGTCATGGACTCATTCTTTGTAGACATAAAATTCTCATATTGTTGTTTGAGAATTGCCTTCTGATTTCTCTTAGTGCTTTTAGTACCTGAAAGTCTATTCTCTAATGCATTCCACAGGATTTGAGCAACAGAACAGTTGCAAAACTGATGTTGGTATTCATTAGGAATTGCCAAGAGCAAAGTGCTCAAGGCTTTCATCTCAGTCTGCCTCATCTTTCTTTCTCCATCAGTCTTTGGTGGAGTTCTCTTGCCATCTGCTCCCATCTTTCCTTCATTGGAGGGACCATTCTCAATGATATCCCACATTGAGTAATCTGTAAGAAGAATATACTGCTTGATTCTGATTTTCCACATGTCAAACTCATTGGGTTTAAGCATGGGAACCTTTGAAACAAGAACACTGTCATGAGATCCTTCCATGATGATTTTTGATTTCTGAGTTGAAGGCTCTGATACCACTTGTCAGGATCGAAATTCTAAACAAGAATTTAAACTAAACACTCAGAAACTATGTTAAAGAAGTCGCAGAAAAACACTTTAACAGTAAATCAATCAAATAGTGTATAAACTCAAATCACAAGTTATATTGATTTAACTTAATGATTACAAACAAAACCTCAATCTGTTGAACAGACTCAACAGACGTTCTAAACTTCTCTAAAGAAAGGATTTCTAAGAATCTTGAGGTTAATTCTCTCTAAACGTATATGCAAAAACTATTTCTAACTATCAAAGACTTCTAGACTATATATACAGAACTGATTACAAGATAATTACAAAAGAAATATTAATCTTCAGCATCCATTCCATAATTATCTTCATCATTATCTTCAGCTCCTAGTCTTTCGTATCAAGTCATCTTTATCAACATTATCATCAGAAGCAGCAGTAATCTTCTAGCAGCATTAACTTCCTCAGCAGTACTAACTATGCATGCAGTAGTAATCATGCTAGCAGTAGTAACTCTTGTTGGCAGTACTAACTCTTCACGCAGTACTAACTATTTCCTCTAGCAGTACTAACTCTCCAAGCAGTATTAATGTCTTCAGCAGTATTAATCTTTAAGCCCAGCAGTAGTATCCATCCTTAGCACATTTCAGACCCAACAACTTCTTTTGGGCTACTCCTCTTAAAATCACCTTCCTCCCCTGATTTTAAAATTTTATCGTGTTGTCCTTGTAGTCCATCTTAATGCAACCTAAATTTGTAAACCATTGTACTTTCAAAACTAGATCACATCCACCAAGTGGCATAAAATATAAGTCGGTAATGAAGGTAAGCGCTTGCATCTTCCACTTAAACCCTTCAATTACCTTGTCACAAACCAACTTCCCTCCATCAGCCACTCAAACTGTCGTCGGCACCCTGGTGCTTAATTGGCAGCCCAATTTCATTGTTAAATTAATATCAATGAAGTTGTGAGAGCTGCATGTGTCCATCCAAATATGTAGAGTCTATTTTCCAAAATGACTGGTTACTCTAATTTCTTGATAAACTGATAACGTCAATTTTTGGTGTTATTCTGATACCGTAATTCGAGTAGTTTTGGTCTGTTTTCAAGTGAACAAGCATTGATCTTATGATTTCGTCAAGGTTTTTACAACATTCCAAAAAGGAAATCGTTCGTGAAGAATTGTTACGTTCATTGTAGAAATTCAGCAATTCATGGCTCGATTTGAATAACCGAGGAGGACCAAATAGCAACTGGCATGTCCCGCGGCCTCCAAGTTGCGGCCACTTTTGGACACCTGCGAATTCTCTCATGGCCTCAAAGCCGCATGGAAGGTCGCGGAACTCGTTGTTTGAGTCTGTTGCACTTAATCGATTTGGAGCTAGGGTTAAGGGGTTACACTGTTTTCTGGACGAATGACGTGTAACACTCTCAAATCTGGAAATAGCAACTAATTAAAAAAATTCTAAATACATCGATGATTGGTTCATCTACAACCACAATTTAAGGGTTAGCTTCGATACACATTTCATTCTATGTGTACAGTCTATAAAAGAAACGGGTGCTACTAAAACCCAATAACAGTCGGTATCTCCAATTTGCGGAAAACTTCACCAACTACTTACCCTTGCATAAGACTAAGACTCATCCATTCATATAACTGCTAGAACCACTTCCCTAACTGGAACCTGATGCACATGCTGACAAATAAAAGGTTAGGCTTAACGCCTAGTGAACTCAAGAGTTTTCCTTTGATATAAATAAAGCAATAACTTCAAGAATGTTATTTGAATCAAGATTTCCAAAATGAGATACATTTAAATTGAAAGCAAACAAAACGAAATATATTACATCTGAAAACAATTTCTTTTTCAGCATCCATCATAAAACAAAACGCCTCTTTGATATAAATCCAAAACCCAAAACGCACGTAAAACATAACTGACATTTTAATAATCGAATACTGAAAACGTAGATAAATTCCAACTTCCAAAACATCCCAAAACGTGGATAAAATCCAATATTTGAAACCTTAGACATGGATAACCACCTGTACTCAATACGTCACCAAAACATAGATTATAAAACTCAATACCCAAATCAACACCTTTTGGTGACGGGGGAGACTCGATTACATTGTACATGACGGAACACCGAAATGGTTCCATAGCTATGTAGAAAACCAAACGTATAGATTATACACATAAAACCTACCGAGCTCAACTACTCCAAGTCTATCGCTCGAAAACATCAAGTCAACCACTCCAGGTCTATCCTTGAGAACTCCAAAACAGGGGAACTCAGTTCCAAAACAGGGGAACTTATGCACATACTAGAATTACACCTTACTGCCCATGGGACGTTGCCCGACCGTATAGGCCCACACCTTACTTACCATGGAACCCGATGCCTATTTCGTGCCAAAGTGTGGATTTGTCCAAAACAGAACAAAAGAACATTATGCCTATGGATCCATTGCACAAACTAAAACATTACATGACTCAAAACTAATGAACTAACGCATTCAAGCATGTAACTCTCAAATAAGATGCAGTATATGCAATCATAACCAAATACTCTACATTGAGTTATTAAAATCGGACAAGTGTCCTCGGAACCCAACGAAAACCAAACCAAGCCATGAGCTCAACAAATACAAAGACTCAACGTTGAAAATCATAAAATGAAACCAAACGTAAACAATTCGCCTTTATGTAAACCCATGATCCAAAATTTAGAGATGACTCCCACATAGATTAAATTGGGACAAAACATTTTCCAAGTGAGTTTATAACATTTAACCTTTCAAACGTCTCATAACACAACACCAAGCATTTCTTCAAAACACACAATAAAATACTTTGATACTCAAAAATGTACTTCCATGAAATAAACCATTAAGATACCAAAATATATGATTTATTTATCAAAATGCCCAAAATCCCAAATATGGGTATTTTATAAGTTTACAAAGTTAAGACGTTTCAAATAACCAAAACTTATCAAATAACCTGATAGTTAATAATTTCATGTAAAGCATATAAACATGTAAAGATTGACATTTTGGCATGTACACCGTTTTCACAAATCAATTTGAACTCACCTTGCTAGATTTAGGCTAAATCTAGGTTTTACCCCTAAAACTTGAATCTCCATTGATAAAAGCTTGAATCACCAAGAAACCTACCTAGATATTAGATCCAACATATCTACAAGATCACCTTCACCACACAAGTCATAAAAATCACATCCAAGTTGAAGGATAAAAAGGGAAAGGATGAAACCATCAAACCCTAGCTTAACATTGAGAGAGATAAGGAACTTACCACCACAAAATACTCTCTGATCTTCCAATATACTTCAAATATCTTGATATATCCTTGAATAGCTCTCAAAAACGAAACCATGGCAGCTTGAATCACCAAAAACGGAGTTGAGATGCAAAAGTTATGAAGAAATGAAGTTATACGGCTGGAAATCGGGTTTTATGTTCGAACATGGCGTTTCGCGACTTACCACGCGGCCATAAGTCGCGTCATAAGTCGCCCACTTCCCTAAGTCATGTGGGTGGGTCTAAGTCGCAGCACAAGTCGCGTAGTGCATTGTTCGTCCGGTTTTCTTCCCGTTCACTGTTTTGGCCGTAACTTCTTCGTTATAGCTCCGATTTTGCTCCAGAAAGAACCGTTCGATTCGTAATTGAATCTTTCATACACCAAGACTATAAAATATAGGATTCAATTCCAAAATCCTATATCTTATTTTTTCCTTAAAATCACCGATTTCTGTATTAACTTGAAACAATACTTTTCGGAAATCGAGGTGTTACATGACGGCTGGTAAGGGGACGATTTTTGGAGTTCTTTGAGAAGATTTTGAAGGAAGAGAAGGATGATTTCATCTAGGAATCGAGATTGAATATATCATCGAGTACGTGTGCTTGGAGAATAAATACCTTAGGGAGTTTTCATTTTTCTTTCTAGATTTTGGTGAGAAACGATGTCTAGTAGTTCAAGTTCTTACATGAGTATTTTGTTCTTCATCATACCCAACATGAACTGATCTGTTTATGTTGGGGGGGGGGGTTGATGATTTTTGGGTTTATTAATCATTTGAACATGTGATTGAAATTTGTATTGGGTTTATTTTGATTCAATGAAGCATATGATATGAGTTTATTGCTTTTATTAGTCTGATCAACTAATTATTGATCTATTGATCTTGAGTTTCTTTGAGAAAAGTAATTTAAGATTTGATGTCTATGTTATATGCCTAGGGCAAAAAATTAGATACAAATATATCAATTAAGCCCTAGATTTTGAATAATTCAGTGTTAAAAGAACTTTGGAAGTTAATTGTTGAGATTGAGAGATGAAACATTTCCTTCCATTTGCTAAGGTTATTATAACTTGAGAAAGTATAATGACTAAGTTTGTGATTTATTTCATTGATGTTTGAACCCAGTTCCTATTCAATTATAATGTTCTTTGGTAAAATCAACCCAAGAGGATTCCAATCCCCCAATAGTGTTTTTCCAAATCAGAGTTTGCTTGTCTTCAAGATTCAACTTTTATTAGTTTGTTTGCTTTGTCCTTAATTCGAAATTATTGCAATTACCAATCCAATCTTTTTACCGTTCAGTTAATAATCGATATAGTCATTGTGATACTCAGTACCTGGTTCCTTTGGTTCATAATGCTACTTCCGTACATATTATTTGATTCGATATTGTACACTTGCGTTAGATTTAGGTGGGTGCAAACCCGCCTATCATAAACATCGTTTCGTCCTAGTGCATTAACCAAAATTTAAGCCAGTTCCACATCTTTGATCTCTATATCATAAAATTGAGGCTTCCTCCCCTTACAATGACCGCTCTCATATTTTTCATCACAAAAGTAACATAACCCCTTAGCCTTTTTGTCCTCAAATTCAGCAAGAGATAAAGTTCTTCTATTTTGGGTTGGGTTCCATGGTTTTTGATTGCCGATTCCAGAAGGCTTTGTGTTTGAGGCATGAGTTCTTTATGAGGAATTGATAAGAGATGGCAAAAGAGGTGGTTTAGGAGAAAACTTAGACTTCTTACCCTTAAGAGTTGTTTTTTGCCATTTAGCAAGGCAATAAGCTTGTTGTAGTGTTTGAGGGTTAAACATCCTTACAGTTAGATTTAATCTTCTAAACCAGCTAGAAACAATTGAGGATGTATTCAGAAGGTAACTGTAGTTAGTTAATGATACTATCAAAAGAGTCATGGTACTCCTTGATAGTGGTTGTCTACTTAAGGTTCTTAAGTTTCGACGTCGGGTCATCAAATAAACATCCAATTAATGCCTCTATGTAAGCTGGCCAGATCAATTGAGAGTTGCCTCTGTTTTTAACAAAAGTTTTGTGCCACTAAAGTGCCTTGTCTTCTAGGTGAATAGCTGCTAATTTCACTCTAGTAGCATCTGGTGTATTGTTCAACTGAAAGAACGGTTCGACTCTATACAACCAGGATTTAAGACCCCCCCCCCCCCGAATTTCGAAAAATCAATCTTCGTGAGCCTAGAAGAGTAATTAATTCCACCCCCGTGGTCGTCTTTTCTTTCATTTCTAGATCCAGAATCATGTTTAAACTAGAGTTCTTGAGATTCAAAAATGTATGTTTTTGTTGATTATAAACCAATTGATTCATTTGAATCGATAATCTAGCAACCAAATCATTCATCTCAGCAATTGCCCCAACATTCTCAGCGATAGATAAGGCATGTTGATGCCCCCATTGTGTCGAATCTACCCCCAAAATTAGTCAATGTTGTTTTAAAAAGTAACTCAATCTATGTTGTTGAGTCTATGGTTGCACTCTACTCTACTTCACTTTCTTCATCACCTCCACTGGTTCCACTTTGTTTCCTTGCCATGGACCTGGTTATCATAATCTCTAAACCGAGGAAAGACAGGCTCTGATACCGTTGATGTGATTTAATCTTCTTGAGGGAAGATCATACGCATTCAATTGAACAATTTACTCAAGATTGAAAAATCAACGGCTGAGTAATATCTCAATAACTTGGAGAATTAGGCTGAGAATAACTCTCGAGATTATGAATTTGAAATATAAGCAGGAAAATGAGAAAAGAGGAATTGATTTCATAAGGATTCCATTTATGCCTTCTCTAATGCATTTCATACGGTTATATAAGAATCTAATTTGGTTGTCATTCACTTCATGTGTGAAATGACGTCATTTCTATGAAAAATAGAAAACAAGTTACAGTAATAATTAAGAGAATTATTTAATTCGGCTCAGTCATGGACTTGGGCCGTTACCGGACGAGTACGCATCATGGGGTGTCATGCTGATAGGGATCACCATGAGTAGCCGTGAATAGGATAGATGTGTTACGCCACTGGCATCTCTATGATGTGTATCTTATATATATATATATATATATATATATATATGTGTGTGTGTGTGTGTGTGTGTGTTAGGCATATAATATATTAATAAGAGTTTTTTATTTACCTAAAAGGATATAAGAAAAGGACAAAAAAAAGAGAGAAAAAAAACAATCTATCATTGACCTAACATTATTTTAACGGTTGTTGGTGGAATGGACCAAAATCGGACCAAATTATAAATTACGATGACAAATTTGTATTAAATGAACTCTAGTGAACCAAAACCAAGATTTTTGGAAAACACATGAACCAAAATTGAAGTTTACTCATTATTTGAAGAGTAAATTACAAATTTAGTCCCTATTGTTTGTCAAAAATAACATTTTTCGTCCTTGCAATTTCAAAATTACAAGGTTGCCATCATGGTTTGCAAAAGTATTCAGATTTGGTCCCTCCCTCTAACGGTTGTTAAAAAGTTCGGCTAAATGAGGGTGATTTTCGTTCTTTTGTCTATTTTTATCTTTTACCCAATCAAAAGCTACAGGGACGAAAATCATAAAATCGACTTTGATTGGGTAAAAAACAAAAAAAATCGATGAAATACGCCTCTTTTTTAAAAGATTTTTTAGTGGCCGTTAGACGGAGGGTCCACATCCAAATGTTTTTACAAACTACGATGGTCATATTGTAATTTCAAAACCGTAGAGACGAAAAATGTTATTTTTTAGAAACCACATGGACCAAATTTGTAGTTTACTCTTATTTAAATGTCTTCAATAATTCGTCAATAGTTTTAAAAAAACATCTTATTTAAACCGGCGGGTAATCGGCGAAATTTATATAGTTATTTAATTAATTAAATACCGTCGGTAATCCACCAGTAAATTTAAAGAAATAAAATATTAAAATTACCAGCATCAGTCGGTAATTTTAATGTAACACTTTAGGCATATCCCATATCGGTCGTGGACAGGAGTGATGCTGGGTGTTATAAGTAATATCTTGGTCTTCCTAACAACAACGCGTTTTGGGGCCACAAGCACGTCAGGTTCTGGGAACTCTGAGGTTAAGCGTGCTTGGGTGGGAGTAGTCCCAGGATGGGTGACCCCCTGAGAAGTTTCTCACCAGGTCGCCAGAAACAAATCCGTGCGCTACACGTTGGTTAAATCCAGGGGCAAAGCGGACAATATTATTGTCGAGGCAGGCGGGATGTTACAAGTTGGTATCAGAGCTCTAGTTTAAGTGAACTAGGTGTTGACCTTAGCATACCTAGACTTAGACTGGCAAAGCTTATAAGATCACTGTCCACTTGGGTAGAGCAATATTAGGAGGGGAGAGTACTAGGAATTCGGAATTACATTGATTGAGAATTATGATGATGATAACGAGGATTCTTGTGTAAAATATGTTCACAATCTCACTTGGCTAGTGTTGTTCTGAATCTATGATTACGTGAGCATGTTTGAAGTTATTATTATGATGACTAATCCTTGTAGTAGTACGTATTTAATCGGTTATCTTTTAAAGAATTAACCGGTACCGCTCTGGTCAGGTGTGACAGTTCGTTATGGTGAACACGAGAAGTCGGGTCGGGGCGACCGACGAAGCTAATGAAGCAAGTGTAACCGCTCCGGAGATTAACCGACCGATGAACACGCCGATAAACCAAGTCATTCCACCGATACCTCCAATGCTAGAGGGTATCATAGACGCGAACCCCCAAGTGAACTTGGAAACCGAGGATCCAGTTGTTCAAGAAGTGGACCCCCAGTCGGTCCTACTAGCCAGCATAATGCAAATGATGAACTCCGCAATGGACAAGCGGGACGAGAAACTCCGGAAGATTCTAGAAGACCGAGACACAAGTAACCGTAGGAACGAGACGGTGGAGGACAATGCGGTTTTGGGATCGGGCGGTGCGGATAATGCCGTGGGTACCGAAGAGCATGCAGTCAGAGCTGATAGAGGGAAGGAAAGGGGTTGTTCTTTCAAGACCTTTCTGTGTAGTCGAGCTCCAGAATTCTCGGGAACAACTGATCCGCTGGCCTGCATCAAATGGATCCAAGATGTAGAGATGGCTTTCGAGTCAAGTGAGTGCGCAGACGCTCAGCGAGTCAAATTTGCCTCTCAACTGCTTAGAGGGGATGCTCTGAGCTGGTGGAACATCACCCGACGGGCGCTCACACCGGAGATCTTGGCCAAGCTTCCTTGGCCGGCATTCAAGAAGAAGATCATGGAGAAATACTGCAACGAGAGAGCCCTCGACAAAATAGAGGAAGAGTTCAAGAATATGAAGAAGGGAAATCTGTCGGTCGCGGATTATGCTAAACAATTCTTGGACAAGATCAGCATCGTCGAACACTTGGCAACAGATGAGAAGTCCAAAATAAAAGCCTTTGTGAGGGGACTACCGGCAGATATGAAGACGGACGTGCGGAACGCTCATAAGGCTACGTTACAAGAAGTGATAGAGGAGTCTCAACTGGTGGAAGATGACCTGATTCAAGAGAGAGAGGAGCAGAAAGTTCAAGGCGAGAAGCGTAAATGGGAGGGGCCAACCGGGACCGCGCGACCTTCCAAACCCTTTAACGGAGGGAGGAACACTGACCAACGACGAGAGGCGAGGTGGTGCCCCAAGTGTAGAAGTAAGCACTACGGGCCATGTAATCCGAGGCCGTTTTTGGGAGCCTCGAGATGCTTTAAGTGTGGACAAAAGGACCACATGAGTCGGGATTGCCCCTCGCGGGGAGTTTGTTATGAGTGTCGGGAGCCGGGGCACATCAAACGCGATTGCCCTAAGCTAGCAAGGGGTAACCAAGGGGCATCAAGTGGGATTCCGTCAAGGAAAGAAGTTCCTCCGAAGGCGCCAAGTCGGGCCTTTCAAATGTCGGCTAACGAGGCAAGAGAAGCGGCGGACGTAGTGTCAGGTACGTTTCTAGTGATCTCTCTACCTACCCGTGTTTTATTCGATTCTGGTGCGAACCGATCTTTTGTGTCTACCTCTTTTTGCAAGAACCTCCCTACTCCTTGTAGTTTGTTGAATGATGCTCTAGTGGTAGAAGTAGCAAATGGGGACCATTTGGTTGTTCGGAGTTGTTATGTAGGGTGTACCCTAGAGTTAGGTGGGGAGCTCTTTGCTATAGATTTGTTATCGACCGATATTGGAGGGTTTGATGTAATAGTGGGAATGGATTGGTTAGCTAAGCACGACGCCGACATATTTTGTTCTAAAAAGTTGATTCGGGTACCCTTGCCTAAAGGGGGTGAAGTGTTGGTGTACGGAGAAAAGAGCCGAAGAACCAATACAATTATATCGTCACTCAAAGCACGTAAGAAACTAGCCAAAGGATGTGAGTCATACTTAGCCTACGTGGTCGACGCGAAACTGGAAAAGAAGATGTTGGAAGAAGTGGAAGTGGTGTGCGACTACCCGGATGTCTTCCCGGACGACCTACCCGGACTTCCACCAAAAAGGCAAGTAGAGTTCCACATCGACCTTACCCCGGGGGCTGCCCCAATCGCTCGTGCTCCTTACCGCTTAGCCCCGACAGAAATGCGAGAAATGATGACGCAACTCCAAGAGTTATTGGAGAAAGGATTCATACGACCGAGCTCGTCGCCTTGGGGAGCGCCGGTGTTATTCGTGAAGAAGAAGGATGGGTCTATGTGTATGTGTATAGACTATCGTGAACTCAACAAAGTCACCGTAAAGAATAAATATCCGCTACCCCGGATCGACGATCTCTTCGATCAACTTCAAGGCGCGGGGTGTTTCTCCAAGATAGACTTGCGATCCGGCTACCATCAAGTGCGCGTGAAAGGGAGAGATATACCGAAGACGGCGTTTTGGACAAGGTACGGTCACTACGAGTTTTTAGTCATGCCATTCGGGTTGACTAATGCTCCGGCCGTGTTCATGGACCTAATGAATCGAGTATGCCGACCCTTCCTAGATAAGTCGGTCATAGTCTTTATCGACGACATCTTGATCTACTCGCGAGATGAGGAAGAGCATCGACAACATTTGCGGGAAGTTTTAGAGATCCTTAGACGAGAAAAGTTATTCGCCAAATTCTCAAAGTACGAATTCTGGTTACAAGAAGTGCAATTCTTGGGCCACGTGGTGTCAAAAGATGGAGTAAAGGTGGACCCGGCTAAGATCGAGGCAATGATGAATTGGGAATCACCGACGAGTCCAACGGAGATAAGGAGCTTCTTGGGTCTAGCCGGTTACTACCGACGGTTCATCCAAGATTTTTCAAAGATTGTGTCTCCACTCACGTCTCTGACAAGGAAGAATGTGGAGTTCTCATGGACCGAGGCACAAGAGCAAGCTTTCCGAACCCTCCAGAAGAGATTATGCGAAGCACCGGTTCTATCCTTGCCCGAAGGATCCGAAGATTTTGTGGTTTATAGCGACGCCTCCAAGCTTGGGCTCGGATGTGTTTTGATGCAAAGGGGAAAAGTGATCGCTTATGCATCGCGACAACTCAAGGATCCCGAGAAGAATTACCCCACGCATGACCTAGAGTTAGCGGCGGTGGTTTTTGCCTTAAAGTTATGGCGGCACTACCTTTATGGGACGAAGTGTACATTGTTCACCGACCATAAAAGTTTGAAGTACATCTTTGACCAAAAGGAGCTCAACATGCGGCAAAGGAGATGGTTGGAACTTTTGAAGGACTACGATTGTGAATTGCTTTACCACCCCGGTAAATCCAATGTGGTAGCGGATGCCTTGAGCCGAAAGAGCTACGGAGGGGAAAGTAAAGTGACGTTTGCTAAAATTGAGGTAATATCAAGTCTTATGGAAGACATCAAGAAGAGTCAAGCCGAAGCACTTCGCGAGGAAAATCTCAAGGACGAGATCATGGTGAAGCACAAGGATTTATTATCGGAGGATAGCCGCGGTCTCAAGTTATTCCAAGGGAGGATTTGGGTGCCGAAAATCGGGGGAAACCGCGAGTTGCTCTTGACGGAAGCACACAAGTCAAAGTACTCCATACATCCTGGTAGCACCAAGATGTATAGAGATTTGAGACTTCATTATTGGTGGCCGGTAATGAAGCTCGACGTGGCGAATTATGTGGAAAGGTGCGTCACATGCCTTCAAGTTAAAGCGGAGCATCAAAGACCTTATGGGAGTTTGCAACCGTTAACCATTCCGGAGTGGAAGTGGGAGCACATCACGACGGATTTCGTCACGAAATTGCCGAAGACCCTAAGAGGACATGATACCATTTGGGTGGTAGTGGATAGACTTACCAAGAGTGCTCATTTCTTGGCAATGAGGGAAACGCTACCAATGGACAGACTCGCAAAGCTATACATTGACGAAGTGGTGTCTCGGCACGGCGTTCCGTTATCCATAGTCTCGGATAGAGATAGTAGGTTTACTTCCAAGTTTTGGGAGGGATTTCAAAGGGAGTTGGGCACGAAGGTTAAGTTGAGCACGGCGTATCACCCTCAAACGGACGGGCAAAGTGAGAGGACAATCCAAACGCTCGAGGACATGCTTCGGTCGTGTGTCATAGATTTTGGGGGAACTTGGGACTCACACCTACCGTTAGTAGAGTTCGCTTACAATAACAGTTACCATTCGAGTATCGGAATGGCTCCGTTCGAGGCGCTCTACGGACGGAAATGTAGGACCCCGGTATGTTGGCTCGAGGCGGGAGAAAAACAATTTGCGGGACCGGAGATTGTGCAAGCAACGTCGGATAAAGTAAAAGGCATTCGAGAGCGATTAAAGGCGGCCCAAGACCGACAAAAGAGTTACGCGGACAAAAAGCGAAGACCGGTGGACTTCCAAGTTGGAGACCGGGTTATGTTGAAGGTATCACCGTGGAAGGGGATCATCCGTTTCAGGAAGCGCGGGAAGCTTAGCCCCCGTTTCTTTGGACCCTTCACGATTTTAGAGAAGATCGGACTCCAAGCTTATCGGTTGGATCTACCGCCGGAGATGGACGGAATCCATCCTACCTTCCATGTTTGCTATCTTCGCAAGTGTTTGGCCGAAGAGGAAAGTGTTATTCCGTTGACGGAAATCCGGGTGGACAACAGAAACCGATGTGTAGAAGAACCGGAAGCTATTCTAGAGTCAAAGACGAAACAACTGCGGCATAAAGAAGTAACGATGGTGAAGGTTCAATGGAAACACCATCGGGGCACTAACGTGACCTGGGAATCGGAGGAGGACATAAAGAAAAGATATCCGCATATATTTTCGTAGATAAGATTTCGGGGGCGAAATCCCCATTAGGTGGGGAGGATTGTAACACCCGAAAATCTAAGGTAAGTATTTCCCTCGTTCCTTGAATTTTGGTTAACTTGAGAATCCCTTTGTGTGCCTAATATGTGATATACCAATCTGTTAATAGTATGTTCTTCTGCAGAGTTAGTTCCACTTCATGAATCTTAGAAAAGTCAAGTTTTGGTGCCGTAGGGGTGTGGCGCGATAGTGCCACGCGATAGTGCCCTGGGCACAATCGCTGGTCACTATCGCTGGAGTGGTACCGTAGGTTCGGTGGTGGTCGCGATTGTGCCACCGCGATAGTGCCCTTGGCACAATCGCCAGGCACTATCGCCTGGGTTGTACCGAGAATCGTGGAGTGGCGCGATAGTGCCCCCGCGATAGTGCCATTGGCACAATCGCCAGGCACTATCGCCGACGGGGTCTGAGAGTATAAAAATCCCACTTTGACCATTTTGACTTCACTTCTCATCTTGAATCGTTTTGGGGCCGGCTTGGAACTAGTTTAGGCGAATTTCTTCTATTTCTAAACCTACCAAACATTTATTGAAACCTTAGATTAGTTGAGGACATTCATTGGTGTTTAAAGGAGCTATAAGATCACTCAAGAGAAGCATTCAAGTCCCATTCAAGTCTCCACCTTCTCACCATCCAAACCAAGTTTTCTAGGGTTTTGTACCAAACCCTAGATAGTGAGTTTCTTACATTATTTTCAAATGAGATACTTACTTAATATGCTTTCATGTCTAATGTGTTATTTTATGAGAAGACCTGATCACCTGATAAGATTGACCTAACTGCTAAACTTGGTATTCTTGGTATCTAGACTTGAATAAAGTGAGGGACATGGATGAAGTTATCATACTTGATGTTTTGAGCATGTGTACATACTCGTTTTGGCGAGTCAACAATTATATGGAGTATTTGCATATTTTAGAGTTTTGTACCTAAGTATGTTTGGGATTGTTGTGGTCTTATACATGTATCTTATGAGTATGAAATGATGTATAGAGACGGACATTGTAAGTACACAGAACGAACCATGAGTAAGTGTTAGGAAGATGTAGTCTTAGGTGCTACCGTAAGGGTATGCGCCTAGACCTCCGCCATTTGGAGTAATGCCTGGGAGGTAGTCTTCAAGTGTGCCGGGCCTTCGGGATGTTGCTCATGCGAGTGAATATCAAGGTACATTGACTCGAGGTAAAACTCATTGGAGTGATGGGTCTCCCCCATGATTGAACCGTAAGGACTTTGGTGATTGAAGTGTCATGAATGTTCATATTATGCTTACATTAATATGCCATGTTTTTATGTAACTCACTAGACCCGTTTGGTCTAACACTTGATTGTTGGTATGTATCTCAGGTTCTAGTGGCGCGAGCGCCAAGGATGTTTAATCGACCGTAGTGGTGAGCTCGGGAGCATTTTTGGGATGCCAATATTGAAGACTATACTTTTGGACATAGTTGACAACCTTTTGTAATCTTATGTCTAGAGAGGCCTAGATTAGAGTGTTGTCATCTATTATTGTTTCTCGTTACAATTTGTAATTAACTGGCATTTATGGTTCCCTTGTGTATGAGCTCATCGTTCTGGGCGACTTATTTACCACATTTCCATGTTAGCGGAAATTTTTGTTAATCCCATTTTTGGGGTGTTACATTTAAATATTTTGAAAAGGTTTATTCACATTACCTACAAATTCTAATTATTAAAATCCATTGGTAATTTTAAAAATTCAAGAAATTTAAATTTAAATTTTACCGGCGGATTACCAACGGAAATCAACAAATCTGGGAAAAAAATCAACTTTTCCGGGTTTGCCGATGATCTGCAACTGAATCAGCGGCAAAAAAATTACGTCGATGAAAGTCAATTTTTTTTAATTGTGTTTGGTAGAGATGCACAAAGGATCAGTTAACCGATTTTGGACTAGTACGACTAAGGACATGTCCAAAAAGCAGACCAGTTATACACGAAAGCCACTTTTGGTCATAAAATCCGGTTTCTATATTTATTTCTTAGTTCTTATCAATTCCTATTATGAAAAATGGAACAATTTGATTTGATGTTTTAATATTATTTGAACCTGGACCAGTCCTTAATCGGTTAAAAAGAAGCCCAAATAAATCCCAAAAACTAATCCTTGGTTAATGAAAGATCGGTCCGGTTAAGACCCGGTCAAAACCCAAAAAAGGTTGTGTAACACCCGTGGGTAAGAATAATTTCAAGTCAGTGTAGAAATCGATCTTTCAAGAAATAGAAGAAATAGGATTTTGGATTGAATCCTATATTTTATAGTCTTGTTGGATGGAGAATTAAAATATGAATCCAACGGGCCTTTCCGGAGCTAAAACGAAGAAGTTATGACCAAAACAATGATCGGGCAATAAATCGGGCGACCAGTGTTATGTGGGCGTTCGCATAGGGAAGCAAGTGGACGTCCGTATAGGGCGGATGTCCGTGTGGTTCCGCGGAAGCAACAGAAGTTTCAGTCCTGATGCAAGTGGATGTCCGCATAGGGCTCCAAGTGGACGTTCGCATTGAGTCTGACGAAATTTTCACCCTTTTTGCCTTCAACTTTTCCCTCATCTATCTTCTACTTTTACCTCCATATCTAGATTTGATCTCCCTCTCCCTCATTTCGATTTTCTCCTCCAAAAACCCAAAATCCTTTCTCCTCTCTCCATCTTTCTCTCCCAAATCAAATTCCACACCATTTTTATGAACCTTAACATTTCTAGAACCCCTTTCACTTCATCTTCTTCCTCAAGTTTCTAGGGTTTCATCCAACCATTTTTCTCCATTTTGAAGATTGGGAGTTTGTGGTTCATTTTGGTGACCCTAGAGGTATTTTGGTTGGTGGATTCAAGTTATGATTAAGGTAATCTTCTCTTTTCTTATCAATGGAAATTAGGGTTTTGGTATAAGTTGAGATCTTAATGTAAAATATTTGGAGAACGATTCTAAATGGTTGGATATGAATATTTATGGTTGGAAACTTATGGATCTAGGTTTTTGGAAGTTTTGGCTTGAGGATCCAAGTTTCTTCAAAGGAGCTCAAGTTGGGAAAAATCTAGATTTAGCCTAAATCTAGCAAGGTGAGTTCAAGTTGATTTTTGAAACTATGTACATGCTAAAAATGTCCCTTTTTATATATGTGTTCTACTTGATAAATATCAAGTGTGGGTTTATGTGACAAGTTTCGTCTATTTTAGGTATGTGATTCTATAAATCTTGTGAAACCCCCATATGTGGGATTTTTGGGATATTTTGATAAATAAATCATGTTTATATGTTTCCTTGATGATTTAATATATAAATGGAAATCATTTGATGTAAATATCCTTTTAGTGTATTTGATCTTATAAATCGTTTGGAAAATGCATATTATTGTGTTATGAGGCATTTTGAAAATATAAAGGTATGAGTTCATTTGGAAAATGGTTTTTCTCAACCAATGATGTGTTTCGGGTTAATCATACTTTTGGTCGTTGTGTTTGCATAACCGTTGGTTAAATGTGACTTATTGTTTACACTGACTTTTATTGTACGATAAAGTAATTGTTGAGCTTTGGCTCGGTTTTGACTAACATGAGCCTTGGGGACATTTTTCCGGTTTTAATAGTCGTTATGGAGTTTGAGTATGATTGTGTTTATTGCGTATCATTTGAGAATTACATGTTTTGAGTGTTTTGATCATTCAATTGGAGTCATGTAATATTATAGACTGTAATGTAATGGATCCATAGGCATATGAGTCGGTCTTTATTATTTTCAATAGGGCGGTTGTTTCCATGTTGGGACCAGGATTAGTCATGGGGTCACCGAGAGCCTTATGGTGCGGGCTCTTGGAGTCAAACACCTACCATTGACCCTATTATGTAATTTTTGAGTCGGCTTTTACGAGAGAGTTATTTCCCGTTTGCAACTAGTTGAGACATTGAGCCATCGAAAGGCAACTTGGTACAGTTATGTGGGACTGGATACTAGCCATGGACCATAAATGTAATCCTAGTGAATGAGTATGGCTAGGATCATTGGGTACCCTCCCCCACATCTGAGTACGAGTCGGCGAGCTCGTGGCTTTGATCCTAGTATAGTTAGCTCAATAACATGGAAGGTGGCTTACTTATGTGTTCTGCCACTAACCATGGAATTTGGGTCTTCCCCGTCACCGAAAGGTGTTGTTTTGGGTATTTAGTTTTATCCTTGTTTTCGGTGACGTTTTGAGTATGGGGTGTTCTCAATAACTTATAATTTGGGGGCTTGAGTCTTACTCATATTTCGGTAGTTTGGATAATAAAGTTTTATTCGAATATCAATATTTGAGCATTTACCATTATCCACGTTTTAAGTGAGTTTTGGGTTGCACCATTTCATGAAATAAGGTTTGGCATTAAGGCGTTCAACTTTAAAAATGTGTGTAATTGGAAAACGGGTCGTTTTCATGATTAAAGTAAATCATTATGAAAGATTAAGATTTAAGTTGCATTATTTCCTTTTAACAATATAATTACTCATGTTGAAAACTCTTGAACTTACTAGGCGTTAGTCTAACCTTTTTATTTGTCGGCATGTGCATCAGGTTATGGTTAGGGGTATGATACTAGCGACACTGTGAAGAGATGAATGTTGAGTTATATATGCACAAGAGAGAGTAGTTTGGGTGAAGTCTTATGCACTTTGGGAATAGCAACTTGGTTTGGGTTTAGTAACACCCGACCTCGATTTAGTCTTTGTATAAGACTTGAGTTTATAATTGTGGATGTTAATTATAGAATTTAACTTGAGGTATATCGAGTTTTGATTTGTAGGAAGAAGGTTTATCCTTTATTTGATGTAATATCGAAATTTTTAATTAGTTGTTCTTTCCAAATTTTAGGGTGTTACAGGCTAGTCAAAGCCCGAAAAAAAACCCAGTCGAGACCCGTTACTCTTTACCCAAATTATTTATTATGACTAAAAACTTTGAAAAAATATCAAAACAATAATTTGTGATCATCTGTAGTGAAATTAATGCAAGAAAAGTTTATAAACCATTTTAAAGGGACTGTGTGGCATTGATATATATGAACTAATACATATATCTCAAAAAGAATCCCCATGTGACTTTTGAGTTTTCAAAATTAGTATCAACCGTTCTCATTCTACAACTACGCTTGAAATATGTAGAGATGATGTTTTAACAAATCTATATCAAATTTGCATTTTATGTTTAAATCTCTAAAATTGGAGGCATAACATGTTTAAATGTGGTAGTTTACATGAAAGTGTGTATAAATTTCTTTGCACACACACATTACAATGTTACTCTATTTGCAAACTATTTCTTCCCCCCAAAAAATATTTCTTTATTCTTATGGTATTGAATAAAATCTTGTCATTGTATGATAGTTATTACTTATATATTTAGCCATTGGGCTGGATCTCATTTATGGACATTTTTGTGCTCACCAATCCTCTAATTTCCTGCCAAAAAAAGAAAATGATATTGATGGTGGTGATCGCTTTTAATCTCTTAGATGGACTTTCTTTAGGACATAAGTGCAGGCTATTTGATACAGACACATTTCATGAATCAATCAAAAATATTCTTCAAATATTGACCTGTTTTTATGTTTGAAATACATATGAGAATGAAGATATGAATGTATCATCAGCGATCCCATTGATGATGGAGTGGCAATCGACTTCGGTGCCATTGAGGCTTTACAGTGCTTAATAGAATATCATAATGTCATTTTCACATATGCAAATGAGACTGTTTTTTGGAGGTGACCAACCACCTTTTGCCCATATCATTTTTCTCCAAAATTTGATTGAATAATACAGTTACCAAAAAGTTTGCAGATATTTTGGAAGTTGATATTGTGGTGATGTGTATATTTTGTCAAGTTCACATATATTCTTTAGCTTACAAGGGTTTGTATATTATGGTTTTCATGTTTGATTCCTTTCTTTCTTGCAAAGTTTGATTGTTTGGAGATTATTACTCTAATATAGATTTATGTTGGTGAACTAGAGATGCACCAAAGGACCATTTGAGCTTCAGACCCATCCCTTCTAGGTCTCATTAGGGATATGCTTGTAGGTTTGTTTTCGAGGGTTGGGTTATGTTAAGAAGTTAAGGTTAATGTGAGAACCGGTTATCAATCGTTGGATGAGAATGGATACACATTAGGATGAGATGCACCGAAATGAACCGGATCAATTCCCTTCTAAGGGGCAATTCATAGGAGGACATGAGATTAAAAATGATCAACGGTTCAGATCCATTTCTCACGCTTCTCACGTTAACCTCAATTTCTCACACGATATTTGGCCTTGTTTCTGAATACTTATTTTGCCTATATTTCTTTTGGTGCTTTGACATTGATATTTGTATATTAATACCTCTTTATCATAAAGAATCCTCATGTGACTTTTGAGTTTTCAAAATTAGTATCAACCATCAAGTGTTGTCTTTCTACAAATATACTTCAAATATATAGAGATATTGTTCTAACAAATCTATGTCAAATTTGCATTTTATGTTAAGATATCTAAAATTGGAAGCATATATACTTTGTCTAAATATAGTAGTTACATGGGGTTCTTTTTTACTCTAAATCTTTGCATTTAAAATAAGGGTATTGCTACTTACATAAACTTTTGTTTTTAACATTTTTTATATAAAAAAATTTGGTATTTTTTTTAATCTCTATTCACACATTCACAACCAGCATCTTCATCGGCACCGCTCACAACCACCACAAGTCTTGATCTTTCCTCTGGTTTCTTGAGTGAGTCTCCAAATACGAAGATCACCGCTTTTGGCCCATAGTCGGAGATGGTGGTGTCGAGATTAGAGATGGTGACAGAGATGGAAGGTGATCCGAAAACTTTAAGAAAAAAAAAAACAGTTACAAAAAAAACATTAGTCAAATTAATCAACCACATATTGAAAGTGTTAATAGAGGTGTAATTGTATATTTAGCCTCACCCTTAAAATAATTATCAATATTAAGTGTCATATATATAAATGTAAATTTATATTCCATAACAACAAATAATAAATACAAACATCCAAGTCAAACAGATTTACATATGAATATGATCGAATTTGATCCATCATCCATCAAAGAATATATCAAATTAGACCAACAAAATATATATATATATATATTTGTACCATTAGGTAACCTAAAATTACTAACAAAATTTTGCTTCTTTTTTTTTGTATTAAAAAGGTTAAAGATCACGGTTTTCGAAGTGGTATATGTTTTCAGTATGAGAAATTTTGTTGTTTAAAAATATATGTAGTTTGAATGGTTCGTGTTATCTCAATATGTAGTAGTACTTCAATATTAAAAACTTTGGTGATAATTGAAAAGATCTTTTTCATGTATACCTCAAGACAAGTAAATTTATACATGATTTGGATGATCAATAATTTGTGTGAAAAAAATGACAAGTATTTTATGTCCATGCATCTACTAGCTATACATGTGGGCAACTAAGTTTGTCTGAAACTGATTAGTTAACTAAAGATGCATTGGGCTTTATCGAAGAGCGGTGGTTTCTGTAAGCGAAGGTGCATTTACCTAACACTTACTTACCAGTAATAGTCAACACTTTCACTTAACTTATCGATAAGATTTTAGTCCATTAAAACAGCATCATATACAACATTTTTATCCGGTAAGTGCTTACCGGGTAAGACTCTCGGTCCTTGTCGGTGCTATTACCCTGTAAGCTTCTCAATCTTTGTCATGTCATCCAATAAGGTAAAGTGAACCAGTAAACACTTTCCGGGTAAGTGCTTAGTAAACAGCCCCTAAGTTTCACAACCAGGTTAAAGCTTCGATTTAGAACTGGCTTAGGGAAGGGAACGGTTCAAGGCATAGTTCCGTACTCAAATCACAACTTGTCCCAAATGATCACTTTTAGGATCGAGCTCGGTTTTAACGGTGTGGTTAGTTTCATTTTTGTTTTATTTTTAATAATTGTAATTGTGTAGGTCAATTGTCTATTTTATCTCTTTATAATACACATACAATTATTATGTTTCGGTTAAAAATGGAGTTTAGCATCATATTTACACAGTTCATACTACTTATGAATCATTTTTGTGCTAAAACCTTATTGCGCTCTTCTTTATAAGATGGTTGGTTTGTTTTTACAAGCAATAACATATAGGATCAAAAACATTGATATGTATGTATAGTTTAGTAATTTACTAATCTTATCTTATCTCCTTGAATTTTGTTCCTTTTGTTTTAGGGGACAAAAGAAAATTGCATATACCAAACATTAAATAAGTTTTTGTTTAAAATTTACTAAATGCACCCGAATGAAACCTACAAGGAATGGGTTTGAAGTTCAGTTTGGCATGGTTCTTATCGGAGTAATAATCTACAAACAATCAAATTTTGCTAGAAAGAAAGGAATCAAACATCAAAAACCATAATATACAAACCATTTTAACCTAAAGAATATGTAAACTTGACAAAATATACACATCACCATCATATCAACTTCCAAAATATCTGCATACTTTTTGGTAACTGAATTATTTCAATCAAATTTTGGAGAAAAAATGATATGAGCAAAAGGTGGTCGGTCACCTCCAAACGGTCTCATTTGCATCTGTGAAAATGGCATTGTGATGTTCTATTAAGCACTGTAAAACCTCTATGCCACTGAAGTCGATTGCCACTCCATCATCCAACGGGATCGCTGATGATACATCCATATCTTCACTCTCATCTGCATTTCAAACATAAAAACAGTCAAAGATTAGAAGAATATTTTCCGCTGATTCATGAAATGCATCCGTATCCAGTAGCAATTCTGTCCTCAAGAAAGTCCATTTAGGATATTCAAACAGATCACCATCGTTTTCTTTTTTGGCAGGAAACTAGAGGATCAGTGAGCACAAAAATGTCCGTAAACAAGGTCCAGCCCAGCAGCTAAATAAGTAACAACTATCGTACAATGGTCAAGATTTTATTCAAGACTGAGTAACAAAAGTATTTTTCTGGGGAAGAAATGGTTTACAAATAGAGTAACATTGTAATGTGTGTATGCAAAGGAATATATACACACCTCCATGTAAACTACTATATTTAAACATGGTATGCTTCCAATTTTAGATATTTGAACATAAAATGCAAATTTCACATAGATTTGTTAGAACATCATCTCTAAAATGTTTACGTTAAAATCATCTCTATATATTCCAAGCGCAGTTGTAGAAAGAGAACATTTGACACTAATTTTGAAAACTCAAAAGTAACATGGGGATTCTTTTTGAGAGAGAGGTATTAGTTCACATATATCAATGCCAAATCACCCAAAGAAATGTAGGCAAAAGAATATAAGCATTCAGAAACAAACCTGCAAGCATATCCCACTCATTATAATTCTGTACAGGATCGGCATTTGTATTGGATTCAGTTCTTGATTGCTGGTTCCAGAACTGTTTATAAGTTTCTGGTCTCTGTCCCTTCTGCCACATAATGATAGGGGCCATCTCCATGGCCAGGCTTCGAGCATCCATCTGCAGAAAAGAAAGTCACCACAGAGAGCATGTATCTCGTCAGAGCATGTTAAATCATGGGTTTGTGTGCAACATAATCTCAAATAAGAATATTGAGTAAATGGTTGCATAATAAAATAGAATAAGGTTTGAATACTATGGCTCACTATTAAGTTATTTCCTATTAAAGTGCTTTTTCATACAAGGAACCCACAGAAACAAGATTTTGTGTCCATCTGACTTGTAGAAATTGCAACTTTAAGTCGAGATTTAGGCCAGTTCTAGGAAATACAAATAACCAATTAGGTCATGGGGTTTTACTGGAAAGTATCTAACGATTCTGGTATGAATTTGGTAGTCATCTTGATCTAAATAAAATGAAAAAAGAATTGACAATCTTTATCCACCACTAGTTGGGGTATGCTGGAAACAGCACATACATACAAAACTAGCCAGGGTAGGCTGAATATGATACTTACTAGAAAACAACCACATAAAACAGTATGGGTAGGTTGAAATTTGAAAACGATTCCCATAAGAAAATATATACATAAATTGTATGCATCTGTGTGCTAGCATGTAGATGCAAGGCATACAAGTAGGTATGGTATGAGTTTGTGCTATGAAAAATAGATAAGACAATCGAACACCAAAATTTATTTGGAAACCCCATGGGTAGAGAAATAAGAGTTCACTTTGAGGAATTGAGAGATCACAGTATAGAGAAGAGTTGCTCAAACCCTAGCAATGATAAATGCTCTGGGAATTGTCCTAAAGGCAAACAGGTATAGATCTGATACTGATATATATATATATAGCTATAGTAGGTGAGCCTAATCTCTCCCTACCGAACGCTAATCCTCAATTTTTTCCTTCCTTTGGCTAGCAACAGAATTATTTCCGTACGAGAGACTTGAATACAAGAAATATTCTTTGGTGTGCATAAGGGTGACTTGGTTTAAGAAATATTCTGGGTGCATAAACCATAGAGAAAGGATTTTCCTAGGCTTCCGGTAGAATATGCTACAAATGATTGAATTGATTGAACCTCTTTGGATTTTCTAAAACTAATATTGTTTCAAGCAAGCATATGTAGTTTTGGATATGTAATATGTTTTAGTATTATCATATATTAGTCTAGAGAGAGGGGGAGTGCCTTGTTGAGAAGCGATTTCTGGCTAACACGGAGCAATAATGCAGTAATGAGTTCCAGTGTCATGTAATTGACTGTGGGAAGCTTCTTCAATATGTTTCTCATCAGTGGTATGCTAGAACGGGCACCTCGCACTTCATTGTGTAGCTCTGAAGTGATTAATGGCTGAGGAAGGCTAGCCAGGTAACACTTGACAAGAGCTGCGACATCGACTGGGTTCACGCCTTCAGGTAGCGGTGCATTCAAGTCTGAAAGACAAGAAAGTAGAAAGAATCAGTTATTCGCCACAAATGAAATAAATAAAAATTTACAAAATTGAACCACAATTAGTACCTTGGTTGTATAATGACACTAATTGCTGGATGGCCTTCTTGTTTCCTTCAGACGTGAATAAATCAGGTGAATTCAGTCCTGAAAGTAACCTTCTAAGTCAACAAAAGTAGATGCAAGTATGCAACAGAAATGCAAATAGATTCTCACTGACTATACCTGATAATACGAGATAATCTGCACATTTGCTCAATACAAAAGGAATAGGCCTGGTGGATTCTTGCCGCTGCACTGTAACCTCTATCGGCACACCGAACACTGAACAAAACAATTGGATGCCTCAGCTACAACTCAAACGATCAAGTTGAAAGACAGATGACTTTTCTTTCCGGGTCTTTGCTCCAGGAAAACAAAAGGGAACTTACCATCGGTGCTTGCAACACCCTGCCAAATTAAAGGAAAAGTGAAGTCAATATATCTTAACCATTTGACTGAATAAAACAGGTCATGGAAAAGCAAATACCTTCTGCCAACGCTCAATATCAGTCAATAGGGTTTTGCTCTTTTTGGCAGTCTTCTTTGCCACCTGGACATAAGTTATTATCTCAGAGATGTCAAGGATCAGGTTAAGCGATACATAATTAAAGCACTCTTTAACACATATTTATGTATAAAAAGAGTTGCACTTTTATGACAAACAGGTAAGTGTTTAAATAAAGAAGTGAAAACATAATCAGCATAGGAAGTGTGAAGTAACAGCAAATTCCAGTGCTCCAGCTATAGAACCTAGTCTATGTGCAATCATTCCAAATATATCCTAACTATCTTTGACGTGGTTCTCAAGTGAACAATGGAAATAAATAAAACCTCAATATCAATGTGATTGACTTTATCCAAGACCAAGAGCCTTTTTCCCTTCTCAAGAACCATAAACAAAGATCCAACTTTCTAAGGTGTTCACAATTAAGTGGGCTTTTGACAAAGCATGTAGCACGTCTATATCACTGTTTAAATAGGCAGCTCATGATACTGGGAATGTAGAAGTAATAGGTAACCTACAACAATGATATGAACAATTTCACCTTTGCTACTCCAGAAACATTTGCAGATTAACGAGTAAAGGATCCATAAAAATATTTACATCAACACTGATTTCATTTATCTAACTTGGTTTGCTTTCAAAAGCTGTAATTTTCCCTTACCAGTGGTTCAAGCAACAAAAACTGCTTGATTATTAGTGATACCTGCTGTTAGTGCTAAATATACTTGAGTACATTCTGGTCAGTGTTGGATGGTTCAATGGGAACAAACCAAAATTTTCAGCTTTGTGAAATTGGAACCACTAGATGTTTGGCAGTTTGGTGGTTCAATGGTCTTGGTATTAGGCAGGCAGTGTCGATGGTCTACTCTAGGCCGAATCTTGGGCACAACACTATAACTCATAAAATCACAAACTTCCAATCAAATTTAAAGTCATTTAAGTCAAACCAATAAATCCCAGTCGATGTCAAGCCCAGATAATACTTTTTCATTCAAGTGCCTTATGTATTTGAGACTTCGAATTGTAAATAAATTTGTATTTAGTTTCTTGTCTAAGAGATTATTTTATTGGTTTTTTTGCTATTATTAGTACAGTTTCTTGTTTAAAGATATATTATATAGATAAGGTTTACATATATTATATACACACATATACATATCATATTTCTTAAAATTATTAAATATGTAAACCATATTCACGCGTTCAGTTTGGTCATGGTTTGGCAGTCGAGAAATGGAAAACCAAACCACCAACTGTGGAGGGACAAAAATATGACCAGAACCAAACTGCCATGATTTCTGATCACCGATTTCAGTGCAGTTCGGTTCAACCTTCTGATTTTTGGGTTTCTTTGTCGACCCCTAATTGATGGTAAACTACTCAAACATGTCACTTACGCTGTTTTTACTGCAGCATCCGCACTGGCATCTCATGTGGCTTAGTAATTCACATATACATTTAGATACCAAAAAAAGTTTTAACTACACAATCTAGCAGGATTAGTAGTTACCTCTTCCACTTTAACTTTCCCTACAACAACCTTCTCTTTTGTCTCTGACACACCCTTCCTCAGAAAGAAGCTAGTAGTAGCAGCTGCAGAAACAAGGCGTTCCTGCATTGCTTGTCTCGTGGATGGCTGCTGAAAAAATGACCATCGGCTTTTGACCACAGAGCCGACCCTTTCTGCGACGCCAGAAACATTGCCTTTTGCATCTTTAGCAACCTCACCCACAAATGTTCCTGCAGACTGACCAGCTTCTTTCAGCTTTGTCCCTGCATCATTCAGTAAAATTATGAAGAGAAACTCAGAATTGCAGAAACATCATATAAGTTAAAAAGGTAGTTTTGTGGCATTGATAAGTTACTTACCTGAAGATGAGAAGAAACCACTGGCCTTCTCTTGCCACTGAGGTGAAACGACTGAAGGCATGAAGCTGATTTCAGACACAAATGAGGGAATTTCAATCAGTGAATAGACTTATCTTGAGTAATTGACAATGTTACTCCTTTGTGACTAGTGTGTCACAAGGTGTATGCCAACACTTTATCCAAAAAAAAAAAAGATGTACGTCAACGACAACAAAACCTGGGTTTGAGCAATGCAAACAGCCTTTTTGCAAAATGCAAGAAATGGCTTGTGTAAAATTCCTTGCCCAACCTTGCAGGATACAATGGACGTGCTACTGGATAGACCTACCTTGTTTGATATCCAAAGCCTGCATTGAACAAGTGAGAATTTTTTTTAATTACTGAGATCTAAACATACAAATAACTAGCTAGTCCAGACAATTCTAGTAAATAGCTTTTATTAATCTATATCAGTGAGACACCGAATTTCGTTTTCAAGGTCAAATGGTGAATTAGAAGTTACTACAAAGCACATTAAGATGAAATAACAAAACATGAAACAAACAAGTAGAGACAATGAAAATGGATATTCAATACAAATGGGCATTGCTGACTTGCTATAACAAGTCGATCAATTTGTTATAAAAGACAAGGTGGCTCTCTCTTTCGCGTTTCACCCTGTTTTGGAAGTGTTCAGTGAAATAGAGCGGGCCTGTCATTTGCAACAGATTTAATCTTATTTGTTGTATCACATCAACAAGAGAACATGGCACGATGATTGCATTATATATTTTTACCCATTAATGAAGCCACCGAGTATACTAATTGCGAAGTATTTCTTAATGCTACCAAACACTTCAATCCAGAATTATTGTTGTGAAGGTGGGTGAGACTGATAGTTAAAGGCTGTTATTTCAATTGTAAACTAAATGGTGGCAAGAGTTTTTAAAACTAAAGACAGGATTAAAGTTCCATAGAATCTCTTAAAACTTTATATTCCAGGCAAAGCCATCCAAACAGTATGTAATTACTTGAGCACCAATAAACAATCTAATTAAACTAGAAGAAAAAAAAAAGTAACACGATCATCACTTTTTAGGATTGCTTTCAAATAGCTAAATAGTTCGTAAGTACTCCTGTATCGAACGGACTAATTCAAATTCACCTTTTACATGTAGACCATCTTTTTTCTCTAAAACAAAATCAAACAAAGATAATCACATCAACTATTGACCAAACAACTCCGAGTTCCGCAGATAAAAGGCAAGAACCGATTACTTACGCTACTTATATTCTTATTTCTCGATGAAATACATGATAAGAAATTGAAAGTTAACGATGATTCTTCAAACATATACATAATAACATCGGATAGCATTGAACAATAAAAATCAAAAAGTAACGAAGAAACAAACCCTAGAGAACTGCAAAACAAAATTAAATGATTTTAGGTTTTACCTTCCGATTTGCGGTTGAATGATAGGAAGATTTCTCGAAGCGAATCTTGAGGAACAGCTAAAATCAAAAGCGTTTTAGAGAAAGATGATCATTCGATTTATTTGTAGGAGAAAGTGACAGTAGGCAGGAAAATACACCATTGACTAAAAAAAGGGTGACTAGTCAGCAGAAGCAACGAGTTTGATTTAAGCCAATTAGGCTGCTGGTGTAGGAGTTCACGGTGGACTCGAGTGTATGGTAACTTCAGTTTTTATATCTGGATTTTTCTAACCGACTAACGGTAGAGATTATTAATTAAATGCTTATCCTCCAAACCAATTGAAAATTCAGTTACAAAAAATAGTAATTAAAAAATTAATATAATTGAAATTCTTAATTTTTCTCTTCCTATTTTACAACTGTAACATATTTTTTAATTCAAAGTTAGAAAATTTTCATCTTCATAACTACTATAATCTAACATGGGATCACGTGAGACCAATCTATTTTTGTGAGACCTGTAAGACCACTTTTTTATACTTGAAACTTCATGGCAAAACACTATACCTTCACAGCAAAACACTATGAAGGTTCGGATTTTTTTTACCTTTACAGTGTTTTGCTGTGAAGTTTTAAATGTAAAATCGTGGTCTTACGTGTCTCACGAAAATAGGTTGGTTTCAAGTGAATCCGACCCACTTTAATCTAGCCTTAAATATTAAAAACAGATTATTATACATAGGATACAATTGTATATATATTAATTACTCAAAATTCAAGAGTATAAATTTAAAAAAAAAAATCATATAAATTCTATAGCATAATAAACCATGACTACCTAAAATCTCTTTGTACATGTTTATCTTGATATCATACCTTATCATTATTTTATTTTTTTTAACATTGTAATTAAACTAAAATAGATTATATGTTTATTTTTAAATCTAAACTATGATAAAACTTGGAATAAAAGTTAATTTAATTTGATGGTCAAGAATGCTACATAATAAAGTAAGTGAGAATAATCTCTCTTGTCACTTATCCAATAAGCATTTGCTAAACGGACCTTCGTATTGCATCGATTAGCCCTACCTATAGAATATGTGGGATTCTTAGGCCCGAGTCCGGGGACTCTTGCCCTGTAAACAGTTACAAAAAGACTAATCCTTCAAAGCATCTCCAACGGATTCTTTAAAATAGGGAAAATTGAGATCATGTTTTCTATTTCAGTCCAACAAATTCTTTATATTGTTCTTTAAATTAAAGAAAACAATTAAACAAGAGAAAACTTCAAGTTTAGAAAATTCTCTAAAACTTGATGTGATGACTCCAGGCCATTCGTGGTCGCCCGGGGATTAGTCGGTGCGCGGCCCGAAAACCCACGATTACCCAAAAAAAAAAGTTGGTAAAGAGGTGGGTCGACTTTGTTCAAATACAAGATAGGTCTCGGGTTCGATCGGGGGGTGCTGGTCTAGCCTCAATCACTGAGTGAGTCAAAAAAATATGTTTCTTACATTAGCGTCCTTGGAAGCGGGTCTGATGTGAGACTAGTTAGGGTTAGTGATAATCAACTTTTACCCATATACAAAAGGAATGAAATAAAACAAACTAGACATGAGTGCAGATAGTTAGTTGATTGACAGCACGAGTTTGAATGTGAATTGGCAAATATACAAGTCAGAGGCGAAACTATAAAAAAATTTAGATAATGACATCATGTATGTGACTATATATAAAGAAAAAAATTTCATAAAATTGTTATAGGCTTCTTTCCGGAATCCGTGTTGGAACCCTGTCTTCAAAAAAAGTTAAAATCACAAAGCTAAGCTATATATATAAAAAGCCTGAAAATTAAGCTAAAAGGTAAAATACTTGACAAAAGCAGGAATCAAAACGGGGCCTTTTCTACAATGTTAACCATTACAAACTTATCTTAGTAGTTTAGTTTTTTATAAAAAAAATCAGTGCATCCAACGAAACGATGTAGTCGCACTCTTTCAGAAACGTAATCTCTTTCTCATTATGATGGAACCATGAAGCGGTGGACCCAAGACCTTTGTCAAGCGGTTCCACCTTTAAGGTGGATCAAATGCCTGCAAAGTCACCCCTGTGTTTTTAGCCGAATTACACCATTTCGAGGGTTCTTTTGATTGATTTTGAGGGATGTTTTTAATCTTTTTGATTGATTTCGATGAACTTTTTTGGGGGTTTTTTCTATGTCCCTGGTATATTTTTTTTAATATTTTGGAGCACCCCTTAAAGTCTTTTGTGTGCACCTTTCTTACCAAAAAAAAAAAAATATCTACTCGTAAACAATTGCACTGAATCTGCCAGGGCCTTTATAGGTCCGCCCCTGATCTCCTGGTTTCGTCCTTGATGCGAGCTCATGAAAACAAATGGTGTATATATCAGTTATAGAGCTTGCCAGGAAGGTCACATGCGATAAACGATGCGAACTTAGAGATCGCGTATATTGTTGCCATTGATCAGTCAATCCGAGTGGACCGTCTCAACTCACCTAAGAGTAAAGTGAGACTAGAAGCAGCTTCAAAGGCCACACACAAGGTTGTATTCGTATACCTCTTTGTCGCGTACGACAATGATCAAGTCATTATCGAATTATGTTAATTCAACTCGATAAAACGTGTTCAGTGATCAATATAAGTAATCGGAAACATATATGACTTGTGCATGTAGCATTCAAAACAGAACCAGTTAGCCCTACACTAACTAGATCAAATTGTGTACAAAACCAACAATCATGTTTACAATCCAACGGTCAATAATCCACGACGTTTTTCAATTGGTTTCGCAGGGATCTGCGGCTGCTGATCAACCATCATTCTATGGTAGATCTTGAGTATTGACCCTTTATGCATCATGGAAACACCATCAAATCTTCAAGATTCTGTGCTAGTTCAACCATGATCATCATAATTTGATTTCCTTGCTGTCAAATTCCTTCAAGTTTCATGCAAATCTGCTTTATGTTGGGCCTGAGAGAAGGCGATGGCGAACAACAAGCCATCGCCAGCCGAAAGAATCCCAGAACACGATCCTCGTTTATGATCAAACTTCCATCACCGTTGTTTTCATCAAGCAGAATGTCAGGATGGTACAGATCCGATATCCGGTGATCCAAGATTGCGTTCCTGAGCGAGGTTGCCAGATAAGAATCTTGATCGGGGTTTGCTTTGTTGTTAACGGGCTCCTTTCCGGTAAGTAATTCTAGTAAAATCAGTCCAAGATTGTAGATATCAGTCAACTCATTCATATCTTCCATTTTGATCAATTCAGGTGCTTTATACCCCTCGATAGCAGCTTGTTCGAGCATTTCTTGAGTTGCGGATGGATTCAAGAGTGCGTGTAGACCGAAATCTGATACAAATGGTTGATGATTTTGGCCTAAGAGTATGTTCTTTGACTTGAGATTTCCATGGACTATGGGCTTCTGAAGCCCTGTATGTAGATAATCTAATCCTCTAGCAATGCCCATCGATATCCTAGAAATGATGGTCCATTTATGGCATTCGTCTTTTCCATCTGCCCGGAGGTAAAAAGAAATCCGTCAGGTGATTAAAACTTGATAAACAAGTTGGCGTATGCAAATTTTAGTAGAAATCACTCAAATTTGCATACTAAAAACATCCGGAATGGAGCTTATTGGAGAGTTTTTCGGCCATATATTATAGTCAAAAAGCTCCGGACAAGAAAAAAGAAAAAAAAAAACGATTTTTGCATGTAACTGCACAAGCTCTTAGTATTGCTTGTTTTGCTCGTCCATCTAAGCTTGTGGGTCCCACTTTTTTAAACAGAACTCGAATTAAATATATCAGTGTGGATGCTTTAATTAGGTTTTAGACTCGGGTTACGGTGTAGAAATTTATTTCAACCCTATAAACGCTATTGCAAGTCGGGGGGTTTCTCATAATCAGTCTCCTTTTTTTTTTGGGAAGGCATAGCGGCATCGAACCAACGAACGACTACCACGAACACACGCACACACGCACGCACGCACACCTCCCCGGCGGTATCGGGCATCCAAGGGCAGCCCACTAATCCGCCGTTGTCCCGGCCCAACTTACGCTGAACCTAGAGCCCAACCACAGTCTAAGACTGGGCTGGGGGGCAGCCCAGTCAAAAGACTAGACCAACCCAAGGACTGGGTACTCCTCATGCCCTCAAATTGACTCCCCTTGGATTCGAACCCGGGTAGATTGGGATACCATCCACAATCAGTCTCCTTGTTTCTTTGTTTCTTGAGATAGAGGTAAGGTCAACATCCTACCCTTGTATCCTACCTTCAGATGAGATATACTGAGTTGGTTTGATTTGGTTTGGTTTATAAAAGAAAACACAAATGGAATTATAACCAAAGAACTTTGTTGTGATCAAATACCATTTAAACCAGAACTTTGTAGAAGCCAGATATGAATCTAAAGAATAAAGATGGACCAAAAGCACAAATAGAAGGAATAAAAAAAAGGCATAAAGGTTGCATTTACTTTAGAAAAAGATGCACACTAACACATTGCCTTTTGCTTTAGACAATTAGACTAAGCCAGGTGTCTCGTAGCACATCAAACGAGTTCTATCTACGAAGTTGGACAACTTAATAGGATGCAAAAAAAAAGCAAATAATCTTATTAGCTCTTTTTATAAAACTTATTATATAAGATATTTTTCAAAAGTGTCGTACATAATAAAAAGATTTACACCTTGTGTCTTGTTAGGCTGTCCAATTTTGTTAACGAGACTTTTTAGGTCACGTAACTTTGTCCTCTAAGGACAAAACTAGCATTATTATGATCAAAATTAGCATCTCAAGAAAGAAATTGTGAAAAAGAAAAGGGTATAGAAAAATTACCTTTAATGAATTGAGCCAAATTTCCTCTCCCATAAAAGGGATGAACAAGAAGCTTCTCACCTCTAGTTCCAGAATAAAACCCACAAATAGGGACCAAATTAGGATGCCTAATTGACCCTAGAAGTTGTACCACATGCATCAAATCTTGTACCTTTTCTGTACAAGTTGGTCTCAAGAATCTCAAACAAACAACTGAATCATTCCTCACCAAATTAGCCCTGTACAAAGTCCCATAACTAGATTTCCCAATAACTTCACCAGGGGCATCCAATATATCAACACATGTGAGATCTTCACCACCATCAAACCTAACCAAATCCCCATTAATTTCCATTTCTTGCACACTTTTTTCTTTATGTTCAAAGCTTGCTTCTTTGTCCCAAGATTCATCCTTTTTGGACCCTTTTCTTCTATACACACAAATCATACCCAAAACAATGAGTATAACAAAAGAAAAGGATAAAGTCACAATTAGTACTAGCTTCTGGCTGTTCTCCATGTGGGTATATGATCAAAAGCTCAAAAGAATCAAGAAAAGTTCAAACCCACAATGGCTAAATTGGCAATCTTCTAAAATGTGGACTTCAAGAAAAAGTGGAAGTTTTTAAAGATTCTTGATGAGGGTGAAAAACAAGAAGTTGGTTTATTTGGCTGATTTGAACAAGAAATGTGGATAAAGTTTGTGCCTATTCTCCATGTGGGTATATGATCAAAAGCTAAATAAGGGAAAAATGGAACTTCTTGATGCAGGATGAAACTCTCACCCATTGGGCTAATTTAAACAAGAAACAAGGATATTGTAAGTTTGTGGATGTTCATGATTTGGGTATTATATGATAAAAAGCTCAAAAGTCAAGAAAAACTGAAACTTGTTTATGGTTCTTGAATGCAGGTGTAGTAACAGAAGATTTTCTTGAATTCAAGTCTGACCCATTTGGCTGATTTTTAAAGAAGAAACAAAGATGAAGAGAGAATGATTGTAAGTTTTTGCATTTGGGTATATGACAGAAGGCTCAAAAATCAAGGAAAACTGGAAGAAGGTGAAAAAAGAGGAGGCTTATTCAAGTCTCACCACCTACTTTGACTGACTTGAACTGAAAACAATGTGGTTTTTGGGGTGTAAAATTATGGAATAGATTTGGTCATTAGTGAGTGGCATGTCATGAAGAAGAGAGAGATCGAAGAGACAGAATAGGAAAGTGGTAGTAAACCTGTTTAGAAGATGGACTTTCCAGAAAGGGTCTTCTGAAGAGAGAGAGAGAGAGAGAGAGAGAGAGAGAAGGGAAGAAGAAGAAGAAGAAGCCGAAATGGATTTGGAGATTCTTGACTTGTGATGCAATGTCTCATTGGAATAAGGTTAAGGAATTGGATTCATGGGGGAATTGATGTGTGTAAGCTGACCCGAAAACTCAAGGTTACAAAAAATTGTTTGAATTTTTATATGTGAATAATGTGATGCTTTAGTTTTGGTCTCGTGTCTTGATTCTTTTTAAGAAAATAAATAATATTATTCATTTTTAATTAGCTTAAATCTATTTTGTATCAATTTATATAGTTAACCATATCTTTGGTTTTAAATCCACCTCTTCACGTCTTAAAACTGTGAAAAACACTTGTCCATATATAAGTTTTTATTTTATTATATATTAACATCGCATAATGTGTCAAAAAAGAGAAGAGGTTAATACTTAGGTGTCGTTTGTTTTTTAAGAGGTCTGAAGTCTTATTTTAGTTATGATTAATAAGAGTGGTGTGTAAAAAGGTCTGAACGATTCAGACTATAAGAGATTTTTTTTAAAACAAACAACCCCTTAATAGTAACTTTACTTTTCCATTTAATTTGGTCGGACTTGGTGTAAATAGAACACCAACAAAGAAAAACATGTTTAGCCACATTTAGCTACTCTATATGAAACAAAAAAACAAACACATAAACATGTTTCTAACTATCAATGAAAACATAAAAATAAAAGTTATAATTGAATAGATCAACTCATTCAAAACATGAACTTTATATTGTTCTTAAACTATTGGTTATAGGTTCTCAAATTGCATCATTAATAAAATTAAATGTGTTTTTGTGCTAAAAAAATTTGTTACGATCTAGAGATAGGCCAAACCTTTTGCATCAATTTTTCTAAAAATAAGTTTCTATATTTTCGAAATCTTACTTATTCTTTTATGGACCAGAATTTAATTTTATAGAATTCTTTTTGAAGAATTTTTTTTGTACAATTTTAGTTTTCAAAACAATAACTATGTTTCTTAGTATTTACAAGAAAATATATGGTATTCTTAAAATTCTTTATTGTTCTAAATTTTATTTCACTTAATTATTTTCAAACAATATATTTTTATTAATAATTTACAAAATCAAATTCTCAAGTCAAATATCTTTTGGGATTTGGAAGGTATGAGGGTAGTTGGTGCCATGTACTAGGAAGTTATTTTGGTCAATATCCTATTACAAGAATGTTCATTTGATTGATGGAATGTCTTCCAAAATGTTTCTTTTATGATTTTTAATATTTTAATCATTGTATTTTTAAATTATATATGCAAGTTAATAATATATTTTGCTACTGAATGCAAATTATAAAAGACATGATACTATACAAGCTGTTTGATTGTATTAACTTGTAAAACAACATTTTGTTGATATGATAAATGATTCGATATGTCAACTCATTTAATTGGATTAACATAGATCCAATCCAAATATATATATGTTACATTTCAAACTAAAAAAAAATTAAGGGGTATCATGCTAACGTATTGCTTACAAAGAGCATAGTTACACCAGACATTTAAATATGAAACTTCTATACAATATTCTTACATTACACCTGAAATTAAAAAAAAAATGCAAATTTTAATAACAAGACGGGATTTCGTTACCAGACATTTAAATATGAAACTTCTATACAATATTCTTACATTACACCTGAAATTAAAAAAAAAAATGCAAATTTTAATAACAAGACGGGATTTCGTATGTCTAATAGTTGATCTCTTAAACTTGCATGACATGCAATTCGAGTTATGTTTTTTTCCCTTGTCGTTACTACTACCTTCATCGTCCATGAGATGCATATAACACATATATGTAAGCTACATAATTAACATATTGTCAGTAAATAACACTAAGAAAGGCTCAAAGGAATATATATATATAATATACAAACACTAGTTGTGTATTTGCGCAAAACAACAGGATGTAAAATGTTATTACAAAGAATTAATAATTGTTTCTCGTTAAAAATGAAATTTTGACACCATGTTTTTACATAAAATTGTAGTAACAATGTGTTGCAATGCTAACCAACTACCAAAAAACAGTTTTGTTGAGAATTAATCAAGCATTTATGATGATCTGCAATCCAAGTTAGAAGACAAAGAATTGTAATCATATAAACAATATTTATTTATTTAATCCAACAAAGAAAAACTTTCATATATCCATTCCTAGAAATAGAATACTTCCCTAAACACACTTATTTCAAAAGATGTGCAGCTAGCTAGCCCAAGTTTTGTTCAAAGCACATCCATTCCATTCTGCTTCTATATTACATATCCCGTTGCATCACTCGGGTATATAACTAATCGTTTAAAATGAAAATTTTAATCATTTAAAATGAAAAAGTTTATTGGATTTTTCAGAACTTTTTCTTTAACGTACTAGATATTTTACATATAATACAAAAAAGTTTATAGAAAAAACAAGAACCAGTTAGCCCAGTCCGGTTACTTGACCATATAAACCAATTATATCTTAACTGGTTACATTTTACCAGAAACATGTAAACCGATTTGCCCATCTATACTCACAAAACATAATTTATTTATATCGAACATTAATAGGAACACTATCTATTTAAAAATAATAATAATGACCAATTTACGACAAAACTACAAATTTGATCGCAAAAACCTTTTCAAATCTCGAAGCATCGAATCAATACTATAAATATGGTTTCCAAAGCTCGTATGGTCTCGAATCGATCAGAAATAAAAACATTTCCCACAAGACAGATTCATTGAAGAGCAGAAGGATATATATAATTAGCAAGTTCATAAATAAACAAGTTCCAATCCTTTCTTTTGCTCCTAAATTCAATCGTCAACATCCACACCGACCCTTCCTCCACCTTCCACCACCACGGCGGCAACCACCGCTCTCTTTCTATATCAAGGTTTTAATCCACGGCAGCAGCCGTAGATTCACCTGTCTTGACGATGGTTGGTCCATTTGTCGTTTTCAAGCCAAGTTGCATTTGTTGTTGGAAAGGAGCAGTGATGTCTTCTTGCATACGGAGAATGTGAAACTATTGTTTTCATACATATTCTGAAAGCTAAGCTAAAATACTCTGCAGGCGAGCTTTATGTGTTGTAAAAAAAACCAAGTGTTGATTCAAAGAAACATGTATGGTTTCGATATACCAAACAGCCTTGATTGATGCTGAATAGGGGTTAGGTTTTCGGGTTTGTGAGAGGTGTGAACATGAAGTTGCCGGAGAACATTGCTTCTTTATCTGCACAACATCCACAATCACATTCTCCATTTCAAATTCCATAATATAAATCATACCAAACTCATCAAAAAAGACTAACAATAATACTTCTAATGAGAAAAATTCAAGGTCACATCCAATATTAATTATATTATTATAATATTAAATTCATTTAGCTCTACAAACAAACTTCCATCATTTAATTTTGAAGGGTTTCTCTGAATTTGCAGATTTTTACACTCTCTCCTACTTTCTCCAGTTTGGAGAGAATTCTGGAGGAAATGTTGGAGCAAGAAAATAGTATATGAACTCCAAAATCTCATTTTGGAGAATCTGCTGGAGATGCCTTTCAGAAACTAATATTTGATTGATTTAGATATTGATCCAACTTTTGTAAGAAAACGATTATGACAGTTATAGAAGTGGTCTCCTTTCTATGTAAACTAGTGAATTGACAACTTTTGAAACAAGAAGCATACCAACGATCTTTGATGTCGGAAAATTGTTGAACCATGCAAATTTTATATGTTTGATTTTTTAATTTCCTACAGCTATTATTGTTGAATATATGTGATTATTGATCCTGACAACCAAAGCCTTTTTGTTAGGTATGAAAAATGCTCCATAGCTGCACCTGCTGAGGATCACTATGGCTTGTTGAAGGGTTAGTTGGTGACCAGAAAATTCTATGGCATATCGAAGTTTTACTTGTTGACTAGAAATACTACCATCCAACTTTAAGGCCAACAAATGGATAAGCTTTCAAGCAGTGATCTCCCCATATATGTCAGGGTTATATTTGCTCTAAGAAATGGATTGGGCTTGAGCTTACATACAAGTCCCAAAGAAATGCGAACACTTTCCTTTTTGGTTGTCCTAGATAATGTGACATTTCCCTTTTTGGGAAGTTTTCAATTCAACTTTTTAGCCCATTAATAATCAGTATTTGAAATTAGTAACTTTGACCTTGGTCCACATGTTTCCTGTTAATGACCTTGTTAAGAGGTATTTTAGACATTTGATCACTAGTAAACATTTTTATTAAAGTGTGCAAAGTCAAACATTACATTTCTTTTTCTTTTTTGACAAAGTATTACTAACACCAAGATATGTGGGACTGCAAGTAAGTAAAACCATGAGATGGAAAAATGTGGGGTACCTGTTAATGACAAGCAAGTACATTCTCGCCGAACATATCTTGTGAAAGCCTGAAATTTTCAAATAATAAGGTTAAAAGACTAATAATTTGAAAGTGGAGACAGGCAAATGGTGAAATGGCTCCTACCCACCACAATTTACAATATTTTCTTTCACTAACTGAAAAGGCCAGCACTATTATCCCAAATGCAATGTGAAATATACAAATATGAAGGACGGGATGTGTTAAAGACACTAGATTTTGACTAACAATGGTTTACAAGAACACAGGAAGCTGTGTGGTAGACATGTACTGAATCAAAACTTAATAGGCATTACCCTCAAGTGTTTGACAAAATATCCAAAATTACTACATGTATTCTGTGTTGTATGTTGCCATTTGCCAAAGAAGAAGATATTATCTTATTTATGGGGAGATAGAATAAATTAAACCAAGTTAAGAATTTACCAGGACAGCAGGTAATGCAGCAGGATCTGGCTTAGATGGACCATCTTCAGAGAAAAAGACATTCCTACAAAACATGTAAGCAAAATTATGAAACAAAAGCAAACAGGAATTCAGTAGCAGATCAACTCCAAACAGCAAAATGTGCAAAGATGTTTATGCAGCATATGATGTCACACCTGCTTGATATATATCTACACCATGCCAAACAGCAATATTTTATAAATATCAAAGAGGTCATGCAAGTGCAACCTCCAACAGAGCATTTTAGACCAGCATTAAATTGACGGATTTAGGCATTTAGCAGCTTTGTGCATGTACTGCTTGTTTACATCCAAATCAGATTTAGAGTTTTAGTACTCAAGGCTCAAGCTCATGGACTAAGATGCAATACTTGGCACAACTGCCTTGTTACATCATCTGGGTTTATTGAGCCAGGTTGAGCTAGCTATATAGTTCGAACAAGCTTCTAATTGCACTCGAGTCACATGACAAGGTCAGCAGCCACCTCGAGCACAATTTAGACAACGACTCAAACGATATCCAGGTCTGCCTTGTTCAAATATCAGGAACCCAACACCCACCAGAATTCCCTTAGCACATCAACTATATTTTCGCCTAATATGCTTTGCTTTTTATACCGACTCATAAAGAACGTAACTCAACCTATAGACTATAGAATACAGATTTCATCATGCAGTACAATCAATTTCCAGAACAATTATACTGGACTACGTAACTCAATACCCCCCCCAATACATTTGTTGTCCAATTCAATAAACCTCGAGTATATCTGCTTTTAGTCCACACTAGAGCATTGAGTTGTTAAAGCTCACTATATGGATGTCTAAATCTCCTCTATCCGTACCGCTCCTAGCAATAAAACTATCACAGACCCAAAACCTTTCTGTACATTAGAAACAAAATCAAATAACACTTGACACCACCCATTAAGTTCACTCGTCCCATTGCCTCGTACAGTTAAATTACTGTTTTACACAAGAGCTTGATTCTTAATGTTTATCATTTTTTAGAAAGGGTGACTATGATGCAGCAAAGATCTCCAAGGTTTTGTGAGGACCATAGGGGGAAGTCCATGAAAGCAGCCTTTCCCTTGTATTTTGTGAAGAGGCTGTTTCCATATATCAAACCTTAACTTTCCAAATATCAAGAAGTAATCTGACTCGTTGCTCCATCGCTTTCTCCAACCATCTTACCCTCACCAATGATTCTACATTAAGAAATTTTATATGCCCCATACATCAAATAGAATCAAAGTTCAGAGGTCTTATGACCAAATACAGTCACTAGCATATACAAATTAATCAAAAACAGACCGTTGGTAAACTGCAAGTGTAGGCCTATCATAAGATAATAAATCGAGACTATCTTAAACTATAAAAGGTCCGGCAGTCAAGTGGATGAGCCTAGTAGAACCTTCAATTTTCCTAGTTCTCTGTCTCATAAAAGTACATACTTCCTAAAAGATCATTAAATGCTTCAATGATGGATGCCAAAGAAACCATCCTCTGAAAAGATACAAGATGGAGCAGAAGGAATTCCAAAAACAAACAAGTAGTGAATTCCTTACTTCCATATTGCTTTCTGCAACTCATCCGGTTTAGCTTCTGGAAGCATGGCGGTATCAAAAGCAACAATATTGCCATAGAATATTTTTTCCAACTCCCTCATCCATTTAGACAACAGTAAATTAACCTGCACTCCAATAAGAAGAAAGAACTATATTACTGATATAGGATTTGTGTAGTCGCAAGAAAGGGATCCTTCACATTAATGACCTAAGCTAACAGATATGCATAAAAGATACTTAGGAACATCACTGTCCCACAATAGCTGAAACGATTTCCATTTTTCATGTCAAATGCAAGATTACTCCGTTCAGTTAATGTAATACATGAAATACCAACTTATTTGCACTCCTCCAACATTACAAAACATATTCGATTGATTTGATATGCAATTGGGTCTACAACAATCCCTACCTCAACTTGCAAGTTTTCATATTGCTCAAAGGATTAGAAACTTTCTTCCAAAAAATTTCACCAAGATTGTCATCTAATTCATTAATGTGCTACTAATATATTCCTTACTGCGGGTCAAGAGTCATTTGTTGCGACTATTACGGGGGAGAGAGTAATGAAACAAGATTAAAGATGCAATAAAAAAAAATCCTAAAAATTTAATGACATCCTATTTCAGTAGGTTCACAGCTTACTAGTCGGATAGCAAGAACATTCATTCTCATGAAAACTTTAACAATAAGAACATATTTCCATCTAGAAAGACTAATTCCCTTCTACCATTAGGAGGGCAATTAACAACAAGATATAAAATTAAAAGCCAAATAGTCCATCAATGCAGACTACCGACCCCAGCTTTTGAAGTTCTCATCTCCAGATCATGATTATAGATTTCGTACACGTATTGCCCCAATTCAACACCTTCCTTTCCTTCTGCTTTCAAGCGACGCAAACATAACCACATGTGTAATACGAGCAAGCAGAATGTTGTTCTAAAGGTTTTCTCCAAGCTAAAAACTGCATGTCAAAGTAAACTTTATCTATTAATAGATAGAGACTTTGCACGTATCTCAAGAAAGTACAACAGAAATTAAGCAAGAGCAGAATTGGTTACAGCACAAATAGCATAAAGTCTGAGTATTTATTTTAAATTATAGAGCATAGGAAATTGCAGCAAATCAGGTATCTCCTCTCTCCTAGAAAGCAAAACTTTCACCAAACTAATCACTACCAACAGGCATGGAACTATCATTTATGAAACATTTGGACAGTAAAATCGTGAATAAAACAGGATTTAGGAATAGGTTATATGGGTGTAGAAAAAATCTCAAAGGGGAAAATAGTTAGATATTGCAATTCCTGCATATGTATCTTGGTTATCTATAAACATGAACACGTCTTATCTTGTGATCCGAAAGAAAACTAAACAAAGAATAGTTGAAAAGAACAAAGAAATAAGGGACAGCTGGGACCATTGCTCCAGTTTGTTTATGATATGTACAGATCCACTCCCTCCATCTAAAATAAATGCAACAAATTCCTTTGTAGGATATCGCAAACTAAATGCTAGATTTCTATTTTTTGACAATGTGTCAACCAAAATTTACCTATTTTCCGACTACTAATAACTACAAAACATTTATTGCGTCGACTTTGGTCCACAAGATTCCTCTACCAAAACATCTTAAACTGTTTGCCTAGTTAATCGTAGTGTTCATTTTCTTTGATGGTGGATATATAATAAATTGTTCATCACAACATATATGCAAATTCATATTGGCCACTGACTACAAAGGTCAAGTGAGGGATCCATACAACTAAAACCATCTTTACATGTTTGGCATACAACACAAACCTAAATTTTAAGCTTGTCTGTTTTATGGGCATAATAACTATACAATTATAACCTAATTTCCAATCCAGATAACCTTAGCCACCAGGTAACAACAAAGCAACAACATCAAGTTGGGGATCAAAAGATTGTCTCGAGTTTATCCATCTAGAAGTTTGGTGCATACAGGAAAACTCTGAGAATGCAGAGAAATCATGGTTTATTTCTCATAGCAAATCAAATAAAATTATATTTTTTGGAATGCAATTTTGTTGGATCAAAAAAAAAGTCTAAGGTCATGTACAAACAATAAATTAAGGCACTAAGCATAGTGTTGAGGCATTTAAAAACGACAGGATTAGGCATCAACCTAACTGAAAGTAAACAATCAATTCTAGGACAATTAATTTTATTATGAAACTTCAAATTCATGGAACTAATGAACCTACAGGCTATAAATGTGGTCAGACATCTACCTTAGCAGTTGCAAAGGCTTGACAAGGACTACTTTTTACTATACTATTGGCCAACTCAACCAAATGTATGTTTGAGAAAAGTATTCTATCTTATCAAGATGAGAACAATCAAAGACTAACCGTCATAAATGGCAGGTTTATCAGATTGAGATACAACACGGCGGTAAATAACATTTGCTGCTCGAATAGACTTGCTCTGTTTGCTATAGAACAACATCAACTTGAGGAGAAACTGGCGGATACCCTCGTAGTTAGGCTCCTCAATCCTCAGAGGGGATTCAGGTGGCAAGGCTAAAGAACAAGGCTTGGAACGGAACATCTTATTCAGATTTATCTGTGGAAAGCAGTGCACCTTAATCATCACAAGTATGCAAAGCTGACAGCATGTAATAATTCATAACTCAGGTAATTTACTCACAAAAATGAAAAACTCAACAGTAAATTACCACCGATATTACAATAGAAACATTGAATCGAAAGACTAGCGCCCATTTGATATAAGAACAACCAAAAATTATTTGAAAAACTTATTGTAAGGTTACACATCCAATATCCCAAAGTTATTAGGGCCTTAGAGAAAGAAGTTAATAAAAAACATACAGATAATGATCATATTCAAGATCTTAACAATCCAGAGGAGAAAAGCAAAATTTCCATGTGAATACTGCAACAAGTTATGATTCTATTTAGACTATGTTTAGCAAAAATAAGCTAGTGTACATGTTTGGATGACCATAAGCTAGCTTATTGAAACGCTACTCAAAAGTAGCGTTTTGAAAAGCTAGCTTATAAGTTATAAGCTAGCTTATAAGCTAGCTTAGCTTATTTTTGCCAAACATAGCCTTAAAATACTCACTAAAAACTGGAAATACTGCTTAAACTCGCCTATTTACTCCGAGGCAAAATAGTACTACCTCAGCTCCACAATTAGAGTCCATTTTGCAGCCAAAACAAACTTGTTTCCAAATAGGATTCCTGCTTTAGTATAAAAATATCTTATGTACTGAAGTTCACCGCTCATGATAAAATATAACCATAATCTTAACGAATTTCAAAAACTGAGTATTATAATGCTAGTTAGAATGAAAATCCAGATTTCTAAACGAAAAGTCGGACTAATTCAGCTTCAGTTCTAAACCAAGCCAGTGAATTGAAGTCCCCTCAAACTATGATCTTCATCAAGAAAAAAATAAAAACCCAAAAAGCTGAAAAATCGACGATTGAAGTACCTCTGATTTAGCAGTATAGCTTTTCTCGGAAGCATCTGAAGCCACTGGCACCTCAACGGCGGCAATCCTAGAAATTCGCCGGCAGGGGAAAACAAACAAATCTGTAGGCATATCTGATTTACTCTGTCTCCCTGCCCTGTAAATATTAGCCAGAGTCCTGCTCCATCGAGGCATCATTGCCATCGCCACAAACCTATTAAAATAAAAACCAAAATTCCTGAAAACAGTTACAGAAACTCGAAGAAAATGAAGAGGGATTTGAGGGTGGGGTGAAGAATAAGAACAACTGGTCTATAAGCAAACACGCAGATCATAAGCACACATGGAGAAGAAAGGCATTACGTGTAGCTGTTGATACAAATGGAGATTTTCCGTCAATTTCTGTGGAAGGTCTTAAACCCTAGAAACAAATGCCAACAGAGCTCTAACGATGTGGTTTAATTTGTAGCTGATGCTAACAATAGTTTATGCTCATTCAAACATGTCTAAAAAAAAAAACTAACTTAAACATATACCAGAAAAAAAAAAAAACTACCTTATAAGCTAATTTTTTTATGCCAAACAATGACTAAGGGGCTGTTTACCAACTCTTATCGGGTAAGTGTTGTCCGGGTAAGAGTGCTGACCCGGATAAGTGCTGTCCAGGATAAGTGTTGTTCGGGTAAGAGTGTTTACCAAGTGTTTTGTGGTAATCGCTTACCGACAAAAGAATGACTATTTTACCCTCTCTTTTTTAACAGCATCAAGACAATCTTATTACCAAAACAAAGACCACAACACCAAACAAGGTCCGTTACAACAATGCTAAAACGAAGCACACGAAACAACAACCACGAAATGAAAAGAGTGTTGAATTGCGAGCTGCAAACTCAAACACACCCCCAACCGCAGACACAAAAACATATCGAAACCAATGTTTTAAAACCCGGTTTTAAGGTTGACCCGGTGTGGTGATCGGGTCACGGTCCAACCGGTCCAACCGGGTGGTTGACCCGGTTTCAAGAAATTTTATGTATTTTTCATTTTCTTGCATATATATATATATATATATATATATATATATATATATATTGGAAGGATATTTTACAACCCTTAAAAAAGTTCAAACGAGAAGCTAAACATTTTGCGAGAAGGCGATAAGTGTTTAATCATATATGATACACAAGCTTAATCATATATGATTAAACACATGTTATATTGGCAATACATAAACGTTTAATAAAAAACACAAATTTTTTATTTATTTTTTTAACCGGGTCAACCCGGGTTTTTACCGGTTTTCTCAAAAACCCGGCGGTTCGATCCGGTTCATAAATCCCCAAAAACCCGGTGATAGTTGACCCGGTCTCTCGACCAGTTCCCGGTTCAACCGGTTGAACCGGCCGGGTCGATCCGGGTTTTAAAACATTGATCGAAACACCCACAGGTCCTACAGAAACGCCTATTTTAAAAACGAAAATAAACACAACAGCCACGTCCACAACCTCCAGCAGCCTCAATCATCCTCCTCGATAACCCATTGTCGATCATCTTGAACCACACCAGAACACTTGCCATCAGCTCTCGATTTCCCGCAGCGGAGAGGACATAGACATTCTACTTGTCGTTACCCATCAATCGCTAAGCACAGATCGTAGGATCCTCCGACTGGAGCCAAAGACAACATACACCTAGGTTGTGGTAGGCACAGTTGTTGTACCTGTAGCAAACGACAACACTCCACCAGCGATGAGAACGGCAGATCCACGATCGAACACAGATAGCAGAGCACAGAATCTTTGTTTGTCACCAGCAAGCCTCCGACGCTACCTGTCATGGAGCTGCAGCTGCTCCCATCACCGATCAGACCTTCAACTTTCTTTTATCATTTTTGAACACGATTTGATTACGATTCACCCAAATCAAGTACATCACAACCCACACCATTTCTGTCCAGAACTTGAACCGCGATCCATTACCGTTCACATTTTACCCCTTTTTGTAATTATATACAAAATAAAATGTAATTATTTCTATTTTAAACCATTTAATGGAATAAAAAACCAAATTCATCTTCAAACCCATATCCAAAATCGTATCTTTTTGGGATAAAGATTCAAATCCCACAAATTTAATCCAAAATAATAACTTGATTTTCAATATCTCAACACAAATCTGTCAAAATTGAAGAAATTTGAATCAAAAAGCTAATGAATTCAACACAGATCGTATTATATTTCATATGCATCAACCTCTTAACCATTTTCATCCACGACAAATTAACAACAAAACGGTTAACAATAAAACCAAAATCGACGAGCAAAAGAAAGGAAGGGACAAAACCCAAAAGTGTTTCAAAATTTTACCGAGCAGAGAGGAGATTTCACGGACAAATCTTACCGACCCAAAAGGGTTTCGATCGATTTTACAGACAAGACCCAAAAGGGTTTCGATTGATTTCAAAACGGTGTCGGAGAGAACGGTGGCAGGAGAGAAAGGTGACAGAGAGAACGATTTCAGACCGGTGGCCGACCGGTGGGAGAGCGATGAGGGAGAAGTAGCAGAAACCTAATCGATAAGAGGAACACAATTTCAACAAAATCGATAAGAGGAACACATTCGTTTCAACAAAATCGATAAGAGGAACACAGTTTCTTTTCAAGAAAATCGAGTAGGAATCATACCGGATATCGGAGGAGCGACGATTGAGTGGAGGACCGGAGGAGGAGCGACGATTGAGCAGCATAGGAGGAGCGACGATGGAACAGCGGAGGAGGAGCGATGGGAGGAAGACAAGCGGCTGCGGGGAGTACCGTGAAAAAGCCCTAATCGCACATGTTTTTTGGAAGGGGTAGGGATTGGAAACGTCGATCTGTCCAAAAAATGACCCGGTAAGCATGATTTTAGATCTGGCTCGGTAAGAGCTCGGTCAGCACCCGGGTCAGATCTCGGTCAGTTTTTGGTATTTGGTAAACGCTCTGACTGCTGACCGAGTCAGATGTGCTGACCGAGTCAGCTGGGTCAGAAGTTAGTAAACAACCCCTAAATAAATAATCGCAATAATCGGTTTTTAATGTGCTTTGTTTAAAGAAAATGTCTTAACCTAAAAGCATGATTTTTATTCATGAGTCAAAATAATTAATTTCATATTAGTTTTAGAAATAATAAAATTAATTAGGGTGGGTCATTCAAATGTTTAACCGGCAAGTGTTTATGGCATTGTTTGGCAAAAATAATCTTGCTTATAAGCTTATCTTATTTTCTGAGTAATGTTTAAATAACCATAAGCTAATGTTGATCCAAACTCTCTCAGTGATTTGATAACGACCCTCTCCTATACTTAGTGAAAATTACGTTTTAGTATGTATTAGTGTTTCACCATCAGCGATCAGACTGAGTCTGTTCAGTTATCGCTGATAGTCTTTCTTGTAAACATTTCTATGTATTAATGTTTCACTATCAGTGATCGAACTGAGTCTGTTCAGTTATCACTGATAGTTCCTAAAGTAAACAGCCAACGTAATCCCTGAAGACAAGTTTCGCGTCAACAGATGTTCATAGCTGAATCAAAGACGAAGCTGCTGAACAATGAGAAGTCTACTAATGACCTGATGCGGATATCAGTGAAGCAAAGACAACTCTACCAATACGCGAAGGAACATGAGAAAAAGCTTCAGCGATAGCTGAACCTCTTTATCTCTGAACTTAGAGATACTCAGCTATCAAACGATCACAAAGCTTATGCCTCAAGTTTCCTTTTGTCTATCCTTGCACAACCTGGTACGATGTGTCAGAACGGACAAGTCTCTGCAACCATTCGTACAACAACTCTGTCCACTACACTGTTCATGACCCGGCCGAAAGCATGTCTCCCAAAAGTCAGTTTATCAAAGCCAATCTGTGAACGCCACGTGTAAAGTATCCTGCCATGCATTTAATGCATAGGGTATAAATAGGAAGTTCACCCCTTCATCTAAATGTGTGCTTCATCCTTGAACCCAAGATAGAAACCCTTGTTTTCTATATCTCTAAACCCCATTCTCTGAACTTCTTGTGCAATTATCTTAGTGTTTCTTTAGTTTGTTTAGATTGAGTCTGTCTTAATCTTATTCCGCAACAAACTTGTATATTGTATTTTGATTCTTCAATAAACAATATATTAAACTTTAAATTATGTGTTTGTATTCAACCCCCCCCCTTCTACAAACTTGTTTAGCACCTTCGGGACCAACAGCTAATTTTTTGATAAGCTACTTGGAGTAGCTTACAAGGAGCTTTTTGTGATTATTCCAATTATGTCCTCATTAATATTCATTTTATTATATATTAACTATTAATTATAAATAAATATTAATTATTAAAATTTATTATTATTAATTAATATTATTTGAAAATTATAAAATAAATTTTAATTATACATTGATATTAATTTTTAATTATTTAGAATTATTGATAATTATATCAAAAAATAATAATAATTATCAATATATTTTATTTATCAGTTATTATTATTATTATTGTAATTATTATTTGATTAATTTTTCCATATTATATGTAAGGTTTATTTTAAATCATAAATTAATATAGATTTTTTTTTAAATTTTGTTTAAAATTCAAAATTTATAGTATATATAATAATAAATTTTAAATCAATTTAATTAACATATTATATTATTTACTACCTTATTTGTATTAATTAATATATTATATCACTATAAATTTGTTTTAATTATACTATTAAATATTTTAATTGATTTTTTTCTAAATGTCTTTTTTGGTAATTTTGCATGCTCATAAGCTAGTTTTTGTCAAACGTGACTTTTTCATCAACTAGTTTATCAGCTACCAGCTAGCTTATAAGTCATCTGTTAGCTTATCAACTACCAACTAGTTTATCAGTTAATTTGCCAAACATAGTCCATGTCAACACTCTAAACTTATTTTACTGGATAAGATTGTATCCTATCAAAAATGTATTATATATAATAATTCATCTGATAAATATTTATCGGATAAGAGTCGTCACTCTCACTTACGTTATGTTTGGCAAACTAGTTGATAAGGTAGCTGGTGACTGATAAGCTAGCTAGTAACTGATAAGCTACCTGATGAAAAAGTGACGTTTGGCAAAAACTAGCTTATAAAATGTAAAATTATCAAAAAGGACATCTAGCAAAAATAATTAATTATAATATTTAATAATATAATTAAAATAATTTTATAGTAATATAATATATTAATTAATACAAATAAGTTAGTAAATAATATAATATGTTAATTAAAAATTTTTGAAATTTATTATATAGTATAATTTTTGAATTTTAAACCAAATTTTAAAAAAAATATATACATTAACTTATGATTTTAAAAAACCGTTACATATAATATGGAAAAAAATAATCAAATAATAATTACAAAAATAATTATAATTGATAACTAAAATATATTGATCAATATTAAAAAAATTTGATATAATTATCAATAGTTATAAATAATTAAAATTTTATATCAATGTATAATTAAAATTTATGTTATAACTTTCAGATAATATTAATTAATAATAATAAATTTTAATAGTTAATATATAATAATAGATATTATTGAGGGTATAATTGGAATAATCACAAAAAACTCCTTATAAGCTACTCCAAGTAGCTTATCAAAAAACTAGTTTATAAGAACATCTCCAACAACATTGCTAAAATAGAAAAAATTGGTTTTTTCTTTGTTATTTCTCTCCAACAGATTTCTATATGGTTTGCTAAAATAGAGAAAGCTCAAAAAATCTCTAAATATAGAGAATTCTCTATAATCTCTAAATTAGAGAGAGAAAATATTATTTTATTCAATTCAACCAATAAGATTCAATATTTAACATTTTATTTTAAGTTTTTTTAAAAAGTGTATTGGGATGATGATAAATTATGGAATATTATAATAATATAAATAATGATTGATTTTCTAAAATAGAAAAGTTGTTGGAGTTAGAAGGAAATGTTTTTAGAGATTTTGACTTTCCATTCTCTATTTTAGAAAAAAATTTAGCAATGTTGTTGGAGATGCTCTAACCTAGCTTATTTCCATCTAAACATGTACCCATAAAATAAGCTAGCTTTTTTTACCAAACAATGTCTTATTAGATGAAATTCTACATTATTATTATTGCTCTTACGGGATAAGATTCACAGCCCTTGTCGTGTTCATTCGATAAGATAAATAACTCGATAAGCACTTTTTGAGTAATTATTTATTAAACGACCTCTTGTATGTTTGTTTTTTCCTAAAAGGTGTTACAAATTTTAAAAAATAAGAGATGATATTGAATTTTGAAAGTTGGGTTGCTTGTTTTTTATAATAATTGAATGTTTGTAATTATTATTTTTGCCCTTGTAATAAAAAGAATTCTACTTTTATTTATGAATAGGTAAAATAATTATAAATAAGTCTTTCTTAAGAAGGGATGGCAAAATACCATGTATCTGACGGAAAACCCGATATTCGTCCATGTTTGACTGGGAATACACGAGTTGATCGGAGATGGAGATGGGGATACCCTCCATATCCGACCCTAGGGGTGAGCAGCGGAACTGTCTTGGAACTGCTGGTTTCAGAACCGGAACCGATGCGAGTGGTTCTGGTTCTGGTTCCTAAAACACGGAACCGATTAAGATTGGTTCTGGTTCTCATTTTGTTGGAACCGATACCCGCCGGGACCGGTTCCGGGACCGGGTACCCGGTCCCGCTGGGTACCCAGAACCGAAACCAGCGAGTACCAGTTGTTTTTTTATAATTACTTTTTTATATATTAAATTATTAATAAAATCTATTAGACTATCACCATTTACTCATTTAGGGTTTGCTTCTTTCACGACATTCAGATTTCAGATTGCCGCCACCCACCTTGTAACACCCCGACTTTCGAAAGGCATCACTTCAAGTTAATACAGAAACCGATTTATCGAGGAAAAATAAGATATTTAATTTTGGACTTGAATCATAGATTTTATAGTTTAGATAGATGAAGGATTCAATTACGAGTTCAACGGTTCTTTCCGGAGCGAAAACGGAGCTATAACGAATAAGTTACGGCCAAAACAGTGAACGAGAAGAAGGTTGGCTGGCTGCGACTATGACCAGCGACATTGCCCTGGGCAATGTCGGGCAATGTCGCCTGGCAAAGTCGTCCAAACAGTCCAGGGGGCTGTTAAGTCGCGAAAATCAGTTATTTCCTCATTTCTTCACACCCAAACTTCCCCTATCATCTCCCAAATCGTTTTCTCTCTTCTCCCTTCAAACCCTAACTCATTTTGGCTCAAATCTTTGGATTTTGTGGAGGTGGAACATCATCAAGTGGTAGGATTGAAATCTATGGTCAAGGATTCACCATCTCCATCTTCATCTTCAACCTCAAGATCATTTTTGGGTTTTCTAGGTTTTCATCAAAACCTAAGTGGTAAGTGTATCCCTTCCATTTCTAAACCTTGATATAAGTTATAAATGCTCCATTGATGGTTTCCTAGTGTTTGATTTCTCTAAATTTCTATTTGGATAATTTTGGGAGTTTTTGGTCAAAATTAGGGTTCTTGCCACATTTGGGGATTTTGGTATAAAATGTTTGGGGAATGATTCTTTGTGGTTGATTATGTTTATTTATGGTGAATATGTATGGATTTAGGTTTTGGAAGTTTTGACTTGAGAATCCAAGTGTTCTTCAAAAGAGCTCTAGTTGGGGAAAAACTACATTTAGCCTAAATCTAGCAAGGTGAGTTCAAGTTGATTTGTGAAAACGGTGTACATGTCAAAATGTTTGTTTTAAAGTGTTTTATGCTTACACAAAATTGTTAACTGCTGATAAGTTGGTTATTTTAAAGGTGTTAACTTTATAAACTCATCTAACACACATGTTTGGGATTTTGGGCACTATGATAAATAAATCATGTATTTTGGTATTTTAAATGATTTATTTATGGAAGTAGATTTTGAGTAAAGACGTATCTCGTTTTATGTTTTGGAGAAATGCATGGTTTTGTGTTACGGGACGTTTTGAAAGGATAAATGTGGTAAACTCACTTGGAAAATGATTTGTTCCAATCTAAACTACGTTGGGGTTAATTATATGTTTTGGAGTATGGGTTTATATATGTACGGGTTATTTATATTTGATTTCATTTTATGAATTTCGACGTTGGGTCTTTGGATTTGTGGAGCTTACGGCTCGGTTTGGATTTTGTTGGACTTTGAGGACACTTGTCCGTTTTAATTGCTCGATGTTGAGCGTTTGGTTAAGATTTTCGTTTACTGCATTTTAGTTGAGCACGTCATGTTTTGAATTCTTTGATTCATTCGTTTTGAGTCATGTAATGGTTTAGTTAGTGCAATGGATCCATAGGCACGATGTTCCTCTGTCCCCGTTTGGGAAGTTGGTTCATCACTTGGCACGGAATAGGCATCGGGCTCCATGGTAAGTAGGGTGTGGGCCTATACGGTCGGGCAGCGTCCCATGGACAGTAAGGTGTAATTCCATTGTGCCCGAGTTGCCCGGTTTTGGGAACTCTCAAGAAAATACCTGGAGTGGTTGACTTGATGTTTTCGAGCTAAAGACTTGGAGTAGTTGATGCTCGGTGGGTGTTTTATGTGTAACCCACATGTTTTGATTCACTACATAACTATGAGACTTACTTTGTGTTCCATTATGTACAATGTAATCGGGTCCTCCCCGTCACCAATAGGTGTGGTTTTGGTTATGGAGTTTTATAATCCATGTTTGTGGAGACATTTGAGTATGGGTATTTATCTATGTTTTAAGGTTTCGATTATTGAAACTCATTCGAGTTATTGGGATATCTTGGAAGTTTGAGTTATCTACGTTTTCAACGTTTGATCATTATAATATTATTTATGTTTTACGTGCGCCTTGGGTTTTGGCTTTATTTAAAGAGGCGTGTGTTTTATGACTTTTATCACAAAAAGGGGTGAATGATGAAAGGATATTGTTTTAAGATTTAATGTACTTCATTTCTAGTTGTTTCCAAACTAGTTGTATTGCATTTTGGGAAAATTATGATTTTAAATAACATTCCTAAAGTTATCGCTTTATATATCTCTAATGAAAACTCTTGAGCTCACTAGGTGTTAAGCCTAACCTTTTTATTTGTCGGCATGTGCATCAGGTGCCAGTTGGGGTTTGGTTCTTGCAGTACTTTGAAGAGTTAGAGTAAGTAGTTTGGTGAAGTCTTCCGCAGTTGGAGATAGTGACTATTATTGGGTTCTAGTAACACCCATCTTTATCATAGACTGTATATGTAGAATTAATGTGTATATTGAGGTTGAATATTAATTTGTGCTATAGATGAACCGTTCATCGATGTATTTAGAAAATTTTTAAATTAGTTGCTATTTCCATATTTGAGGGTGTTACACACCTCCTAAACATCATATTAACATTTTTCCCAAACTATTGCCGCCTCCCACCTCCATCGATTATAGATTGAACACGTTTCTCCATCGATTTCTTTTACCAAATCTGCAAATCGATGAAACACTTTTACCAAATCTGCAAATCGATTGTGCAAATTTAAGATTTCTCCATCGATTCTATATGTGGAACATCTCATCGATTCTGCAGGTTAATCATCTCCATCGATTCTTTAGATCGATTTCTGCAATGGGATTTCTGCAGGTTACTCATCTCCATCGATTTTGCAGGTTCGAATCATCTCCATCGATTTGAAGGCAAAGGGATTTATGCAAAGGGATTATTCAATCGTTTACCATATCTGCATCTAATAGACTAACACCGTGTGGTGCTTGACTGCTTGGGACAACGAGAAGAAACCTTCAAGGTATCATACAGTTGATTTCATATTTGCTTGACTGTTTGCTAATTGCTATAATGCTATTTGCTAATGGTAGTTGATTTCTTTATTTGATTTCATTATAATAAAGTAAGAAACCTTCAAGGAATCAAGGTATCGTACAGTTGATTTCATTATAATAAAGTAATAAACTAACAATGGTAGTTGATTTCATTGTTGTTGTTTTGTTTCTTGAAAACATTACTGTTGGTTTATGGTTTTGAGCAGATTGAGTTACTCTTGTTTGTTGATTCTTTTTGCAACCGGGTACTCGGAACCGAAACCGGTTCCCAGCGGTTCCAAAAAAATGAGAACCGATGCATCCGGTTCCGGTTCCGGCATCCCAGGAACCGTCGGTTCCGGTTACGAGAAAAATAGGCGGGTACCCAGTTATGCTCATCCCTATCCGACCCCATACCCAACCTTGTGTATTAATTATACATTTCTATGTATATATATATATATATAGTGCATTTCATTTGCAAACCAAACAATTCATACAAACTATACAAACCAATCTTAGACGTTTCATCAAGTCTAATAAATATATGATTTTATTATATTTCCTAATCTAAAGTCATGATCATAATTAATGAACTTATCATCTTCCATATATATCACAATCATTATTAATGAATCATAAATCCAAAAATATATCTATTGTCTCCTAATTTAGTGGTTTGCAAAGTTTGCACGAATTACTTGATTTACAAATGAAACACAACATATATATATATATATATATAGCCATAGGTTTAAATGAGAAATATTATGTAACACCCGGAAATTCTCAAGGTAAGTATTTGTTCCCTTACCACCTTAATTGTGTGTATTGGAGATTATGTGCCTTTATGTGTATTTATTGATCGTTGTTATATTGATATGTTATGAAAACTGATTTACCATCTTAATCGTTCAAACCTCGCGTTCGTTATCGAAATTGGTTAATTTTCGGGAAGTTGGGAGCATGGTGCGACTATGACACGCGACTGTGACATGGTCACTGTCGCCGTGTCAATATCGCGTAAGGTGTACCGCGAGTGGGGTGTGTTCGGCGACAATGCCACAGCGACAATGCCCTTGGGCAAAGTCGCAGGGCAAAGTCGCGAGGTATGTACCGTAGGTGGGGGGTGAGACTGCGACAATGCCTCGGCGACAATGCCATGGGCAAAGTCGCGGGGCCATGTCGCCCGCGTGGTCCAGTTTCCTGTTTTAAGACCTATCTGATACCTCATTTCACACTTGCACTTTACAAAAATGGGAGAACTCATCTTGGAGGCGATTTTGGGGCTTCTTCACCTACCTCATTTATTTTTCTAGGGTTTGGGTTGTTAGGATCATTTATTGATCATCAAGCTTCATCCAAGTTCATTTATTGAAGATTCTCATCAAGTTATCCCTCTCCTACATCAAGTGTTCCTTTGGCAACATCTAGGGTTTCATCTTTTCTAGGTTTTGGTTCAAAAACCTAGATTGTGAGTAACTAAATCTTTGTCAAAACTAGATACACATCATATGCCTCTATTTATGATTATTTATCTCTATATGTTCAAATACTTGGGATTTTCTTATGAAGGAATGTTGGAAATATGGTTATATGTGAAATGTCATGGTCTACTCTAAATGTGCAAGTATTGGGACCTTTTCTCTTGGATTCATAATATGTACATGTTGATGTGATAAATGTATACATGTTTCGATATGATGATGGTTTCTAGTTGGAACACCTTTTAGGTAATATATAATATGCATGATGAGCATGATTATCTTTTGGGTCTCATAATGGACTTATGTGATAGGATGGTAACATAGTACCCATGGTTGGTATCGAAATGTATTGGTTGAAATATACCTCAAGACCTCCTATATAATATGTTGGACGAACCAAGTCAGTAGATACTAGGAGGATGTAGTCTTGGGCGCCACCGTGATGGTATGTGCCTAGACCTCCGCCATTCGGGGTAATGCCATGGTTGTAGTCCTCGGATGTGTCGGGCCTTTTGGGTGTCTCTCGTTAGAGGGCATCAAGGTATATCGATTCTTTGGGTGGAACTTGATTGGTGCTATGGGTCTCCCCTATTGACTCCATATTTGTTGAACTGTGGCTAACTGCTGATAAGAATTGTAATTGTTCATGCATGCTTATGTTTGTTCAACTCACTAGGCTTTTTGGCCTAACACTTGTTTGGTGTCGATGTGTATCTCAGGTTCTAGCGACGCCGGTTCTAAGCTGGCATAGTTGGTTGGTGAGAGCTTGGGGGAAAACTCGCAAATGGACATACATTGGATAGAAGAACTTTTGGAACTATAGATAACAACCCTTTTGTAATCTATTTTCTAGTTGTAGAAATTAGATTAGCTGGTTGTTAATTTATTATCCGTTAAATTACAATTGTGATTTAACAGGTTGTATATTTTCCCATTTTTGGGAGGCTCTTGCTTTGGCAATTCTACATACCGCATGTCCATTTTTTGGATTTTTGTTATCCCTATTTTTAGGGTGTTACAAGTTGGTATCAGAGCTTTAGTTTAAGTGAACTAGGTATTGTTTTAGCATATCTAGACTTAAGCTTTAGGCTTCATAGTTTCACTGTCCACTTGGGGGAGGAATCCTAGGTGGGGAGAGCGTTAGGATTACGGAATTACTTTAATTGAAAGTTGTGGTGATGGTGACAAGAATTCTTGTGTATGGTTCGTTCATAATTTCACTTAGCTACTGCTATTATGAATGCATTGTTACGTGAGCATACTTGGTTTACTATTATTATGATAATTGATGAAGGTATTAGTACATACAACGAGTTCAACTTGTTTAGTCTTTTCTTGTGGGCGGAAACCGAGGGAATTCTTTTGGATCGACGGCGCGAGTCGAGCAACCGTCGAGAGCATCGAGCCGAGCTTTTCGGATGACTACCGAGGAGGCAAAGGAGACTGCTGATGTTGTGTCGGGTACGTTCCTAGTAAACTTCTTGCCAGCTCGTGTTTTGTTTGATTCGGGTGCTACATGTTCTTTTGTTTCGGAAGTTTTCTGTAAGCAATTTGTCACTCCTGTTAGTGTTCTTCCCGATGCATTAGTAGTAGAGATAGCTAACGGGGATCAAGTGATCATTAGATACCGGTTTTGTGATTGCACTTTAGAGATTGATGGGAATCCGTTCGGAGTAGATTTACTACCCATGGCTATAGGAGGGTTTGATGTGGTCATAGGCATGGATTGGTTGGTAAGGCATAAGGCTGACATCTTTTGCTCCAAAAAGATGATCCAAGTGCCCTTGCCGGAAAATGGTGTGGTCACCATCTACGGGGAGAAAGGGAAGAGGAGTAATCCTATCATATCTTCTCTTAAAACTCGCAAATTCCTAGCGAAGGGTTACCCTTCGTTTCTGGCTTATGTGGTGGACGCGAAGAAAGAGAAGAAGTTGGTAGAAGACGTGAAGGTCGTGCAAGATTGTTCTGATGTCTTCCCGGAGGACTTACCCGGGTTACCGCCGGAGCAGCAAGTAGAGTTTCAAATCGACCTCACACCGGGAGCGGCTCCGATAGCTCGTGCTCCTTATCGATTGGCACCGACAGAAATGAAAGAGATGATGACGCAACTGCAAGAGTTGTTGGAGAAGGGCTTCATTCGACCAAGTTCGTCACCGTGGGGAGCACCGGTGTTGTTCGTGAAGAAGAAGGACGGATCCATGCGGATGTGTATCGACTACCGAGAGCTAAACAAAGTCACGGTGAAGAATAAGTATCCTTTACCTCGCATCGACGATCTCTTTGATCAACTTCAAGGCGCGAGATGCTTCTCAAAGATTGATCTTCGATCCGGTTACCATCAAGTAAGAGTGAAGAAAGAAGATATTCCGAAGACAGCGTTCCAAACGAGATACGGTCATTATGAGTTCTTGGTGATGCCTTTCGTCTTAACCAACGCTCCGACCGTATTCATGGATTTGATGAACCGTGTGTGTCACCCCTTCTTGGATAAATCCGTGATCGTCTTCATCGACGATTTTTTAATATATTCAAAGGACGAGTCCGAGCATGGACAACACTTACGGGAAGTGTTAGAGGTTCTAAGAAGGGAGAAGTTGTTTGCGAAATTCTCAAAGTGCGAATTCTGGCTTCAAGAGGTGCAATTCTTGGGGCATGTGGTATCAAAGGACGGAGTAAAGGTGGACCCGACAAAGATCGAGGCAATGATGAGTTGGGAGCCTCCAACAAGTCCGACAGAGATTCGAAGTTTCTTGGGTTTGACGGGTTACTATCGACGTTACATTCAGGACTTCTCCAAGATAGCTACACCGCTCACTTCACTTACAAAGAAGAACGTCAGGTTCCTTTGGACCGATGCACAAGAACAAGCCTTTCAAACGCTCAAGAGGAAGTTGTGCGAAGCTCCGTTCTTATCCTTACCCGAAGGATCATAAGACTTTGTGGTGTATAGTGACGCTTCCAAGATGGGGCTTGGGTGCATACTAATGCAAAGGGGGAAAGTAATAGCCTATGCGTCGCGACAATTAAAGGATCATGAGAAGAATTATCCGACTCATGAATTGGAGTTAGCGGCGGTAGTTTTCGCGTTGAAGTTGTGGCGACACTACTTGTATTGGACAAAATATACTCTTTTCACGGATCACAAGAGTCTCAAGTACATCTTCGATCAAAAGGAACTCAACATGCGACAAAGGAGGTGGCTCGAGCTTTTGAAGGATTACGATTGTGAGCTACTTTATCATCCCGGTAAGGCCAACGTGGTGGCGGATGCATTGAGCCAAATGAGCTATGATGGTGGTGTCAAAATGTCCCTTACAAGGATCGATGTGGTATCGAGTTTGTTGGGAAGTGTAAAGGCGAGTCAAGTGGAAGCACTTAAAGAAGAGAACCTCAAAGCCGAAGTCATGGTGAAGCAAAAGGAACTCTTAACGAAAGACGGTCGTGGACTCAAACTCTTTCAAGGACGAATTTGGGTGCCGAAGTTGGGAGGAAATCGGGAGTTACTTCTTGATGAAGCGCATAAGTCGAAATATGCTATACATCCCGGTAGTACTAAGATGTATAGAGATTTAAAGTTAAATTATTGGTGGCCGGTGATGAAGCTAGATGTGGCTAGCTATGTGGAAAAGTGTGTCACTTGCCTCCAAGTCAAGGCGGAACATCAAAGACCGTATGGAAGTTTACAACTGTTGTCCATTCCCGAGTGGAAGTGGGACAACATCACTATGGATTTTGTAACGAAACTACCGAAGACCTTGCGTGGGCACGGCACCATTTGGGTAATCGTTGACCGATTGACCAAGAGTGCACATTTCCTTGCAATGCGGGAGACTTTGCCAATGGATAAATTAGCCAAACTTTATATTGATGAGGTGGTGTCGAGGCACGGAGTTCTGCAATCTATCGTGTCGGATCGGGACAGTCGTTTTACTTCGAACTTTTGGGCTAGCTTGCAAAGGGAGTTGGGTATTAGACTGAATTTGAGCACGGTGTATCACCCTCAAACGGATGGTCAAAACGAGAGGACAGTCCAAACGTTAGAGGATATGTTGAGGTCGTGTGTAATAGATTTCGGGGGAAGCTGGGATTCACATCTACCTTTGGTAGAGTTCGCGTACAACAACAGTTGCCATTATAGTATCAGAATGGCACCGTTCGAGGCATTGTATGGACGGAAGTGTAGAACCCCGGTTTGTTGGCTAGAGGCAGGCGAGAAGCAATTCGTCGGGCCGGAAATTATTCAGGAGACGTCGACAAGGTGAAAGAGATTCGTGAGAGACTAAAGGCGGCGCAGGACCGACAAAAGAGCTATGCGGACAAGAAGAGAAGGCCGATCGAGTTTCAAGTGGGCGACCGAGTCATGTTGAAAGTATCTCCGTGGAAGGGGATCAAACGTTTCGGGAAGCGTGGGAAGCTTAATCCTCGTTTTCTTGGACCCTTCGTTATTTTGGAAAAAGTTGGGTTACAAGCCTACCGGTTGGACTTACGACCGGAAATGGATGGAATACATCCTACGTTCCACGTGTGCTACCTTCGGAAATGCCTAGCCGAGGAGGAAAGCGTGATTCCTTTGTCGGAAATTCGGGTGGACAACGGGAATCGTTGTGTGGAAGAACCAGAGTCGATTTTAGAATCGAAAATAAAGAAGTTGAGGCATAAAGACGTGGTTATGGTTAAAGTCCAATGGAAGCACCATCGGGGTGCTAACATTACATGGGAGTCCGAAGATGATATGAAGAAGCGATACCCTCACTTGTTTACCAGATTTCGGGGACGAAATCCCAATTAGGTGGGGAGTATTGTAACACCTGAAAATTCTCAAGGTAAGTATTTGTTCCCTTACCACCTTAATTGTGTGTATTGGAGATTATGTGCCTTTATGTGTATTTATTGATCGTTGTTATATTGATATGTTATGAAAACTGATTTACCATCTTAATCGTTCAAACCTCGCGTTCATTATCGAAATTGGTTAATTTTCGGGAAGTTGGGAGCATGGTGCGACTATGACACGCGACTGTGACATGGTCACTGTCGCCGTGTCAATATCGCGTAAGGTGTACCGCGAGTGGGGTGTGTTCGGCGACAATGCCACAGCGACAATGCCCTTGGGCAAAGTCGCAGGGCAAAGTCGCGAGGTATGTACCGTAGGTGGGGGGTGAGACTGCGACAATGCCTCGACGACAATGCCATGGGCAAAGTCGCGGGGCAATGTCGCCCGCGTGGTCCAGTTTCCTGTTTTAAGACCTATCTGATACCTCATTTCACACTTGCACTTTACAAAAATGGGAGAACTCATCTTAGAGGCGATTTTGGGGCTTCTTCACCTACCTCATTTATTTTTCTAGGGTTTGGGTTGTTAGGATCATTTATTGATCATCAAGCTTCATCCAAGTTCATTTATTGAAGATTCTCATCAAGTTATCCCTCTCCTACATCAAGTGTTCCTTTGGCAACATCTAGGGTTTCATCTTTTCTAGGTTTTGGTTCAAAAACCTAGATTGTGAGTAACTAAATCTTTGTCAAAACTAGATACACATCATATGCCTCTATTTATGATTATTTATCTCTATATGTTCAAATACTTGGGATTTTCTTATGAAGGAATGTTGGAAATATGGTTATATGTGAAATGTCATGGTCTACTCTAAATGTGCAAGTATTGGGACCTTTTCTCTTGGATTCATAATATGTACATGTTGATGTGATAAATGTATACATGTCTCGATATGATGATGGTTTCTAGTTGGAATACCTTTTAGGTAATATATAATATGCATGATGAGCATGATTATCTTTTGGGTCTCATAATGGACTTATGTGATAGGATGGTAACATAGTACCCATGGTTGGTATCAAAATGTATTGGTTGAAATATACCTCAAGACCTCCTATATAATATGTTGGACGAACCAAGTCAGTAGACACTAGAAGGATGTAGTCTTGGGTGCCACCGTGATGGTATGTGCCTAGACCTCTGCCATTCGGGGTAATGCCATGGTTGTAGTCCTCGGATGTGCCGGGCCTTTCGTGTGTCTCTCGTTAGAGGGCATCAAGGTATATCGACTCTTTGGGTGGAACTTGATTGGTGCTATGGGTCTCCCCTATTGACTCCACATTTGTTGAACTGTGGCTAACTGCTGATAAGAATTGTAACTGTTCATGCATGCTTATGTTTGTTCAACTCACTAGGCTTTTTGGCCTAACACTTGTTTGGTGTCGATGTGTATCTCAGGTTCTAGCGGCACCGGTTCTAACCTGGCATAGTTGGTTGGGTGAGAGCTTGGGGGAAAACTCGCAAATGTACATACATTGGATAGAAGAACTTTTGGAACTATAGATAACAACCCTTTTGTAATCTATTTTCTAGTTGTAGAAATTAGATTAGCTGGTTGTTAATTTATTATCCGTTAAATTACAATTGTGATTGAACAGGTTGTATATTTCCCCATTTTTGGGAGGCTCTTGCTTTGGCAATTCTACATACCGCATGTCCGTTTTTCGGATTTTTGTTATCTCTATTTTTAGGGTGTTACATGTTAAGTGTGTAATAAATAGAGAAACAATCATAGTTATTCATACGGTCAAGATTGGATTTGACTGGTCAAGAATTGCGACTTTGACTAGTAAAAAATTGTGGCTATTCTAAAAATAAAATGACAGTTTCGTAGCTTTTACAAATACACATGACAAGTTCATATGTGAATCTGTGTGATTCACATATGAACTCTTTTTTAACTGATTCACGATTAAAGTTTGTGATTCATATATGAACTAATTAATTAAAGGTTCACATGTGAATCAATTGAACTAATTAATAAATTCCCATATGAACTAATTAACTTGTTCACATATGAACATATAATTCATATGTGAACTTATTTGTCGTTTATTTGTAAAAGTTATGAACCTACCCCATATATTTTATATAGACCATGTGAGGAATTATCTGGTGCTTCACAGTCAAAGCCGCAAATGTTAACCAGATGAAGGACTAAGATCATTTATATATTTCTCACACACTTAGCATTTCTCATTTGACCCCCCCACACACTCTCTCTCTCTCTCTCTCTCTCTCTCTCTCTCTATATATATATATATATATATATATATATATATATATATATATATATATATATATATATATATATATATATATGGGAGCGATCAATTGCAAACCTCTCTTACATTGAAAACTTTGAACACCAATTCTAACCAATGAGAAAATTTCTTTTTATTTTTGGTTTATTTTAAATGTAAGGGTAATTTGGTATTTTTCTATTTAAACGGATATTTATGGTAGTTAGATAGAGGAGTTAATTTTGGATAACTACCAAATAATTATGGCATTTATATTTTTTTCAATTAATTGGTATCATCCGATAATAATGAGTTTTTTTAGTAGAATTAATTTTTTATGACATTCGTTTGTTTCTTAAAAATATGGGTTCTTCTTCTTCGAGTAATGGAAAATTCTAGTTTCATTTAATGAAACTTATGTTCGGGATATATTCGAAAATGATGAAACATTTTTATCTTCATTTGTTCCGCTGATTGATGGCGTCGATGTTTCTTTGAATGAGGATTTTGATCGAGGTGAGTCTAATGCAGATTGAAACGATGGTATATTTTTTTCTTCTATGGAGTTGATGGCGTTCCGATGTTGAGTAATGGAAAATCCACCTTCCGACGATGAAACATTTCAGTCATTGTGTTCCGCTATTAAGTAATGGAATCTCCGCCTTTCGACGATGAAACGTTTAAGTCATGGCGTTCATGGCGTTTCACTGTTGAGTAATGGAAAATCCGTTTTCCGACGATGAAACGTTTCAGTCATGGCGTTCATGGCATTCCGCTGTTGAGTAATGGAAATCCGTCTTCCAACGATGAAACGTTTCAGTCACGACGTTCCACTGACAGATCCAAACGATGGTAATTTTTTTCTTTTTCCGATTTCATGTACGACGTCAACCATATGGATCGTTTTAGTTGATGTTTTTTTAGGTGATGAAATATGGCGTAGTTTAATTACATATTACACACACAATGAACCTAATTTCACCGAAAGATTCGCTTTGTTTCTGAATTAGTATCTATGGACCCTAATTTTATTGTTGTTTTGTAAGTGAGATTCATTATTATTTCATGTCAATTAAATAAGGAAAAAAGTTCCAGCACATATTACACACAAAAAAAACAAATCTTGGTTTTTAAATTAGAATATAAAAATTACAATTAATATTAATTAACAATTAATAAAAGAAATCATGAGGATCAAGTTACCTAATTAACTAGGGTTTCCATTCTAAAAATGGACTACTTTGCCCTTCACACATATTCCGTTTTGGACACATAATATATCGTTTTGAAGCTCTCATATAGGAGAACATAAACCCACAAAAAGTTAGATATATACAATACATATACATGTATTTATTTGTGTCCAAAGTTAGTAAAAAATCACAATTTTTACTAAAATTTTCCAACAAACCTTTATATCTAAACATAAGTAAATTTAGTCATGTTATATCAATAATAATAATATAATAAACATATAAAACATGGGCTCCTGATTTCCAATGATACAAGAGTTCTGATCAGAATCCAAAATCTGAAACAAAAAACCCTCATTTTGTAATTGCCAAAAAAATAAAATAAAATCAGATGATAAAATATTACAAACAACTGCAAAACTTGGAAGCCACAAAAACTTGCTGCTATTTAGAATGTTACAAATACTGGCGAAGGCTTTCTCCGCTCATCGTCTCCATTTCCTTTAGAATTTCTTGAGCAAGCGATTTGACGGATGGCTCCACGTCTTCCAGCAATTCGCCAAGGAAAGGTAGGTATGGTCTCCTCGTTCCCAAGAAACCAACACATCATCAACACAATGTGGTGTGGTGGAATTCAGTCAGTTGGTTATGTTAGCTAGGGTTTGGAGGTTCTGGTTCCTTATTGATCAATGAGAATGGGTTCAAAATCTTACCTACATGCTCTGAAATCTGTGTGATTGCATGTCGCCACCACCACCAACTAAGGCTATGTTTGGAAAAAAAAAAAAAAAAAAACTAGCTTATAAGCTATAAGCTGACTTTTTTTCATGATACATGTTTGGATGACCATAAGCTAACTTATTGAAAAGCTACTCATAGTAGCGTTTTGAAAAGTTAGCTTATCAGTTATCAGCTAACTTATAAGTTAGTTTGCCAAACAATGCCTAAGACGTGATCATTGTTGTTGTAACCTAAAAATGGACTTCACTAAACTGGGCCTGACCTGGAGATAGTTGTGTTGGGTTAGGGCCTGGGATCAGAACCGATTCGGCTCGACAGTCCGGAATCGGTTACAAGAAAAATGAGGCTCGATTCATTTGGCTCTAATTCACAAGGACTGATTTTTCCATGTATATTTAATATGTACAGATTATTTCAAATTCTTATATAAGTTCTTAAAAAAGGAAAAAAAAAAAGGTAATTATAATATTTAAAGTGTCAGTTAGGGGCGTTTACCCAATTGCTTACCCGGTAAGCGCTTACCAATAGAACTCGACACATTAACTTACTTTACCGGGTAAAATTGTAATCATCACAATGGTATCGTATATAACAATTTCCTGGTAAGCTCTTACCCGGGTAAGAGTTGTCACTCTCACTTACCGGGTAAGACTCTTCATCCTTATTACCACTCTTACAGGGTAAGATTCTATGTTCTTGCCATGCCGATCCGGTAAGGTAAATACCTTGGTAAGCACTTACCGGATAAACGTTTAATAAACGACCCCTTAGTATTTAATTTCAAAAATCATAATTATAAAAACTTGTATAAAAAATGGATTCTTTTCTTAACCGGGATAGGATTCGGGACCGATTATGAAGGACCGAGGCCGTTGTCGGGCCTAAGATTAGTCCTAGTATATTTGGTCGGGACCGGGATCCACCATCCCCGGTGCATCTCATTCTAATGTATACCAATGGTTGATTACTACTTCTCATGTTAAGTCAAATTTTCACCGGAACCCAACCCTATGTATATGTGTGTGTATACATAGATAATATATATTTTTTTGGAAGAGAATATATTAATTAAAATCAAACATAAAGTATGAAAAAAACTTAATAATTTTTATTTTTCAGACTTAATTATGGATTTCATCCCTATGGTTTGTGTGGCTATTACGATATTGGTCCCTTGAGTAAAGACAAAAAGAAGGGAAGGACGAAAATGCCCTCAAGGATAACGAAGGAACTGGATGGCCGTTAAAGGGAGGGATCAATTCGCTATAAAACAACATATGACAAGTCCTAATCTGTAATAAATGAAGTTTAGGAGACATTTTCATAAAAACCAGCAAACCACTGAGACCAAATCCATAATTTACTCTATTAGAAATTATTATAACCAACGCACAATATAACCAAAACTTGTAAATCGGTTTCTGGCTTTGTTTTTCTTCTTGTCAGCTGTTTGTAATAGCTTTTGTTCAGTATATAGAAGTGTGTTTAAAGGGAAGAAATAAGTTTTGAGTTGATCTAGAAAAGAAAAGAAATCCCAAAGTTGGGTTATTTTCTTTAAACCAGAAAGTTTTCATGAAATATCTAAAACCACTTTTTCATGTTTCCTAATAAATTCATGACAGAAGAGAAGTTGATCATGGCATATAGTGCAACAAAAACAAAAAAAATGAATATAGAAAGTGATGAAAATTACATTTCGGAAAAAAGTTGACGAAAGGATGCATTCCGTATTCTAATTCAGAACGACCCTTCAAGTTTCTTTTATGGAAACCTGTCCACAAATCTCGTGCCGTGTTATCGAGTTTTTTTAGGAGCGAAAGAAAAATAATGTTGATTTCCCTCCAAAACTTCTTGCAAATCACTTTCCGAAGATCTCTTCCTTCTCTTTGGGATCTAATATCGATTCGATAGATGCCTCATCTGGATACGGGAGAAAATGAAATCTTTTTATGAAATTACATATCTTACCATCAATTACAACCCTTAATAAAATCAATTAAGTTATATTTGTAAAAATTACATCTTTACAGTAAAGAACATGAAGATTTATTTTATGTATTTCTTTCCCATTGTCTCTCAAAAACACAAGTAACCTGACGGTTTTACCTAAAAAGAGTCACCAATCTGGTGTCGTTTAGGTCAATTCACTTGGTTATGTTCCGACCTACTAGGGTTTCATCATGAATAATATATTGCGTACAATAATATTCAAAGGTTCTGGTCCCTTATTCACCAATTCTGCAGAAGGCACTTGTATTGTATGAGATCATATATAATAATCTATTTTCCATTTAAGCAAAGTTGCTTCGCCCCGAGGGCATGTCAATAAGGTTCTAAAACATGATTAATTTTATTTATTTGTATTGTTCATGTTTGTTGCCATCAGATTCTCTTCAGTTATGACTTTAGCTGTAACATGAAAAGCTGCTAGATTTAGATCTTTTATGGAAACTTTGTAATGACTATAAACCCAACAATGGAATTGCCATTTCACACGTGTAAGGGTTTTAGAGGAAAGAAACAAACACAATAAAAATCTCCCATCCTAAATTATCACGTGCATCATTTGCCCTTTTTACCTTTACCCTTTTTATTCTTCTTCCCCTTATTGTAGCTATTTCCTTTTTCTTTCTTGTTTTTCGCCTCCTGAGTGTTACTACCGCTCTTTTGTTTTCCTGACACCAAGTCCGGAACCATTCCCATCTTTGTTAACTGTTTCCTCCTCAACGCTTGTGTTTCTGCTCTCTGACACTACCACCTTTTGTGGTTCCTCGCTCATGCCAGACTGCTTCAAGAAATCATCGATCATCGGTCTTCTACTCTGCAGACCCTCCACAACTTGTTGCAAACTTTTAGTTTCATCTTTTGAGAAAACTAAATCCCCCACTTCATATTCACTGAAAATTACAAGTCCAGACACCCATAAAACTTTCAGAAATATCTAAATGCATGCACATTAAAAAGAACAGAAGAAAACTGATTTCCCTATATTTAGATACTCAAAAGTCTAACCTTGCATCAAACCAACAAGAAAGCAGCTTCAGTTCATCAAATGCACAACGTACTTCACGTAAAAGTGTTGCATCTTCTCCAACACATGTTTTTGCATTCGCAAAAGCAGTTGCTAAGGCATGTACGATTTTATCCAACTCTTTCTGGTAAGAAAATATATAGAACATCACAAGGCAATCAAAGTGTTTACACTTACGATGATAAAACTAACCACCACCTGTTACTACCTTGATCGTAGCTGCATCAGAAAACGAGCTCTGTGACTCTCCCTTGGTCGCATTTATAACTTCAGATATATCATCAATTATATTCCATTTCTTTAACTTGCATCCATCCGTAGGATTCACATTCAAGTTAGCATCTGGTAATGGGTTCAAAGATGGTGCCCCAGAAGCCACGTCGGTATGTGTAGTAGTTTTCTTGGGGAACAATGTGTTCATTATCTCCTCTCTAGATCTCCTAAGGTCCACAAACGTTGCACAAGGAGCGTGGATTCTAGGACTTGCATTTTCCGTACTCACAATCAACAGAGGATCCTCTACGGTTAGAAATGCTTCTGCAACTACATCTACATTTAAATTTAGATAACGACTCTTCCTTCTGCTTAAAAGATCACCCACAAACTTCTTCGGAAGCAAATACGCAATATTGTTCCTCCCAACCAGCAAATCAAGCAGCACTTGAGAACAATCTGATACTTTCAAACAAATTAAACACAGTATCATTACCAGCTTCAAGACTAAAAGTGGCTGGTAATAATCAGGATTTATGTTTGACTTGTGAATCCACGATCCAGTATCCATTCGATTGTCGAGAATTTCTTGGACGATCCGAACAAGAAAGGTTAGATGCTCTAGAATTTTCTGAGTGGATGCCGATAAAGGCGTACTTGGAGTAGAAGTCAAGTGAAGATGTGTAAACCACTCAACGAACAGGATTTTGTAGTGAAAAATAATCCTGAAGAGAATGATGCCATGGAAAGAAGCCGTTCGAATAGATACACAAAACTGTGAGGTGATATGTACCCAAAACACCTCCAGTTGGCTCTATAAGTATCATCCAAAGCACTCTGGAGTGCTAAAGCAACATAAGCATCTTTTAAACCACCATTCCAGAAAATCTCAATAAATGACTGCCATGAAGGATGCCCTTGAAGCACCGTATGAATCTTGTCACCAAGTGCTACCGGTTTTCTCGAACTAAGCAATATCATCATCACCCTTCCTATATTCCAGTAGCACAAGTCACCCTTTATGTTAACATTTTGAAAAACAATATCCTCCAGCAAGTCGAGCGAAAGATCAGTCTCCCTTAAAGAAACAAAATTCCCAGAAACCGATCGCCTCCAGTCTAATGGAAACACCAGATCAAAATAAGTTCTCGATATTCCCAGAAAACTTTCCAGTGACTTCCTATCACCATATTTGAGATTGAGATATTGACAGTCGAGAAGAAACTTGGAGACCTCAAAAATGTATAGAAGACATGTACTTTTGCGAAATGCAGATCCCAGAAACATGAACTTGTTGAGCACTTCAAGAGTTTCGAGTACCTTTATACCTACACAAACCAATTCCAACTGCCAATATAACCGAATAGCAACCACCAACTGCCTGCTATCAAAAGTCAGCCGCTTCCTGTCCTCATGTAGACCCTTGTGACCACCGTTTCTTAGCCAATCGACATCCTTGCTGACCAACAAGTAAACCATGTTGCCATTTACACACTGCTTCTTCACACCAAAATAATCTAAACAGAACTCAAAATGTTCATTCCTTTCTTCACTGTCAACACTTTCAAGACTCTGGAAGATATCCATAACATTATCCTTCCACATGTTCCAATAGAAAACCAGAGTTCTAACAGAAACTCGGTTCCAAAAGATCTTGTTCTCGGCGTGCTGATTTAAATCAACCGGTAATTCGTCCTCCCAGTCATACTTTGAGAAATTCAACTTGAGATGAGCATCCAAAATTTTCCGAATTGACACTATTTCTCCACGCAGATTTTCGTGTTGTTGGGAAGCTTGCAAATGCTTTTTGAGCTCCGGTAAGCTACTCTGCTGATCAGAGAGTATTCTAAGCTCACGACAAACAAAACCGTAGAAATTTTCAGAGACTTTTTCTGAAAGTGACTTTGCTTTCTTAAAAAGTTCTTCTTTCTGAGCAAACTGCTTCAACGGCCAACCTTTGCTTCCATTTATCCATAACAAGCTAAAGAACACGTACCAAAGTATGAGCAACGTTGCATCTTCGTACTGTCCAGCCTTCTCCAAAAGATCAGCCTCTTTTAAAACATCACCCCACGACCTGACTAGCTCCGCAGCTTGAACAAAATTTCCTGATTCCTCTTCCAACAACGAAAGCTTATAAAGACAGCCTACGGATCTCAAGAACACACGCTTTGTTTCCATAGAACAAAAGGCTCTGACAAATTTCATCATGGAATTGGGATCTTTACGCTTGTGGTAATCGAGAGCACAACTCTCCAAGAAATCTTGCTTAATCAGTTCAAGTTCTTTATTTTGAACATTAACATGTTCTTTCCAGTGTTCAATATACTGCATGCCTTTATCAAAAAGCTTCCCTTTTTTGCAAACTGACAGACACTTGGAAAACTGATCTCCTTTTGCATAGGCTTCGGCCGCATCGCTATAACACCCTGCAAGTGTGAAACACTCTGCTGCTGCATCAGCCTGCCCACACATATCCAAATAAATTCTTCCTGCAAAAAAAAACTAGAATTCAGATGATAGAAGTTTACGATCCAAACAATAATTAAACTTGTGCAGACCTTAAACTTTAGACCGGTTATTTAGGATGATAAAAAAAAAAGTTACCAGCTCTTTGATACTCCCCCAAATCACAATAACATGAAGCAGCAGGCTCGAGTTTCCCAATTGACTCGAACATTGCTGCTGCTTCTCTAAGATAACCCGAAGCAGCTTCAGGATTCGTTCCCCGCATTTGCTCAGCAGAAGTTCTGATACCCGAAGCCCTGGCCAATATCTCCCACATTTTGTCTCCGGCTCTTTCAAAGCACATCGTTGCCATCACAAAATTGTTCTCATAATATAGCTGAAAAACATATAAAGATTGTGAATAACAATTACGAGCAGCACATTTCAAGAGATTAAAGTAACATTAAGAGATTAGAATTAACCTTTTTACCACGCTCCCGCCACTCTTGAGGGCTGCTTGCAACCCGCATAGCCTGTGCCACTGAATCATCGAGCTTCCTTAACTGGACAAGTCCCCTTCTATTCCAGTAGTCGAACATTGGCTTTGAAAGCTCCTCTCTATTCTCGCATATCCATAGTCTTTGCCTTGTACGAGTTATAGCCACGTACAATTGTTTCAATTCTGAACACAACACATTATGTCTTGCCTCACTGAAGCTGGGGAAAGAATGACCACCTTTCTCATCAACCAAATTCTTTTCCTTCATATATCCGTATATAACTCTCCATTGGTCTTTCATTGGGGATGTACCAAAAAAGTTGTACAGCAAAACATCCTAGAAATCAAATAACAGAAGCAAGTTGAACTCAGAAACATATGATTGCAGTACATCCGATGTTATGTTTTATAAGATAGTATAGAAAGAACATGGCACTGACCTGAAATTCGAGACCTTTACATTCGACTATAGTGAGAACAAGAGCCTGTTTTCCAACATATTCACAAATCTCAGTCTTGGCGCAATCATCACGTACCAATATCACCTGTTCAGCACCAAAGCCGACAATTTCTCCACCAGTCCCACCGCCACTGCCACCAAAAATTGTAACAATTGCGTTCTCATCGTTTCCTGACTCCAGCAAGACAGGAGCTTCACCAGAAATGAGACTAGTCTCAGGTTCTAAAACATCGATGGAGTGAGCAAAGTAACAGTACAGAATCTCAATAACACTCTGAGCTAATTCGAGCACACCAGAATGAGTTCTGAAGTTCTGTTTCAACTGAAAGATCTCAGATACAAGACCTTTTTCTTGTTTTTCAGTGATTCTGTTGCTTAAAAACTCATTATAGAACAAAGATCGTATATCCTGAAACCTAAAATCGATCCCTCTTGCAATAGTTTGAGCAGTATCACCAGCAAAAACAAAACCTTCAACAACATTTTGGCAAATATATTTGAAAAGAGAAATCTGCCTCATACTAAGATCTTGCACCTCATCAATGTAAACGAAATCCATCTGATCACCTTCATATTTCCCATTTCTAAGTCTATAATGAAGGTCATTCACTAAGTCACCCAGATCAAATTCCCCACGTTCAGTTTTCATCTTTTCGTAAGCTTGAAATAGGCTGTAAACAATCTCTCTTTTCTCTTTTGTTAAAGTGGTAGCACGACTTTCAGACAACAAAGAATAACCTTCAGAGCTCATTTTGCCATCATGGCTTTCTCCAGCTTGCAGGCCTCCTTTTATATGAGAAATTATTTCGGTAAACACTCTAGAAGGATCTTGTTTCTTTGTTAGATTTGAATTGAAGTGGGGCCAGTAAAGGGAACAAAATCTTTCAAATGTAACCTTCTTTGATCTTAAGAAAGTTTGTAAAGCAACTGATCTAGAGCTCATATGGCTACCATAAGAAAGTCCTCTCGCCTCAGGAAATCTTTCGAAAAATGAATCTCCCAATGTGCCATCCAGCATCATTAGAAACTTATCAAATGTTTCAACAAGTGGGTAATTATTCTGGAGTATGTCAACAAATGTGTCCGGGATATCTCTGAATTCTGATGTAACATCTGCATCGTCAAGATTGATTTCTGTCGATGAATTCCCTTTGCTTGCAATACTGTTAAATAAACAAAAGATGGTTCAAAAAATACTAATAATCAAGAAAAAAAAAAGAAACAAGGGAAACTAGATAAATGTATGTGTACCTTGTGAGGTGGGAAACATGTTCCTTCACAGCATAACACAATTTCGGACTTACTGTCACAAATAACTGGCGTAAAACAGTTGGTTTGTTTTCTTCTGAATCGTCAACAACTTCTGCATCCCTAACTCGACTGCTCTCTGCTGCATAAATCCCTTCAGAAGCAATACGAAAAGACTCTTCATTTTGGAACAGTTTCATTGTCAATATGGTGGTTTTCCCTGTTCCTGATCTCCCAATTATGAACGAACTTTTGCTAAATAAAATGATGTCCATCTGCTCATCAGTAACTTGCATTGGTAGATCATATTCTTTACCAGAAAGCAAACGGCTCACTACCCCAGATGACAATGAGTAAAACTTCATAAGCAACAAGCTTTCACTCACTTTTGAGTTTTCAACATAAATTCTACCATCACCAAGATTTGTACTCACTTCACTGTCACCTTCACATGAGTCACTTAGATTACGAAATCGGGTAACTTCTTGGGTTGTCGCCCAACTCCTTGGAATTTCCAAATCCCTAACAACATAAACGCAAAACAATACTATGAAGACCATGGAATTAAGAATGCATAAGCACTGCTTTAAGATTCAGAAGATGGAAAAAGAGCGTACCCGTCCAAACATTTTGCTGTGCACCGATTAATATAATCATCTGTATAAGCCGCAAATATGTTGTCAAGCCGTTTTGACAGTTTTGGAATATCCTCCAAAGGTAATATATCCCAAACCTTCAAAACCTGTACATACTTGAACTCCTTTGATGATGTCAATTGTGCAAATAACATAAAGCCCTTCAACCTTAAATTTCTTCACAATCTGTGAAGAACTTTCACAACACAAGTCTACACTTTTGTTCTTGGGCCTCCAGCCACTAGAAAGTCTCAATAAAAGATTTAAAACCAGATTCTTCAAGCGCGAACCTGTCAACTTTGCAAACGATCTTCTGAAGTCATCGCTGAATAGAACCTGATGGAATCAATGCAACAAACAAGAATAACCAAAGTAAAATATTACATGATAAAATTTTTTGGATGGAAAAATAACCATTTTCAAATCTGAAAACAAGCAAGGGACAATATATACCTTCCATTTTGCATCTTTAAAAAGCAAACTATTCCCGTTAACCAGATCATCAAGTTGTTCAAGTTCTTTCTTCACAGCTATTATAGTGGTCTTCAAGCTTTCATCAGCATCAACATCAAACAAACAATGGCGACTCCTCGCATCAGAGACTAATTCTCTCCATACCGAATCACTATTAGCCAAAGTTCTTTCGCTGCCTAATATCCACAGACAATGTCTAGATAGAAATGTAAGACAAGATAATAGAGAGTCAGGTGTATATCAAAAAAGAAAAGCCATCTACAAAGATCAAATATTAAGAGAGTCTCAAGACTCCATACCGTGCCCTTGTAACAGCAACATTAGTCCTTTGAGGACTACATAAGAATCCAACAGACCCATGTCTATTACATCTTACAGTAGATAAAATAATGATATCTTCTTCTCCGCCTTGAAACCCATCAATAGACTTCACCTTCACCGAAAATCCTTCAAGTTCCTCATACTTGGGAGCAAGCTTTTTTTTAATTGAAGCGACTTGGGCCGCATATGGAGACACAATCCCAATAGTAAGCTTCTTTTTAGAGTTGGTCCATGCTATAAATGTTAAAGAAGAGGTAAAATTAAGTGAACATTTGAGTTGTGGAAAACAAAAATGATACAACTAGTTTAAACTAAAACTGAGTAATATAACCGTTATGTACACCTTTATAGAGATTCTGCACTATCTTTATCACAACTGCTACCTCAACCATATTTCTTCGGCTCTGTCCATCGTCATCCTTTTCTTCTTTTCCTCCAAGAACATTTATAAATGAATAAGGACCAAACATGGGTCCTGAAAGATATTGCTTTTCATAACTTGTACATGTCACATTTTCAGCATCCAGGATCCGATTCTGATAAAATTTCCAATTTGGAAAGAAACTAATGGATGGGTGCATTCTGTACTGAACATTCAATAGATGCTTAGAATGCCCCAAAGAACTCAATCTTTCAAATAAGCTTCTTCCAAAGCAGGATTCAGTACAAACCTGTTCACAAACATTGATTCTATCAAAACATAGCTTAAAAGTAAAATTAAAACAGTAGAAAACAAAATTCCTCAAGGTATAAAAATTAGTAAAGACTTACTTTGCTGCTAACCATTGCAGGTAATTGGCACTCATCTCCGATGAGGATAGCATGTCTTAATCCAGGAAGTTGTAGAGGAATTGTGGAATCAACCTCTTTTAACTGTGCGGCTTCATCTATAATCAACAACTCCAAAGGCTCCATTTCGACAGTATGCAACTTGTAAGAACTAGAAGTTGTGCAGAATATAAGAGAAGCTCTTTCATAAACAGAAGTCCATCATTTCATACTTGTTCGTAACACTTGGAAGATTAAGACCTTGAATAGATTTCTGCAGAGTTTTTAGAACAGAAACAGACATGATTCTGAAGAAAACGATTGACGACTTATCCTCAAACTCAACAAAATCTGCTAGCAATGGTTTAGAAGTAAAGAGATGCTCAAGTTCTTCCGAAACCAGATCCTCTTGAAACAACATTGATTCCAAAGAACCTAAACTATCCAACAGAGAAACCATATTTCGAAAAATATGTTCACCCATGAAACTTCTCGGGATATGAGTGCAGAATGTAACGATGCACCTTCTGAGATCGGGTGCAGAAGCATTGAATCGATCTCGCACAAACTCAATAAATGATTTGACCTTTTTGTCGGTCTTCATTTGATTTTCTTCTGTAATGGTCTTGGTTTGATTTTCTTTTGAATGTTGTTCTTCAATGATCAATTCATTTTGTACAAAAACATGATATTGAGAAACACAGTCTTCAAGTAAATCAATCATTGATCTTATGCAACCAGTGAGTGACCAAATGCACTCTGTAAGCCGCTTTACCCGTACCTCCAAATAGATGTCTTCAATGTCTGAACCAACTTTCAACCTCTCCTTGTTGCCAAACAAGAGCACATCTCCAACAGAACAGAAAGAGTCACCACTTTCTAATCTAGTTTCGAACGATTCTCTTACCAAATTTAGCACACGTGAGGCTACCTGTACTACTGCAACATTTGTCGGAGCACAGGTAAGTGTCCTGGGCTTCATTTGCAACAGAATAAACAGCAACACACTTACTGTTGTCGTCTTTCCTGTTCCAGGAGGCCCCCATATTTGTTCCACAAAAGAATTGTGGTAACATTCAGTTTTACAAAGGGATGCTATAATTGCATCCCTCTGGGATTCATTCATCTTAGATAAGAGATGTTGTCCATGTGAATCAATATTGCCACCAAAAGAACATATATCACAGTTCTCCTTAACCTGTAAACAAACAAGATGACCATAACAAATAAATGAATATTATAACTTAACAAAGCAAGATGGTATCCAATCAGTTATCTTTAATAATTTTCTTACCACAGAATCAGAACTTAAGACCTCTTTGATTATATTCAAATTTCCCTGCTGCATGTGCAAAGAATTCCAGATTCTTTTCTGGGTTGTAGTATTCATCAGAAAAACAACAAACATCCCATGTTGGAATTCAATATGTTGTGATGCCTTAACTTTGAAATATCGTGATGTGCTATCATCTTCGATATCGTTGTCCGCAATTTTACTAACCAAAGCAAAAGCCCATGTCCTTCCCACGCGCTGCAAATCAGAAACAGATTCAGGTTTCCCATCCGCCAAAATAAACAGGTCACCAGGTAAAGTGCGGTAAGGCTCTTTGCCACGTTCACTAAATCTATTTTTCCATGTATCAACAGTAACATCATACAGCATTCCTTTAATTATCACCTTCGAGCTTCCTAAAAGAAGAAATTTCCGCAAATGGAGCCTTGTACATGATCTCCATGCTAGAAGCCAGTTCGCAACGTGTTTCCTCTAGCAGAGGATAAACAAAAGAAGCGAGATATTGTTCCACAGACTCAAAAGTAAGAGGTATCTTCTCCACCTACAAACAGATGCATCAAGTCATAAAAAAGAATTCATTTAATAAAGATATAAGATCAAATGAAGTATATTTTGATTTCCACATTTTTGAAGATATGTTTGAAATCAACATGCAGTAAATGAGTAAACTTCATAATAATACAATATGAACAGACTAGAACTAAGGGTAAGGAGTTATTATATATGATTACAAGAATGGTTAATTTCCATAAAAACTAAAATAAAAAATTCCAAACAAAGAGAGTAGAGTAATATATATATAACAAGAAAAGATTTCAAGAAATGCAAAAGAAAAAAGAAAGACCTGGAATTTATAGAGTTGGTCATTTAGTATGTCATCAAGAGACCATGACAATATCAACTGGGAAAAGCCATGATCTTGGGGTTGAAAGGCACCATTTTTCTTCTTAAAAGAACCTCTGATTTCCATCATCATCACCTACAACAAAATGCATGTAATTAAACTGAACTTGAATAAAATGAAAAATGGGTTCATGTACTTTTTTAATTGTTGATGAAATGAAAAAGGGTTTGCTTACAGTCGAAGAAAGTGATCGTGGATACAGTCAATAATCTCTCTTTTCTAGTAGTATAACTTTGTGTGTACCACCAAAAGGCCAAGATATTCAACAAGATTTTAAAAGAAATTAAAGAGAGGATGATCAAATGTTGGAAAAGAAGAAGTCGGTTTCCAAGTCAAATGCAAGTCTCCTCAACTTCTTCTCTATTTTCTTTTTGTTCATCTTCCATTCATGAACTGCCATTTGTTCTCTTTTCGTTTCCAACGTACGTAGAACTAGAGACATGCTACTATACAAGTCCCACCTCAACTTATCGGTATAAATTCCGTAGTCACCGCGCGGTGTTTAAGCGATAAAATTTTCAAATAATTATTGGATCTTAGTTAAAATAAAACGAAATTTTTTATTGAGTGAATTACACTGATGGTCCCTGTGGTTTGTTTAAATTTTGGATTTGGTCTCTAAAACAAACTATCTACAATGGTAGTTCCTAACTTTTTATTTTCATAACACTCATGGTCCCTCCACTTAACACCGTTAATTTAACCATCGTTAACTCTATCATGTGCCCCTCATATGAGTTTTTTTTTTTTTTTTGACTATTTACCTTTTTTCTTAAAAAACAACAACTAAATCCTAATTAATCCACCCACCCATGACCATGAAGCCATGACCCACGTCCCCATCCCAACCCTTCCAACTTTTGAACAAGATTCCCGATTTATATTTATTTATCCCACCTTAATCATTTCCAGATTTATCTAACCTTGAGCACTCACCTTCTCTCGTTTTTTCTCTCTCGATGAACACCAAAGTAAACCACAAGGGATGTGGTGTGGTGGTAAAGGCTTGGGGAGTTTATAGCGCTCAACCCGGGTTCGAGCCCCACTCGCAGCACTTGTGGCCACTGGGGATAAACTCAGGGTTGCACGCTTTAGCAGCTGGGCCAAATGCCCTAATTGCCAGGGATTAGTCTGGGCCATAGGTCTAGGATACCCTTTCCAAAAAAAAACACCAAAGTAGACAAGAAAACCCATCCATTTATTTCTTTTTCCTGTTCCCTTTGCCTTTTAGGGGGTGTTTGGGATTGCTTATTTAAAACAACTTATGCTTATTTTGAAAAATGCTTATCAACTAATGCGGTGTCAAACCGGAGTTTTTAAAAAAGTGTTTGGATTAGCTTATTGTGGTACCAAAACGTAATAAGCTAATAAGTTGTTATTCAGAGGTGTTTGAGATTGCTTATACATATAAAATAACCTAAAAAGTCATAAGCACTTTTCAAATAAGTTGATAAGTTAAAACCTAGTTGATAAGTTAAAACCAAATGACTTATCAAAAACAACTTTTCGACGGTTTGGCACCACTATAAGCTCTTTTCATTTTTCTCCATCCAAACACTCAAAAGTGCTTATCTCCGGTGTCAAATCGCAATAAGCTAAAAAGCACCTCAAATAAGCAATCCCAAACACCCCCTTAAAAACCCTGCAAATGGATGGATTGCAATCGATGCCTACAAATGGAGAAGTACGACAGTGGTTCTTGGGAGAAGGTCATCTATGGTACACCTGCAATTTGAGAGATACACCTGCAAATAGAGAGATACACCTGCAAATTGAGAAGTACGACGGTATGGTTCTGGACGAAATAGAGGGTTTTTTCGAAGATGAACATCAAAAGGAAGCAAGGAGATAGAGAGAAGGTCACGGATCTATTGGGGTTTTTCAAGGAGTTTGGTTTTTATTCAAGGTTCAACGACTAACTAGAGAGGGTCACAAAACTAGGGTTTAATTTTTTAATTTAAAGATTTGATTTTGGGTTTTGATGATGGATTTGTATAACATTTGATTTTTCAGATTTCAGTTGTATATATGCATCGATTTTTTAGATTGTATGTATCGTTCATCAGATTTTAGATGTATGTATGTATGTATGTGTGTATCGATTTTTCAGATTTCATATACAACTTCTGTTTTTTCATTCATTTTATGGGTTTGTTTCTAGGTTTTGCATCAATCATTTTTATGATTTAGGATTTGATGTTCATAAATTTATGCTAATTCTATTTGAATATGGGTTCATAACAAATTAGGGTCCTTGATTGTTGAAGATGAAGTTTGAATTGGGGAAGGGGATAAAATTAATGGAAAAATTGACTGATATGCCCCTCACGTGAGGGGTATATGAATAGACTTAACGACAACTACTTAACAGTGTTAAGTGGAGGGACCACAAGTGTTATGAAATTGAAAAGTTATGGACCACCAGCATAGATAGTTTGTTTTAGGGACCAAATCCAAAATTTGAGTAAACCATAGGGACCACCAGTGTAATTCACTCTTTTTTATTTAACAATTTTTCTATCTTCGTATCATTATTTTTTTTTGGAAGGCATAGCGGCATCGAACCAACGAACGACTACCACAAACACACGCACACACGCACGCACACCTCCCCGGCGGTATCGGGCATCCACGGGCAGCCCACTAATCCGCCGCTGTCCCGGCCCAGCTTACGCTGAACCTAGAGCCCAACCACAATCTAAGACTGGGCTGGGGGGCAGCCCAGTCAAAGACTGGACCAGCCCAAGGACTGGGTACTCCTCATGCCCTCAAATTGACTCCCCTTGGATTCGAACCCGGGTAGATTGGGATACCATCCACAATCCCCCCCAGGATGTTACCGCCCTTGGGGAAACCAACTGAGCTAGACATGATTTGTTATCTTCGTATCATTATGTATAACCAAATTCATCATAGTTTAAAATTTAAGAGATACTCCATTCTCGTGCAGTAATGCTCATACTGACCTATGGTTGTTAGTTTAGGTTCAAATGAGAAGCTAAATATTTTGCAAGAATGAGAGAAATTTGATATCATATATGATACACAAGCTTAATCATATATGATTAAACACATGTTACATTGGCAATACATATACGTTTAATCGTATATAATGATCCTTCCTCTAGTGATATATATATATATATATATATATATACACACACACACACACACATACACACACACTTGGGATTGTAGGAGAAAAAACGACTTTTGGTGAGAAGCTTGAGAAACGATGAATGTACTAACACTATTATATCTTGTGAATGTTACGGAATATTTTGTAAAGGTGGTGAGAATTACATGACCTGAATGTTAACCTCCACCAACGTAGGTGAACTCGATCACCTTCGCACGCCTTCACACAATATAGATGTGTATTCACATATATTATGTGAATGTTGTATTATTTTTATGTGAATACTACATTTTTCATACTTCTCACAAAAATTAACATTTCTCAAGGAAATCCAACCCTATATATATGGTGGTTCATTTGAGAACTCAAGATTGAGAAAGCCAAAATGCATCAATACACAACAAATTTTGTCTTAACTCGTGTTTGGAACAATTTTTTTTTTCTTCCTAAATTAGTGTTGCAAACGTTCAATTATTCATATTCTATTTCCATTTGACTGGATTCCAACAGATTTTGGAATTATTGATGTATCATTTTTCTGAAGTTATGTCTAGATAGTCCAAAGTCTTGATAATTAGCTTTAAGACCAATTTGAATTTTGATCTTTGACATGTCTGTGGTTTTTAAAGTAAGGATTTATTGATCCCAGTCCCAAGTCATAAAGAAAGCAACCCCAAGGTCTTAGACCATCTTCAACCTAACCACTAAAAAAAAAATACTATAAATGGTAGGTTCATTAAAAACTAAAAAAAATCAACTTTAATCACACTAAAAATAATCTTCAACATTATAATAAGAGTAAATTACACCATGGTTTACTCAAAATCTAGATATGATTCATATTTTGAAATAAATACACTAAATGTCCTTGTGGTTTGCATTCTGTTTCAAGTTGGGTCACTCTTTCCAAAATAAGTAGAGAGAAGGTCCTTGTAACAATAAGGGGGCGTTTGGTCCTTGTGAGTTTTAAGCTAATTTAATATAATGATTAATTATAAAGTATTAAACCAAACGTCCCCAATCATTTCTTTTCCATTACCTTTTTGAACCAAACACTATCAAAGATTATGATTCCCATTAATAACCTGTCAACACCCCCAACCAAACACCCCATAACAAGTCAATACCCCCAACCAAACACCCCCTAACAATTATAAACCCATTTCGTTAACTCGGGGGACATTTTTGTCAATTTTTATTTTTTTGTCTTTTTTGTATTAATTAAATATTCATTATAAGCCACCCATTTAAAGAGTGACATGTCTCTTACTCCTTCTCTCTTGCCAACATCCACCCCTTTCTCATTTTGACCCATTATCTTTCTTTGACCACACCGACCATTCCTGTACTTGCAAAATGCATACATACATATATATATATATATATATATATATACATATATATATATATATACACATACATACATATATATATATACACACACATATATATATATATACACACACATATATATATATACACACACACACACACATATATATATATATATATACACACACATACAAATCCCGTAAACACAACAGAAGAGAAAAAACCCATCCCCTACCTCCCTCCCCTGGTGACACAGTCCCCCGTAAATGACACAAGTTCTTTGTATGTGTGCAACTTTGTATAAAATATGTGTGATGTAAACATTTGAAGTATGTATGCAGGTTTAGAGGAGGTTGGTCGACGACGAAGTAAATGGGGGGGGGGGGGGTGGTGAAGGGGATGGAGGAGGTTGCGATGATGAGGGCGGAGATGGTTGTTGGAGATGTCACCGGTGGAAAAGGTGTCACCAATTGTCGTTGTTGGGGAGGAAGACAAGAACCGATTGGGTGTCTGTTTGTTCACACACACAACACTATCTATATCTATATCTATACTATATTATAAAGATGGCATAAAAAACTCTTAAAAACAAGTCTTAAAGCTTAATGTACAGGTATTTAATGCTAATTACTTAAAAAACAACCATTAAAGCTGTATGTACTACACTTAATGCTATTTATTAATTTTCAATCATTATCTCTAACCATTTTAACTCTCCTAAAATCATTTCCAACTTTAACTCCCCAAAAATAACTCTCAGCATAATTAAATATAGAATAAAAATCAAATTTTAAATATAAAAATATAAAATATAATTAAAAAAATCTAACAGAATATTTTATAAAAAAAATTATATTATTAAACCAAAATAAATTACATCATATTATTAAGTCTAAATTAAACAAATTTATATAAAAAATCATTATCAATCTCTCACAACCAACCAAAATCATAATGTAAATCGACAAAAAATAGAAAATAAAATGAAATGTTAAAATCGTGATGTATCTAGCGGCATTGCACGAGTACACTTATAGTTATATTATAAAACAGACATAAAAAACTCTTAAAAACAAGTTTTAAAGTTTAATGTACCACTATTTAATGTTAATTACTAAAAATCTCTTAAAAACAACCATTAAAGTTGTATGTACTACATTTAATGCTATTTATTAACTTTCAATTTTTATCTCTAACCATTTTAACTCCCATGAAATCATTTTCCACTTTAACTCCCCTGAAATCACTCCCAGCATAACTAAATATAGAATAAAATCAAATTTTAAATATAAAAAATCTAAAATATAATTAAAAAAATCTAACAGAATATTTTATAAAAAAAACACTATATTATTAAACCAAAATAAATTACATTATATTTTATATCTAAGTTTGTAATTGAGTTATTATGTTTTACTATCTTATATATCCATATTCGATTATTATTGATGTATTTTTAAATTTATAATTTATTGTAATAAGTTATGGTTTTATATCTTTAGAACCAATTTGAATTTGTGGTCGTCGTTTTTGTACTTTTATTCATTAACTACTGTTTATTGATACACATTAACTAAATTAAAGAATACAAGTCATGATGCATGAGTACAAATTTCTAAAGCTATATGTTTGAATTAATAACTAACTCATAATCATTAAATTCTAACAAAATACTTATTTTTTTTATAAAAAAACATTATACTTTTAAGTCTAAATTAAACAACTTTATAAAAAAATCATTACACTCTCTTAAAACCACCCAAAATCGTAATGTAAATCGATAAAAAATAGAAAATAAAATGAAACATTAAAATCGTGGTGTATCTAGCTGTATTGCGCGAGTACGATTCTAGTATGTATATATATATTATAATGAAATATAAAATATAAAATATAAAATATTATAACTATATTTTTAATAAGAAAAAGACAAAAAGGGGAAATTGACAAAAAATGCCCCTAAGTTAACGGAATGAGTTTAACGGTGTTAGTGTCACAAGGACCTTCAGTGTACTTATTTCGAAAATAAGGACCCAACTTGGAACGAAATGCAAACCACAGGGACATCCAATGTACTTATTTAAAATAAAGACCATATCCATATCCAGATTATGAGCAAACTACAGGACCAACGGTGTAATTTACTCTTATAATAATAATAAATTTATGAATATATTAAACTTTTAATCAATATATACATATATAGTTGTAAACACTTAATATTATATTAGTATATATTTATAGAGACCTATTTTATTGACCTCCAAATATAGAGGCTAACATTTTTGACCTCCAATCTTTTTAGTATTTTAGTGTTGGGTTAGAGATAGAAACACCTCCATTTTTATGTTTTAGTATTTTTAGTGTTGGGTTGGAGATGTCCTTAGTTCTATAGGCATAGTGGATGTGAAGTTGTTAACTTATATTTTAGAGTAAATTAAGGATTTGGTCCCTAAAGTATATCGATTATTACGGATTTGGTCCTTTATCTTCATTTATCACAAAAGAAATCTCCGCGTATGTAGTTTTTTATGGATTTGATCCTTCAAACTAACTTCTGTCAGTTTTCTCCGTTAAATACAAGAGCAGAATGCTCATTTTATTATTTTAATTTTACTTTCACATTTTTTTTGGAAAAACTTTTTTAAAACATGGGTCAAGATGTATAGAAATAAAATTTGTAAGTCCAAATATGAAGTTCGACCATAACTAGTCATCTTTTTCATACCACCACCGTAACCACCATGTCCACCGCCTCCGTCTAGACTTGGAGGTCCAAACATGGAAATCTTTTGTCAGTTCTCTCATCTCTCTCTCTCTCTTCACACCACCATCTCCACATCCTTGTAACCACCACTGAACGGGATCTGATTCAGAGAGAGGGAGGTTACTTTGTTAACATCCCAAATGGTACTAACTAGGGGTGAGCATCAGAAGCGGGTACCCGCCTTTGGAACCGGAACCGCTTTGGAACTGCTGGTTCCGGAACCGGAACCGATGTGATTGGTTCCGGTTTCTAAAATATGGAACCGATCGGGACCGGTTCCGGTTCTCATTTTTTTGGAACCGCAACCCGCTGGGACTGGTTTCGGGACCGAGTACCCGGTCCTGCTGGGTACCCATAACCGAAACCGGCGGGTACCCGCTATTTTTTTTAATAAAATATATTTTACTTATTTATAAAAATTTAATAAACTACCTTTTAGTGAAGAGTCGTTTGTAGTATTTATTAGCATCAACTAATTTTAATGACGTGAAGTATTTTGGAAGCACCGTTTGTAGTATTTATTTGTTTTGTAAGCACCGTTTGTAATATTTATTTGTTTTCTAAGCATCGTTTGTAGTATTTATTAGTTTTTATTTTATTAGTTTTCATGTTTGTGGTATTTATTTATTTACGTTTGGACTTTGTAATATAATTAATATTTATCTTTTTATAATATGAATGAGAATTAAAAAAAAAATTAGACAGTGCGTACCCGGTGTAACCGGTTCCGGTTCCCAAATATAAAGAACCGGTGTAACCGGTTCCGGTTCCTTCATTCCAAGAACCGCCGGTTCCGGTTCCGGGAATTTTAGGCGAGTACCCGCCTTTGCTCACCCCTAGTACTAACTTTATGAACCACTATTGACAAATAGAAATTCATTTCGACATCATCATTAAATGTTCAAGGGTAGAAATGAAATTTCATAAAATGTTTTTCTTGCTAGAGTGGTTGATTGGGAGTTACAAAATAATAATTAATTAGGAGGAAATTACAAATATTCATTTAACAAAATTAATGTGTATTTTTATTTTAATTTCGTTCATGAACATTCAAGTTCACATTCGAATACACGTTCATACACGTTCACATTCTCAAATGGACACTAACGGATATAGGTTCACATTTTAATACATGTTCACATTATCAAGTAGTAACTATATATATGTTCATATATGTTTACACATGCCAATATGAACATTATAAGGTATATATGAACAAGTAGTACGTATGGAAATCATAAGATTTTTGAATGATTATATATGTTCAGTCGTTGTATATATGTTCATGTATGTTCAGTAGTTGATTTTGATGATTGAGGCTTCGGTTGGTGAAATCAGGTTCACTTGTGGTTTTGATTTGTTTGACGATGAGTTATCCTTTAATTAAGCGACCCGTATTTGGGGAAGATAGTAAATGTGAAAAAAGGGTTGTGAATTTCCTCAAAAGCCCCTATCATATATGTTCCATAAATTAATTATTACAAGGCTAATAAATAAGAATTAATGTTGATTGATTAATTATTACAAGGCTAGTAAATGTGGTGTTGCTATTCCACCAAAAATCTCTCTTCACAATGTTTCTCCAAAAAGACCGGAACTTCAAGATCTCCTACGTGCACGGTTGACAAACCCGACAAGTGGAACATGTGAACCAATAAGATGCCAAATAAGTGTTGGACACAACCTAGTGAGATCTCATAAATAAGCAGTTCATAAACAAGATAACCATAATGCCAAACTTGTGTTACCGGATCCCTCTGTGCCACAATATTATTCCCACTTGCAACAATTTCTCAGACCTGAACATAAAACACACAAGTGATAACTCTTGAAATACGAGGGAGACCCATTTCCATCGGGGTGACATGTACACGGGAACGGAGTAACCCATGATGTTATTGGATTACACCTCATGTCCCGGTTCTTGTTCCCATGCCATCAAGACATCACAACCTCAAACCATAACATTGCCTTTATTGCCTACTCCGTCGAGTTACACCTTAAGGACTTACGGGACATTATTGCCTATCCAATCTAAACGAGTTACACCTCAAGGACTTACGTCCCCTATTGCTTACTCTTTAGTGTCCAAAATGGCCAACAACAACGAACCCATTACATAAGCTAACTACCTACTCGTGCACAAGGAAGTATAATTCAATCATCCTTTCATGTAATCACATACCGATTAATTATCCACAACCATATACAGTTCACACTTCAACATATGCATCATAATCATCATACGAAGTTCCTTATCTCTTAATAATAACAAACCCATCCATACATTTCAAGTAGTACATCCATCATTCTTTCATTTAAATACAATGACCAATGATTATGTTACACCTACCAACATTTTCCATGAAACCCTAGATATATAGGTCAAACTCATGGAATGAGGATTTACACATATATTAGGCAAACAAGTTTGTAGATTAAGATTCTAAGATCATTTATTAGACATACAATTTAATGAGTTAGGGTTTATAGATGAAACTCACAATTAGGGTTTCTAAGGAGAAAACCCTAAGTTAGATAAACTTGGGAAGGACTTTATTTCCTTGAAGCTTTCAACAAAATGGACACCCTTTAAGACCCAACAACCTTCTTAAGATCACTTAATGCTAGGTTGAAGTTGGTAGCATTAAATGAAGAGGGAGAAGAGAGGGTAATTCTGGAAATCGCCTAGGGAGAGGGAGAAAACCGATCTGAAGTTTTGAAGGTAATAAATGATATTTCTAGGTCAAAAAACGATTTTAAGTTGCTGGGGTTCGGTCCCCGTGTGCGACTATGCCCCGATCATTATCGCTGGACATAGTCGTTCCCTCCACCCTACATACGGTACCATGATGGCGATTATGACACTAGCGACTATGCCACGACATTGTCACCGGGCATAGTCACACCCTTACCCCCACCTACTGGAATGTTCGGCTCAACGATGGCTTAACAACGACTATGACAACCGTGACTAAGCCCCTGGCAAGGTCGCCGGTTACCCCCAACTCTACAAAATCTTGTTTTTAATCCACAACAGTTCCAAATACGAGAAGTCTACAATTACCATAGGTTTACGTATTCATGATCACAAACTCGTTCATTTTCAAACCACTAACATAGGCAAATATATACATATACACATAATCACATGTACATTTGATATGTTCAAACACCCACACAAAAGATACTTAACTTAGGCACATAGACATATGCGGTATACGTGTCTAAATCGCGATACGAGAAACTAAATGAAGTTGTGACTCAAAGAGACGCATCCTATAAAGATAAAACCCCACGACTTTACTTAAAGCCAGTTACTTAAAGGGTTACAGAGTTTACCCAAGAAATTTGGGGTGTTACATATATGAAATATATGTTCATATGTGAACTAGTGTAATTCACATATGAACTCTTTTAACTGATTCATATATAAACCTTTGTGATTCATATATGAACTAATTAACTGATTCACATATGAACTAATTAACTGTAGGTTCATATGTGAATCAGTTGAACTAATTAACAAATTCATATATGAACTAATTAACCGATTCACATATGAATGTATAGTTCATATGTGAATCACATAGGTTCACATATGAACTCCTCCTGCGTATTTTACGAAACTACCCCTCTATCTTCTATAGACCATGCAAGGAATTATCCGATACTTCACGGTCAAAGGCGCAAATGTTGACAAGATGAAGGGTTAGGATCATTTCTCTATTTCTCACACACTTAGCATTTCTCATTTTAATCTCTCCTAGACACACACATATATATATATATATTCAAAATCAAACCATAAAATTAAAAGCAAATCCACAATGATTCCACTATGTTATACCCAAACCCAAACCCTAAAATCAAAATCAAACCCACAATGATACACACTGTGAGAAAACCAAAATATGTTTCAAAAATACATAAGTGCAGACCTATGGAACCAAGATAAAACCAAATTATGCCAGAGGGAGGAAGGTTCATCATAACCCAATCCATCCAGAGTTTATACCACAACTGATGCACAAAAATGAGGAAGACAGACCAAAACAAAGGCATGTTCCATAAGCAATAGAACCGTATTTGAAAATGGGATAAATTAACCGGCAACAAACCCTCCTTACACCCTAGATCAACCCCAAAAAATCAAATAAGATTCCCTTATACCAGCCCCACAACAGATCCCAAAGAAGCAGACCATAGACAATAGAACAAAGAACTAGCAGGTCTACAATGCCTCACCTGGTGACTATTAATCCACATTTAATCGAATTTGATGCCCGTACCAAGGCCGTTGATGTTACTTCACTTGTAACACCCTAAAAATAGGGATAACAAAAATCCGAAACAAACGGACATGAGGTATATAAATTGCCATAGCAAGAGCCCCCCAAAAATGGGGAAATATACAAACCTGATTAATTACAGTCGTAATTTAACGGACAATAAATAACAACCAACTAATATAATTTCTATAACTAGAAAAGAGATTACAAAAGGGGTGTCATTTATAAACCCAAATATTCTTCTACCAAAAGTATGTCCAAAAGCAAGTTTCCCCAAGCTCTCACCCAAGCAACTATGCCAGCTTAGAACCGGCGCCGCTAGAACCAGAGATACACATCGACACCAAACAAGTGTTAGGCCAAAAATCCTAGTGAGTTGAACAAGAAATAGCATAATAGAGCATTTACAATTCTTATCAGCAGTTAACCAATTTTCAACATAGGTGGAGTCAACGGGGGATACCCATAACACCAATCAAGTTCCACCCAAAGAGACAGTGTACCTTGATGCCAATTACTAAGAGTGACATCCCAAAGGACCGACACACCCGAGGACTACAACCATGGCATTACCCCGAATGACGGAGGTCTAGACACATACCCACACGGTGGCACCCAAGACTACATCCTCCTAGTGTCTACTGACTTGGTTCGTCCAACATAAAATATATAGGAGGTTTGTGCGGTATATTTCAACCAAGTATATTTCAATATCAACCATGGGTATGATATCACCACCCTAACCATATAAGTCCAACATAGGACCCAAATGTCAATATAATCATTTTGTAGATACAACATCATCAAAAGGATATTCCAAGTAGAAATCATCATAATATACCAAGACATATACTCATTAATCATGTCAAAATACTCATTGTATGTATACATAAGGAAAACCCCAAATACTTACACAAATAGGGTAAATCATGACATGATACTTGTAAACATATTTCTAACTTATTTTCATAAGAACACCATCAAATTCTTGAACACATGGAGATGAACATTTTGAGCAAATATACAATAATAATAACAAGTAAGAGATTTTGATGTGTATCTAGTTTTAACAAAAGTTTAGTAAACTCACAATCTAGGTTTTTGGACCAAAACCTAGAAAAGATGGAAACCCTAGAAAATGAAGATGAGAAGGTGCACTTTGAGGAACCCTAGAAATCTTCCTTGAGATGAGTTAATGCTAGCATCCAAGACCCAACCACCAAAGGATTGTATTTATGAGGGTTAGGGTTTGGTAAATGGAGAAATAAGGCTGGAATGGGAGCTCAAAAATCGCCAATAAAAGAGAGGGTTTGAGAGAAATGAGGTTGAAATCTGATAAGAACTCATTTAAAGCCCTGCACCCCGACGGCGATAGTGCCCTTGGCACTATCGCGAGTCACAATCGCGAACCACCAAGACACCCGCGGTACAAACCGCGCGAGTGTGCCCGGCGATAGTGACATTTGTCACTATCGTGTGTCACTATCACGAGACCACCCCCTCACTCTCAGTACATCTCCCGCGAGAGTGACCGGCGATAGTGACAATGTCACTATCACGTGGCACTCTCGCACCACACCCCCTTCAGTCCAAAAATGCAGTCTGACACAATTACGAATGCGAGGTTTAAACGATTAAGGTGGTACATTAGCTCATATAACATTTCAATATAACAATGATCATCATACGCATGAAAAGGCTCATATTCTCAAATAATCACAATTAAATAAAATAAGAGGAAGATTACTTACCTTATAAATTTCCGGGTGTTACATCACTCTTATTCAATTTCTCTCTTTAAAACTCTTAAATATTCGTGCATTAAGGATATATTTGAGAATTTACTCAATTTAGTTATCTATTTTTGAAACCGGATACTTGTTTTGGAACAAACATTAATAAAAATGTAGATATTGAATTAAGTACATTGTAAGAGCCTGGAAACACCCCCTTTTTTCAATATCCGATTAACCCTACTTCCATCTGACCACCTCCCCCATCTCCGTATTCGATGAACAACGTCTTTGGTGGCCATTGCAAACCCCAACTAGAAGTATTATTTGTAGGTTTGGACTAGAGCTAATATATATTGCAACAGACTTGATATCGCAAACGCAAGCTTATTTTCATGTGTTTGAGAATTTCATCGCAAGAAAAATGGGTATTAACGACGGAAATTAGCGAGAACAAAAATCCCTCTATAATTAGCGAGGGATTAACGAAGATAGTCTTAAGAAATTAAAAAAAAATAACCACAAGGGTTGTGGCGTACCCGTTAAGGCCCTGGGGGATGTGGTGGAATATCCCATCTGCCCAGGGTTCGAATCCAGGCGTACACAACAATTGTAGCTATTGAGTTTTAATCAAGGCTAATGTCTTACGGTCATAATTTGTCAAATGATTAGTCTAGGCATAGCCTACGACACCCTTCTCGAAAAAAAATATTGTTTTTTAATTTAAATTATTTTCCGTCGAAAATCCTTCGGAAAATAATATGAATTTTCGATTTATATTATTTATTTGATAATTACTTTAATTAATTAATTTCTAATTCGCTTATTTAGTTACTAATTTCTTTGATTACGCAATTTAATTTCAATCTAACAAATATTTGTGGCGAATTTGCGGCGGATAAAATTTTTGTCACAAATCCGTCACAATTATTAAAGAGAATATAATATCTTTTTTCTTAAAATTTCAGTGACAGATTTGCAGCAGATTTCCAACGGATTTAAGGTGGTGTTGACTTTTGTGGATTCCGTTGGAAATCCGTCGAAAAAATTTCCGTCGGATTTTCCGTCAGAAATAGCCGTCGGTAATAGTCCCTTTTTAGTAGTGATTGAGCTCGAGTCAAGTTCGAGCCCAATATTAATTTTTCTTAGCCCGACTCAATTAATCTACTACTCGACTCGACTCGACTCGACTCGGCTCGTTTACACCCCTATTCTAACCTGTCCATTTTTTTTAGAATGATTGTTATGCCCGTTTTTCTTACAGATTAAGGGGTCATTTATCCAACGCTTACCCGTTAAGAGTCAACATTTTAACTTAACTTATTGGGTAAAATTTTAGTCCATTAAAACGACATCGTATACAACAATTTATCCGGTAAGCACTTACCGGATAAGAGTCATTATTCTCACTTACCAGGACCTTGTCATCATTTTTACCAAGTAAGATTCACAATCTTTATCATTTATATCATGTCCACCAATATGGTAAGTGACCGATAATCACTTACCGGCGTGTGTAATAATCGGACATTCATAAGCCTTAGGTAGAACGCGGTCTTTGTGAACCCCAAAATCTAGAACCCAGTGTCGGGTCAACAACAAAAAAAGCAAAAAAAATAAAAATAAAAAAACAAACCCGACAGAGTCCCATGAACAACCCTTGTGCTGGATTAAAACCTAAAATGGGAAACCTTTATCCAAAACTATCAAGGGAACCCACCAGGTATTCATCCTCAACGGATCTAAAATTTATAATCTACTCCATGACGAAAGGAATCAATCCTTCAGATTCTTGTGATTCAACCTCTATAATATTGAAGACCTCATTCTTTCAATGCATGATGATTAGTCAATAGTCATACATATATATATATATATATATATATATATATATATATATATATATGGGATGAGTACCCAATGAACCCCAAACTCATATCCCATAACCCAAGATGAACAGAACTCATAACCCAATAGCCTTGGTATACGGCCGCTATGGAATGTTTGTTGATTAAAACCATCATCTATTACGACGTTTTAAGCCACAAATAGACCACAAACTTTGTGCAAGTTAAATATACAAGTGTTTTGGAACAAGAAGCTTGAACCAAATCGATGTATATAAAAGCTTGAAATCATTGTTAATGGCGGCAACAAATGGGTATCACCTAGGGTTCCATTTAATCAATTTGAGGCATCCTCGAGTGTTATTAGCTAACATAATGATGTGAAAAAAGAAAGCATATAAAGAATAACAGGGATAAACATGTGTAAACTGAAGTTCCATAACATAACATGAGAAAACGAGGGTGAGGGTGGGGGTGGGGGGGGTGGGGGGGGGGGGGGGGTGTTATCACGAGCTGGGCTAGGGCCGTGGTGTAATTATACTTATCTATATTTATACTAGAGTAAATTATGGATTTGGTCCCTGTGGTATGTTGATTTTTACGGATTTCGTCCCTAGGCTTCATTTATTATGGATTTGGTGACAGTGGTATGGTCTTTTTGTTGGATTTGGTCCTTCGACCTAACGGCTATCCATTTCTTCCGTTAACTCTATGGGTAAATCTGTCCTTTTAAAGTTATCTCCATTTTAACATTAAAATTTTCCATTTTTTTCATTTTGTCTTATTATATTTCTTAACAACCAAAAAAAGAGTAAATTACAGATTTGGTCCTTAACGTTTGGGGTTTGTTACGGAATTGGTCCCTAAACTTCAAAAATGGCAAATAAACCCTCCACGTATGCATTTTGTGTTGGATTTGGTCCCTAAAGGCAACGACCGTCTATTTCCTGCCGTTAATGCCCCCCAGGTGAGATGCACACGAGGGTAAATTTGTCTTTTTAACATTTTTATTTATTTTACCATTTTTTAAACCCCAAGGACCAAAATTGTAATCTTAAACTCATGAGCCTTTAACCCCGCGAACCCATATCGTTGAAACCCAGGCTCCGGCGAAACCCGATCTCCGGCGAACCAGACAAACTCCATCTCTTTCCCTCCCTGCAAATCCATCGTTGCAAACAGTGAGGGCGATGGAATCCTTCTGAATCGAGATGAGAGAGAGAGAGAGAGAGAGAGAGTCCGTCTTCTCCGGTGAGCCTCCGGCGAGATGGTCTTCTCCAGCGGCATGTGGTATGCGTCTTCTTTCTCTTCTCTCTCTTTCCCTTCTTCTCATTTTCTTGTCTTTCTTGATAATAATTTCCCATGATTCCCTTTCCCTTTTCTTCCACTCCAAAAGCCTTGATTTTTATTGGTTTTTGCAGCTAATAATGGTTTTTATTGGTTGTTGCAACAAATTCAAAGATGAGGAAGGCTAATAATGGTTGGAAAAGAAAAAGATTGCTACTTTTTTGTGGATTTTTCTTTTTGTATCTGGGTTTGGATTGTTTTTGTTTAGTGGTGTGTTAAAGAAGAAGATGGAGGTAACAAAAGAGACATGTGGAGATAAATCTTTGGTTTGATTTAGGATTCTGGATTGTTAAAATGAGTTTGATTTGAGTTTTTTTGAATCTTGATGATGTTGGTGTTCTTGGTGTTCTTGAGTTAGGGATGAATATTCAAGTAAAGTAATGAAAAAATAAAAAATAAATAAAATAGATAAATTGACCATAATACCCTCGTGCTTAACGGAGAAATAGACGACCGTTAGCTCAAGGGACCAGATCCAACACAAAATGCATACGTGGAGGGTTTATTTGCCATTTTTGAAGTTTAGAGACCTATTCCGTAACAAACGCCAAACGTTAGGGACCAAATATGTAATTTACTCCCAAAAAAATGATTCCAAGTGGCTGCCATAAATTCTAAAGAAAAAGAAAATTATCCCTCCCCCGTTTCCTGCACCACCATCGTCGTCACCGTCGGCATCACATATACGAAGGTTTCATGGCTCTCCAGTTCTCACCTGTGAAGCCTAACCTCTATCCTACCGGCCACCTCTAGCAACCATCTCGACGAACACCACCGTCACCGTCACCGTCCCCTTCACCGCGCCATGGAAGACCACTTTTCCACCCTTTCGATTCTCACTTACACGTTCGTCTCTCTCATCTCCTACAACCTCCACCCACATCTCCATCTACACTGAATCAAACCGACACTTTACTCCGGTCATCTTCTCCAGAGTAACACATTCTCTCTCTCTCTCTCTCTCTCACACACACACACACTCGAACCACTGCTCCACACTCATGCACACTTCCCTGAAAAAACACTTGAACGACTGCTTTGCACCCTGGAAATACACACCCCCTGTTAACCCACCCACCACTGTGACCCCCTATCTTGTGTGTGCTCCGTGTGTGGATGTCGTCGGAGATGGGTGGCGGTGGACGTGAAATGTTTGGGGACAAAAGACCTTGGCCGTGGAGTTAGGGATGAAAGCCACTCTGTACAACTGTGTTTATATGTGTGTATATATACATATATATATAATTTATAATATATATTAAAATATATGATTATTAAATAATGTTTGTCTTTGGTCCTCCAAGTTTCACTCTATACATATTGGTCCCTTATTTAAAAAGTCAATTTAAAAAAATGTTAAAATAGGAAAAATGACTAAAAGACTATTTTGCCCTTGATTTTAACGGACCTGTTAGACAGACATTGAGCCAAAGAACCAAATTCAACAAAAATTGCATACCATTGGTAGCAAATCCATAATAAATGAAATCTAGGGACAAATATTTTTATTATGTATAGAATAAAAAATACAATAAAATTAGGGATTCATTGGGATTCTCAAATTTGGAAAATCCGTAAAAATCGACATACACGACACCAGATCCATAGTTTACTCTTTATACTATTATATTAAAATGAGTGAATTACACCGGTGGTCCCTATGGTTTGTCCAAATTTTGGATTTGGTCCCTAATATAAACTATCTACGGTGGTAGTCCTTAACTTTTTAATTAACTTTCACTCAAGGTCCCTCTTCTCTAACGGTGTTAGTTAACTTCCATTAAGTTATTTAAAGCAAGGGCAAATCAATCTTTTAATTAAAAATTATAATTCCCTAATTTCAATTAAAAAATCAACATGACTTCAACGTGATCATCTTCAAAATATGGACTTTCACTCATGTCCCTCTTCATCGATCGTTCCTCTCAACTCTCCTAAGTGAACGACTGAAACACGCAATCGACTGCAACTAATTCGATTTCTTTTACCTTCGTTTTCCCAATCGATCTGTCTGTCCCAATGCCTACTGTCACAGCCTGTGACGTTGTTGTCATCGATGTCGGAGCAGCTGGGTTAGCGGCTGCCCGCCAGCTCCGGCGAGAAGGCCACTCCGTCATCGTCTTCCAGAGAGGATCCCTAGTCGGAGGCACTTGGATATACACTAACAATACCTAACCCGATCCACTTGGCGTTGACCCAACTCGTCCTATGGTCCACTCTAGTCTCTATGCGTCCCTCTGTACTAATTTATCACGAGAATCAATGAGTTTCAGAGAGTACCCTTTTCTACCAAAGAAAACGGGTCACAGATATCCGAGGAGGTGTTCGGGTCATAAGGAGGTCTTGGAGTATTTGAAGGATTACACGATCGAGTTCAGAATCGATGAGTTGGTTTGGTTTGAGACAGAAGTAAATCGGGTTTGGCAAGGGGAAAATGGGAAGTGGGAAGTGAGATCAAGAAAGAAAGAGAGATGTAGGGGTGTTTGCGGTCCGGTTTGGGTGGTTTAACCCCTCAAACCACAAACCAAACCGCTAGTGGCGGTTTATTTATTTTTCAAACCGAGCGGTTTGACATCAAGTGCCCAAACCGGTCAAGTCGGACCGCGGTTTAGGCGGTTTGGTCGACCGATTTTGGCGATTTAGTCCTTTTAGTGGGCTTTAAAGTTTAAACATAAAAAACATATAAAATTTTGAATTTTAAATGTTCATTAGCTTGAGTTCATTTGAATAAAGAAAGTCCACAACAATGTTAACAAAGTCCACAAAAGTTAACAAAATGTATGCGCAGAGGTTATTACGCGCAGAAGTGAATGTGCAGAAAATACACAGTCCACAAAAGCTCTGTGGAAAATTGCATAGGTTGTCGGGATAAGCAGAATTATTCATAGGCCTCTGTGATTTTAAGAAGTACAATCTAAACAGAGGTAGATTGCAGAGCCTCTGAGGCTGGTGCACAGAGCCTCTGTAGGCTGTCCAGAAAGTTCGTGCAGGAGTGACTTCCAGATGCTCTTAAGAGGCACAGAGGCTTTTAAGTTGTCCACAGAGCCTCTGTAGATCAAAACCTCTGAAGAGAAGCGACCAAAAGGGAGGACCAGAGATAGACCCAAGCACGCATATCATAGGTCGTCGATGGTCCAGAGGTTGAAATGAGCCAATTGCCCGAAGCCCGAATTTTTCGAATTTTCTGACAGCATTGCGCTGTTTCAGAAACACGCGCACAACTTTTTACTCGAAGCTTAGATTTACATGAGTCCAGTTGCGTTAGATTGCTAAAACATAGACGTATGACTTTGATGTTTTGAGTTTTCTCAAATTCCGTGAGCTGATATGCCAGAATCTGTGTCAAAGTCTGCGTTAGAGTGTTGGACCGAAAGCATTGCATTTCACTCGTGCTCTTTCCGCTTTCAAGAATGGTGTTCTCTCGACGGTTCTTCATGGTTTCAAGCTACATATGTGACACAATGATTGTCACTCTAACCTCTGTTATTCAAGTTTAAGGCTCGGTGTTGAACGCTTATTCAACGGGATCTTAAGAGTCAAATTTTCTGTTTTGACGACTGTTTTGCGCAGTTGAGGGAAAATGTGCACAACTCACTCATTTTCATCCAAAATGGATGAATCAAAGCTCTTTGGAAAGCTAAGAGGATGGAGTTCAATGTGCATGCCTTATGTTTTCTCTCAATCAGGCTCCTTGATGGTCAAAAACAACGGTGAAGTTGAGACATGAAAGCTGGACAAAATAGGGGTAATTGTCTCGGTTTTTCAAGAAGATGGGCCTACATTTGAGGGGGAGCTTGTGATGATTTGAAGACTCGAAGAATGACACAACAAAGATTCTAAAGAAAGCAAGGAGGAGACTATATGATGATGTTTTATTTATAAAACATTAGGGGGAGATTGTTAGCTTAAATTAGCCCCCAATTTAATTGAATGTTTTATAAAGAATTGTATTTTGGGATTTTGGGTAGTTTATGGGTTTTGGCTAATTATCTTGTAAATGAGCCCTATAAATAGGTGCCCATGGCTCACTTTTCTCATTAGGTTTTTGGAGATAACATATTTTTTACACACACAGACTAGGTGAGTCCATGAGAGTCGAATAAATGTTTTAGTGTGATGTTCTTCCAATATCCCCTCCATTGTTAATCAATCAAAGCATATGAGATGAGTCTTGATTATCATTGTTGTTAATTTATTTCTTATCTCTACTTTTCTATGGAGTATTTTCAATTGTTTGTCTAAAATGGGATCTAACACACTCTAATTTTGCAAACCGTGGAAACCGTCGATTTCATTGGTTTAGTTAATTAAATTGTGTCATGAAATTGTTTAATTTGATGAAATTGTTTCATATAATTCTTTGATTGATGAAATTGTTGCATATTTTTGTGTTTTTTATGTAAAAATGAAAAAAGTTTCATCAAACTGCGAAAATACATGAAACAATTTTATCAAAATGAGAAAATTACATGAAACTACATAAAAAAAACATAAATATATGAAACAAATTCATTAAAAAAATAATTATATGAAACAACTTCATCATATTAAACAACTTTATGAACCAATTTTATTAATTTAACCAATGAAATCGACGGTTTCTATGGTTTTCAAAATTAAGGTGGTTTCCGATTGAAACTACCCCTATATATATAGGGGTGAGTTCAAATGAAAACTCATCTTTCATTGTGTACATGAGGACAAATCTTAAACATTGATTAAAACTTAAAAAACTAATCAATGGTTAATACATAATAAGGTTAGTTGAGAAGTGATTAAGGACAAAATTGGAAATTTGAATCCGCACTTACCATGTTTGACTTTTAATTTTTTTTAATTAATTTTTTTACCCCTTTAAACTTTAAAATAAATCATCTTAAAAATTAATAATATTTTAATCAAACAAATTACATCAAAAACGAGAATTTCATGCTCTTCGATATGACATCCATCTCGATATAGTTTTTTTCGTTTTAACCGTTTTTTTATGTGAAATTCTATATATGTGTTATATTCATTATGAATATGCATGCACGTCCTTGGATGTCTATATTCAGTATGAATAAAAAAGATGAACGTTCATTCACTATTCATGATGAATAATACAATATTCAGGATGAATAATACAACATTCAGGATGAATAATACACGAATTCATGATTCATGTATTATTTATCATGAATCGTGTATTATTCACCCTAATACAATATTCAGGATGAATAATACACGAATTCATGATTCATGTATTATTTATCATGAATCGTGTATTATTCACCCTGAATGTTGTATTATTCATCCTGAATGATACATTATTCATGATGAATAATATATGAATGACCCGTGAAGGTGTAGACACATGACACACTCTCTTTTGTTTCCCAATTCACAACCGAAATTTGGTTTAATTCATTATGAATATGTATGCGTATCCCCGGATGTCCCACATTCAGTATGAATAACAAATGTAAACGTTTATTCATTATTCATGATGAATAATGTAGTATTCAGGATGAATTACACAACATTAATGATGAATAATACATGAATTCATGAATCGTGAATTATTCACCCTAAATGTTGTATTATTTATCCTCAATGATATATTATTCATAACGAATAATACATGAATGACCTGTGAAGATGTGGAGACGTGACACTCTCTCTTTTGTTCCCCGATTCACAACAGAATTACTCGATATGTTCTTGATTCGTCTTGATGGGTGTTGGGTTACGGTGCTGAAGAAACGCGATGTCTTACGACGTTGAAGAAAGTGTTGAAGAAGGTGATGTCGAGTTACATACTTACGGTGTCGAGGTGTTGTACAGACTTAAACGTACATAAATATTCATAATGAATATAACACATATATAATATTTCACGTAAAAAACGGTTAAAACAAAATATATATATATATATATATATATATATATATATATATATATATATATAGGGGTAGGATATTTTGCAACCCTTGAAAATGTTGCAACCATTGCAACCCACATTTTAACCGTCGGATTCATGATCGACGGTTACAACAGATATGGGGCCCAATATTTTTAATTAAAAAAATAAAAATAAAAATAAAATAACCTTCGATCATGAATCCGACGGTTAAGATGTAGGTTGCAAAATATCCTTCCACTATATATATATATATATATATATATGTATGGATATCATATCGAAGAGCACGAATTTCTCATTTTTTTATGTAATTTGTTGAATTAAAATATTATTAACTTTTAAGATAACTTATTTTAAACTTTAATTGGGTAAATGTTTTTAATTAAAAAAGAAAATAAAAAGTCAAATATGGTAGGTGTGAGTTTAAATTATCTTTCATTTTTACCCTAAGCATCTTAAAATAAAAAACTCTATTTAATATGAGTTGTTGGATCAATGTAGATGGAGTGACTGAGATTTGTCCTCACGTGCACAATGAAAATTGAGTTTTCATTTGAAGTTCCCCCCCCCCTCTCTCTCTCTCTCTCTCTCTCTCTCTCTCTATATATATATATATATATATATATTATTCTAAGTTAAAATAATGAAATTATGGAAAGACAAATATACCCTTGAGTTAACTGAATTTTTAAACAGAAGTAAGTCTGAGGACCAAAAGTGAAATGAGATGGCAACCATAGTGACCAAAACTGTTATTAGTTTAAATGAGAGACGAAAGTTGATAGTGGGTGGCAACCATAAGGACCAAAAATGTATTTCATTATATCACTTATTTCCATCCCAAAATGACATATAATCATAAATAGAGCTCAACAAAATATTTAATAGAACAATATTCAGTATATGAATATGAAACTCCTACCTCATAAATAGACAAGTCTGACATTCCTTCAACTTCTATCCGGTACTGATGATGCATCCCATGTTCTGATCCGTCCTCATAATGACCAAGGTAACAATAATTATAAAACATACAGACCTCCCTTTACCTTTGTTCAACAAAGCAACAAACACAATAAAAAAAGAGTAATGCAACTGAAATTAGAATATTAAATAGACAAAAAAGAAAATCAAATATTGGTCGCTTAGGAAGAAAACCCAACTCCACAACACTTCTATCACAAACTTCTTAGGTTAGACAACACTTATACTGAAACTTTTTCCATTAGCATAACAGAGGCATAACCATGTACCAAAACATACTGTCAATGGATGGAAATCATTCTTTAAGATGCCCAACTCACAAAAAGGCATATATAAACAAAACTGGAAGTAAAACTTATAATTTCAGATGAGGTAATTTGGTGGGAATGTATAATGATCGTTCTCTACATCCTGATCCAAAATTGCTATGCAATACTTTTTTTGTTTTGATATCTAAAGTTTTTTTTATGAACAAAGTGATATTTAGGGAAACTAATTTTAGAGAACCAAATTATGAATTGCTGATATTTAAATGATATTTCCTTTGATAGATAATTTCTGAAAGTGATGGTGCTGAGATGAGTTATATGTTTTCTGCTCAATGTTGCAATAGACTTCTCTTCGCAAAATTACTGAACAAATTAACAAGTATTTTGTTGTATTTGATTGCAAGGGCAAACAGTGGAGCCGAGTTCAAATACACCCTAAAAGACATCACCAAAACGATGTAGTAAAACTATTTTATCAGAACAGAAAGAATTGTCCACTTCTTATCTTTAAATACAAAGTATTGGCCCTTCAAAAAAATAATGACACATGTTTTTCTATCTGAACCAAGTTTTTGACCCAATTCTATAAACCAACGGACGGTTATGTTCCAACATGTGTAAGCTCAACATCAACCTGTTCTATAAACCAACGGACGATTATGTTCCAACATGTGTAAGCTCAACATCAACCTGTTGAACACGACTGTTTTGCTGAATTCCAACTTTTAAAAGAGAAAATTCCACCATGGATTTATAACCCCAATCAAATATAACATTTTATCTATTTTTGGTGAAGATTATAGTCCATAAGTTCCATGGAAATCACCACTGCTTTCATTCTAGGACATCCCATGAAAATTGCATGCATCATTCCTCTTTTTGTTAATTTTTAAAGCTAAAAATTACCTATTTACCCTAGAAAGAATATATGATATTGATTTGGGCCTACAAGATTTCCCAATCTTAAAGGGTGTTTAAGACATGTTATTTGTAATCGAACATCGACTTACGTCAATCTACGCTAAGAAACAATAGAAATCAATAATATGTGAACTACAAAACAACAAACACATGTAATTAACAAAGGCTAAAAATTTAACCAATTCTTAGAAGCAATTGTAGACATACATGACATTGCAAGTTCAAATGGTTCATTACAATATTTTAAATCAAACAAAACCATTGCAGGTTATGCATTATGGCCAACGACGTACCGATGACAAAACAGGGAAACCACAAATATGACATAAGTTACATGTGCAAAATGGCGTTTTAGTGGTGCATCTGTAACACCCTAAAAATTGAGGGAATTTAAAATTTTGAAAATCCGGCAACATGGCGTCTATAAATAGAGTAAACTTGAACACCCTAACAATAGGGGGCATTCTAACATGTGTAATACGGTAAAGACAATCATGCCAAAATGTAACATCCCAAAGAGGGGAATATAGTATGGTATTTACAAGTCCAATTAATGAAGAATATAATTGATAACCAAATAATCTAAATTTGACAAATAGATTACGGTCGGGTGTCACCATCCTTCCAAAATGTGTAACTATCAAATCGTATAAGGCGGTCTATAGATCTCCCAAAAGGACCGCTCTCAACCACATGATCGACCACTCATTCCCGACGATTCCCGCCACTATGATGCTCTGTCATACATGACAACCAAAGAAACAACTGTTAGGCTAAGGCCTAGTGAGAATATATAATCGCAATGTAAATAATGGAATGAAGTTACAAAATATGTGTATCCATGTATTTATTGTTTCCAACCAAATTGCTCGGCTTGTCATTGAACGTGTAATGCAATGCAACTCTTGACAACATGCTTACTAATCCACTCAAGCCATTTGGCTTGTTAGCATCAATCCAGACCGGATCTTTAGCCATTCGAGACATCAACCCAAACCATGTCTTTAGCCATTAGGGACATCAACCCAAACCGGGTCTTTAGCCCATTTGAGACATCAACCCAAACCGGGTCTTTAACCTTTACGAGACATCAACCCAAACCGGGTCTTTAGCCTATTCGAGACATCAACCTAAACCGGGTCTTTAGCCTATACGAGACATCAACCCAAACCGGGTATTTAGCCTTGTTTCAAAATGCACTATTATGATCAAGATAATGACTTCTATTCACCTACAAACTCATAATTCATGATAAGGTCAATGATTCCTGTTAGATCACATATCTATTGGATTCAAGATCATCCAATCTGAAGATCCAATCTGAAGCTAATGCCGGAAATTCGACTCTCGATACAAAGTCTAATGTCGTTTGTAATAAATGTCGAAGAAAATTATTGTTTATTGTAATTTGAGTATTTAGTTTAAATTAGTTTAAACATCTAATTATGTTAGATATTAGTTTGTTATTTAATATCTAAGTTATTTAGATATTAGTTATTAGATAATATCTAGATATTAGTTAGTTAGTTAGATATTAGGTGTTTGTGTGTTTGAGAAGCTATCGTCCAAGAAAAACAGATCACAAAAACACACACACAAAAAGGTGTAAAAACAGAGAACACATCAAAAGCTTGAATAGATCAATACTCTAATCGTTTGAATATTAATCAAAACAGGTTGGTAATCATATTGTGTTGTTTTGTAAGAACTTGATATAGTATTGTGAACCGACAATTGGTATCAGAACTTTTTAAACTTTATGGTGTCTAGATTTCAGATGAATATGATGGGAGAGATGAATTTATTTCTCGGATTACAAGTCAAACAGTTTTCATCGGGTATTTTTATCAATCAATCAAAATACATTATGGATATTCTTCGGAAGTTCAAAATGGAAAATTCAAAACCGATTGGTACCCCAATGGCACCAGGTACTAAGATTGGCACCGATCCTTCAGGTAAGGCTGTTGATGTTAGGACTTACAGAGGAATGATAGGTTCTTTAATGTATCTTACTTCTAGTAGGTCAGATATAATGTTCTCAACATGCTTATGTGCACGATATCAGGTCAATCCTAAAGAAATCCATATGTATGTAGTAAAGCGCATATTTAGGTATCTGAAGGGGACTGCAGATCTTGGTCTGTGGTATCCTAAAGATACAAGTTTTGAACTAACAACGTACACAAATGCAGATCATGCTGGTTGTATGTTAGACAGGAAGAGCACGTCAGGACATGTACAATTCCTCGGTGATAAGCTCGTAAGTTGGGCATCGAAGAAGCAACTTTGTGTTTCAACTTCCACGGCCGAAGCAGAATATGTAGCTGCTGCTAGCTGCTGTTCTCAGGTCTTATGGATGAGAACTCAATTGTGCGACTACGATTTCCACTTCAACAAAATCCTGATATACTGTGACTCCAAGAGTGTCATCGCAATAACAGTGAATCCTGTTCAACACACAAAGACTAAACACATAGACGTCAGGTATCATTTTATTAAAGATCATGTCGAAAAAGGAACAATTGAACTTTTCTTTGTAAAAACTGATTATCAGCTTGCCGATTTGTTTACCAAACCCTTAGACAAAAAGAGGTTTAACTTTCTTGTCTCTAAGCTTGGTATGCTAAATCTAAAGATTTAATCAGTAGTTACCTATTAAAGTTTTCTAATTGTATATTTTTTCATCATTTCTTCATTCTTAATTCTGATTGATATTTGCACTTCTATATTCTGTTCATGATCCAAGGGGGAGTATGAGAAGAAATTGACAAGTGGTCAATCTTATTTTGAGGGGGAGCTCATAAGATTTCTGCATTTACCTTTTATGTCAAATTTTTGTAATGCAAGATTTTAGGGGGAGCTCTTCAAGTCAAAGGAGTTTGGATATGACTTCTGATTATTTCTGATCAGAACTCGTTCTTTAACAGTTTTACTGCTTTTTGTCTTTTCAATTTAAGTGAATAAATTTTACTTTGACTTGACATAAGACTTTTGCAGAATTTTTGTGAGATGCTTACAAGTTCATATGTTTATGACTTTAAGCTTAGCTTCATGAGATATAAGATCGCACGTTAAGGTACAATCCTTTATCTTAATCTCATAAATGGTTGAAAGAAGGATAACTTTCAATCATTTGAAAACATTGTTCTTAAAAGTTCAAACCACTTCCCATTTCTTAAATCGATTTCATGATTTGGAAGTGTGACTTTAAATGTTTTCAAAGATCAACTTTGTGCTTTAACTGAAATAGTTAAACCATATTGAGCATCATATGCATCATAGGAAAACAGGATTTCATTGTGCTAGAACTTAACACAACTTCTATGAATTCACCTTAACCAGTGATTTCTACCCAAGAAGTTAATCCATAGTGATTGAGTGTGAGAAGTCGAAAAGAAATGAGTTTGGTTAGAGTGAGCTAAATGTTTAAAAGAAAGAGGGTGTGAGAATAGAGTTAAAAGAATATCAGAGGTCTGCACCAACTTTTTCTGAGTCGGGCAGCCACAATTCTAATGTTTCACAATTCTTTCGTGATCATTATTGAGACAGGCAACTAACCCATGCCAACTCTTGATCAAACCTCACCATCTACTCATTTTTTTCTTAACAAGAAAGTGTTTCACATTTTCAAAGGGGAAGCAGCACATTTGCTATCTGATTTTCATTTGGAAAATCTGGATATTGAAAAGAAGGAAGTCTGCCCCACCTTCGCACTTCAATCATGCACATTGAGTCTGTGTTTAACTTACTGTTGTCTCAGTGGTTTACACAATTTTGAGCCAATAAGCAATCATTTGTGCTTAATTCTTTCTATCACAAGCACGAACACACAAGGAATTAGTTTCTTTGTCATAACGTTTATAGAAATTACCTTTGTGGTGTTTCGATGATTAAATGGAAGCCCTGGGGGAGTCAACATCAAACATCTCCTTTACAATGTGTATTCGTTACACACAGTGACTTAGTGTTACTGACAGTCATGTTAACTGATTCATTAGTTGATTCAGGTGTTACACGACTATTTTGTCTGGATTTGCAAAGATCTGGATGAATATCTTTTGAATTGACGGATCAGAGGCTCCAAATGACAGGCATTTCTTACTCACAGTTTTGATGAAGTCGTTGCACTTTTCATCAAAAAGGGGAAGAATCTAAAGCATGAAGAAATGTCCATTACATGCTGATTTCAGATAAATTTTCTTTGAAGATACTTTGCTAAAGCATTCTGAGCTAGAGAAAGAGATTGCATCTTCTGAGCTGAACAAGAAGACTGAATTGCTAAAATCTTTTTAGTAATGATCTTGATCCAAAGGGGGAGATTGTTAGATCACGTATCTATTGGATTCAAGATCATCCAATCTGAAGATCCAATCTGAAGCTAATGCCGGAAAGTCGACTCTCGATACAAAGTCTAATGTCGTTTGTAATAAATGTCGAAGTAAATTATTGTTTATTGTAATTTGAGTATTTAGTTTAAATTAGTTTAAATATCTAATTATGTTAGATATTAGTTTGTTATTTAATATCTAAGTTATTTAGATATTAGTTATTAGATAATATCTAGATATTAGTTAGTTAGTTAGATATTAGGTGTTTGTGTGTTTGAGAAGCTATCGTCCAAGAAAAACAGATCACAAACACACACACACACAAAAAGGTGTAAAAACAGAGAACACATCAAAAGCTTGAATAGATCAATACTCTAATCGTTTGAATATTAATCAAAACAGGTTGGTAATCATATTGTGTTGTTTTGTAAGAACTTGATATAGTATTGTGGACCGACAATTCCTCTCAACCCAACTCATCAATTTAGATCATCTTCAACATTTGGGTTTTAGGTCAAACTTCACAAAATCAACCAAGATATAAGAAGATATATATATATATATATATATATATATATATATATATTTAAATATTTAAACCTTGTTGGACACATGTATGAGTAGAATAGTCAAGTAAGCACTCACCTTGTAGGGTTCTAGTTAAAACCCTAATATGCAAGAACTAGTGAGAAGGAAGAGATCCTTGAGAAAGCTTTGACTAGTACAATAAATGCCCAATGGGACCTATATGACATAAATGATTAGAGGTTGGGGATGGATGGAAGTCATTAATGGTGGGAGAGTGAAGGGGAAGACTTACTAGGTCTTTCTTGGGAGGAAAATTGCAGCTCAAGAGTGAGAAATAAGGGTGTGGGAGTAAATGAGGGTTTGGGGGCCGATTTCTTCTTTTAATAGAAGTCTGCGTTTCCGCGCGGATGCTCGCGCGGTTCCATCAGCGCGGAGATCCGCGCCAAACATTGGAGTTGAGACATAACAGAGTCCCGCACGGACGCTCGCGTGGTTCCACCCGCGCCAGGTACTGTTGCCCTTCCTTCAAATTTCTTCTAGGCTACCTCATACAACAACAAATGAGATACATATACCAAATCATAATACTAATAGAGTCCAAAATTTGAGGTGTTACAACATCTTGGTTTGAAAGAATAATGCATAAATAGAACATAAATATAACCTCGCTTAGTCATGACCAAGAAAGTAGAATGTTAAACCTATCGATAATAGTAAAAACTGATATCAAATAGACCCATGACAATAATCAGATCTATCAAACGCCCTTAACCATTGTCTACTTCTATCCACTTGCAAAACTTGGTCTGTGCAAAACCTATGAGGTGATACCAGAATCATTTAAACACCATAAATGTGATAATTATAAGAAAACCAAATACCAATACAATGAGAATTGAATTTGATTTTTTTTAAATCATACTATAAAATAGAGATATTAACAGTAAATATTCACAAACTTCATCTCAAAATGCAAACCTTTTAATAAGTTTGAATCACCATAAACAAACTTAATGGCACCATTGAAGTAAAACAAAATCAGAGACCTACCTAAATAATACCAAAATAGCCAATTGGGGAAATATCATCACGAACATCAGTCACCCATTTGAGTCGATTGCTTTTTTGATACTTGATTGTCCAGAGATGAATTAGAAAATCGTGTCACTATGCATAGATGACCAACACCTATTTAAACACCAAACATCACAGAAGAAAAGTTTGTTAGAAGGTCTCATTAAAGACTTTTATCAATCCGTTTGTGTTCATTAAAAATACATAGAAATTTAACAAAATACAAAATCCTAATCCCAAAATAATCTCGAATGAAATCATGATATGAAAGGCATAAAATTTAATTACATGCTCAAAATGTAAATAACGGTATTGAGCAGGAAATAAGTCGAGAGACACACCGGGTAGAGTCGTATGAAAAATCAGGAGCAAATCAAAGATGCAGATCATACCAGTACACAAATCGAGAGACAAAGACCAAGAAGCAGCAAAACCAAAATTCCCATGATTACATGGTCTCCAAACAAGAATCGAGATGCATAGAACCCCAAAACATCGCATGTTTCCTCCCATTTGTAGCTCTGAAACTGGATTTAGAGAAAATTCTTAGAAGTTGCCATCGTAGCATGATTAAGAGAAGATGTGGGAGGAAAACGAGGGGGCAGAAGAGATGGTTTTCCAAAAAACAATTAACCTGTTTCTGCAAATTAGATTCATATGTGGGTGAGAAGAGACAATAGGTGAAAGAAATATTCATTTGATGGTTCTGCAGTTACAGTTGGTGATGATGAAGACATAATTGCAGGATCAAGAAGAATCAAATTAACAAAAAGGGAATTCAGAAATGGAAGAATGAAGAAAATAACAATGAAAAGAAAAGTACAATATTTTGATCGAATTAACTACTACTTAGAACAGGAAATAAGAACCCTAAAACCAATTCACGTACCAGATAACTATAAATTCGAAAGATATTTACTGGGATGTTGATAGGTACTTGAAAATCTTCAAGGACCCACTTCATGAAACCGACTTTGAAACCATTGATTGTGTTGTGTTCTATATTAACCATTGTTCACGTCCGCTTGAATTTCACAGCAAAGGGGAGAAATTTGGGATTTGGAATTGAAGAAGCTACACGGATATGGAGTCCAATCGAGAGTCTTCATTCGTATTATAGTACTCTTGGTGTTTCCCTGGATTCGTCCAATGATCATATCAGTTGTGTTTATCGTAAGCTTGTTATGGTATCGTTCAAGCAATGAGGAAGCGTGCAATTACAGTTAGGGCAAGTAATTTGGGGAGATGAGGTTGCCTTCGATCAGAGCTCGAGTAATTGCAGAGGAGATTCTGTTAGTAGATATATATGTGTTGTATTATTTTAGATAGCCCATTTTTAGTTAGCCCACTTTTGAATGGCCCATGGCCTTTTATTGTTGTATATTTATTGTAATATTTTCATTTTGGGAATTAAGGAAAATCATTCCTCTTTATGGTATCAGAGCAGAATTAGAATCCTTCCTAATTTCTCTCATCTCCCCCTTCTCTCTCTAGAAACCGGCGACTCTAGGGTCGGCTACCTCCATCTTCTGCCAATCACCACCATCTTCTTCCTCCAAAATTTCCGTCAATGGTCGGTGATCAACAACCCCTTTCCAACAAGGTTTTCGGCATCACCATCATAAAGACGTACATTCCGCTCATCCTTGATCTTGACTGCCTCAACTACGATGCGTGGAGAGATCTTTTCTCCACCCATTGTATCGGTTTTGATGTGATTGATCACATCGACGAGTCTACACCAAAACCTACGGACCCTGAATGGAAGAAGGTGGACTCAATTGTGAAGCTTTGGATCTATGGTTCAATCTCCAAATCGCTTATCCAAATGGTCTTGAAAAATGACTCTACCGCGCTCCAAGTTTGGAATAGACTCGAGACTCTTTTTCGAGATAACAAGGATGCCAAAAGCATGCAAATCGATAGCGAGCTTCGGAATATCGTAATGGGCGATCTCTCCGTCACCGCTTACTGCACCAAAATCAAAGCCCTTGCCGATCTCCTTGCCAACCTCAATTCGGACTCCGCCATACCGGATAAAAACCTCGTAATATACACCATCAACAGGCTTTCATCCAAGTTCGACTCGGTGGCCAACATAATTCGGTATCGTTCTCCTCTTCCAATGTTTTTGGAGACTCGTTCGATGTTCCTCTTGGAGGAACAACGGATGACGCAAAGTCGGTCCATGCCTCCCTCCTCTCACACCGATTATCCCTCATCTCCCACCATATTAAATGTCAACAATAACGGGGGAAATCGGGGAAATGGACACCAGAACGACCGCCGACAGCAGCAAGGCCGCCACCGTCAACAACCGAACAACAGCGCCACACCCACCCGCTACGGGTGGGTGTTCATTCCCCCGCCGACTCAGCCCTGCCAACAACAACAGTCGTCGGCCCAGTGGCAACAGCAAGCTGCCGGACTGCTTGGACCACCGCCGCAAAATCATCAACAGCGGCAGCTGCAATACGTCGCAGCCTGGTCGCAATAGTCCGCTGCCGGAGCACCTCCTTTCAGCGGCCCTTCGGCCCACCTTTCAGCGGCGGCGCACAACAGCCCCATGGCTATTGAACCTTCACCCCCGTGGACTTGGGCTACACCAGATCAAGCGACGACCCTTCCAGAATTGTTCAACACAATGTCTTTGAATGACCCGAGTACAACGGATTGGTATATGGACACCGGAGCAACCGAACATGTGCACTCAAACGCAAGTATCCTAAACTTTGTTCTTGATAAACATGATACCCGTTCTATCTTAGTCGGTAATGGATCCCGAATGCCTGTAGTGACCACCGGACATGCTCCTTTTCCTCTAAAAAATCCTTACCGTCCGTTACATCTTCGAAACATACTTGTCTCTCCCGCGATTATTAAAAATCTAATTTTTGTTCGTCAATTTACTCATCAAAATAAAACTTCTATTGAGTTTGACAGTTTTGGTTTTACTGTTAGGGACTACAAGACCCGACGCCCTCTAATCCGATGTGAAAGCGACGTGCCTCTCTATCCGGTCAACCCAACAAACCCACAAGTTCTCGTCTCCACCACTCAATCCACATGGCATCAACAGTTCGGTCATCTCGGAGATGAAGTCTTGAAGTCATTAGTTTCAATAATCTTATAATATATACTAATGATAAATTTAGTGTTACTTGCAACTCTTGTCAAATTGGAAAGCATACCAAGCTTCCTTTCTTTATTTCTAATTCTGTTGTTTCGCATGCATTTGAAATAATACATTCCGATGTTTGGACCTCTCCCATTTCTAGCGTTAGTGGACTACGTTATTATGTTATGTTTTTGGATCATTTTACACATTACTTGTGGGTCTTTCCTCTTAAACAAAAATCCGAAGTTTTGCAAAATTTCAAGAATTTTTCTACCATGTCAAAACTCAATTCAACTATAATATCAAACCTTTCCAATGCGATAACGCGGGGGGGGGGGGGGGGGGGGATACAACAACATACAATTTCACAACTTCTTCGCCTCAAACAAAATTCAATTTCATTTCTCGTGCCCTCATACATCCCAACAAAATGGGAAATCGGAACGCATGCTTCGAACTATTAACAATGTGGTTTGAACCTTGCTTTTTCACTCTCATCTTCCTCCCACATATTGGGTAGAAGCACTTCATATGGACACACACCTTCTCAATATTCTTCCCTCCACATCCATCAACTTTGACACACCACACCACCGTTTGTTTCAAAAACACCCTTCCTACTCTCATCTTCGTGTCTTCGGATGTCTATGTTATCCCCATCTCACCACCCCACATAAATTAGCCCCACGTAGCATACCTTGGGTTTCCTAGGTTATCCATCACAACATAGGGGTTTCCGATGTCTTGATCTCTCCACTCGACGCATCATCATCTCTCGTTACGTCGTGTTTGATGAGTCTATACTCCCGTTTGGTTCGGTCACTCTAACCAACCCCCATCCTACTCTTTCTTCGATGAACCTTCAGACACATCCTCTATCTTGCGAGATATCCTTAACTCACATCGTCCTCCTACCACCCTCACCGCCCCCTCCCCCTCCCCACCATCACCTACGACCTACTCCCCTCCCCACCATCACCTATACGATCCAACTTCCCTCCTCTAACCACCCTTCGGCCGAAACATCAGGCTCCCACCTCCCTCCCTCCCCTTCATCTTCCTTTTCTCCCGTTACTCATCCCACACACCTTATGACGACCCGAGCTAAGAGCGTGATCATTAAACCCACTCAGCGTTTTAACCTTCATACCACATCCATCACCCCCTTACCCCGGTCCCATCTACAGGCACTACAGGATTCTCACTGGCGAAAGGCCATGGATGAGGAATATCATGCCCTTATCACGAACAAGACTTGGGTTCTTGTTCCTCGACCCACCGGGGTCAATGTGGTTCGGTCCATGTGGCTTTTTCACCACAAGTATCATGTTGATGGTTCTTTTGCTCGCTATAAGGCCCGTTTAGTGGCCAATGGTCGCAGTCAGCAGCAGGGGATAGACTGTGACGAGACTTTCAGCCCGGTTGTGAATCCGGGTACCATACGCATCGTTCTGAGTATTGCCGTCTCTCGGCACTGGCCCATTCACCAGTTTGACGTGAAGAATGCTTTTCTTCACGGACACCTTCAGGAGACTGTTTACATGCATCAACCACCGGGCTTCCGTGATCCTAAATATTCGGATCATGTTAGCCACCTCCATCGCTCCCTCTATGGTCTTAAGCAGGCCCCCCGGGCATGGTATCACAGATTTGTTCAGTATGCTCTACGAATCGGTTTCCAACATAGTCGGACTGACTCATCTCTATTTATCTACCACTCACCACATGTCACTGCTTATCTCCTGTTATATGTTGATGACATCATCCTCACAGCATTGTCTACAGCCTTTCTACGGCAAATCATTTCTCAACTCGGTCATGAGTTTGCCATGACAGATTTGCGTGCCCTTAATTATTTTCTGGGCATTTCAGCATCCCGGTCATCTACAGGTCTATTTCTATCCCAGCAGAAATACGCAACCCAGATACTCAAGCGTGCCAATATGCTCAACTGTAAACCCGATCGCACCCCGACAGAATCAACTCACAGATTAGACGCAAATGGCCCCTCGGTAACTGATCACATGTTGTATCGCAGCCTTGTCGGGGCTCTTTAGTATCTCACCTTCACGTGACCAGACATTGCATTTGCGGTTCAACAGATTTGTCTTTATATGCATGACCCCCGAGAGCCCTACTTCCATGCTCTCAAGTGCATCATTCGATACATACAGGGAACCTTGACTCACGGTCTACAGATACATGTCTTCCCCTCTTCAGATCTTATAGCCTATTCTGATGCAGATTGGCGGGGATGTCCTACCTCTCGCAGATATACTTCCGGATATTGTGTTTTCTTAGGTGACAACCTTGTGTCTTGGTCATCCAAACGCCAAAGTGTCATCTCCCGCTCTAGCGCCGAAGCCGAATATCGTGGAGTCACCAATGCCGTAGCTGAGACAAGTTGGATCCGAAACCTTCTTCGCGAACTCCACAGACCGCCCACCAAACCTACTATTGTATATTGTGATAATGTGAGTGTGGTTTACATGTCATCCAATTCGGTTCAACACCAACACACGAAACATATAGAGATTGATATTCACTTTGTCTGGGACAAAGTTGCTATCGGCCATGTTCGAGTCCTTCACGTCCCATCAACCTCTCAGTATGTCGATATCTTTACGAAGGGGTTACCTACATCTCTGTTTCATGATTTTAAATCCAGTTTGAATGTTCGAAATCCAGATGTTCAAACTGCGGGGGGATGCTAGTAGATATATATGTGTTGTATTATTTTAGATAGCCTACTTTTGAATGGCCCATGGCCTTTTATTGTTGTATATTTATTGTAATCTTTTCATTTTGGGAATCAAGGAAAATCATTCCTCTTTAGATTCATCTTGGTGGGAGGCGAAGTGGGCTGGATAAAAGCGGAAGAGGAGTGGGTTGGTTGATCGTGGAGGATGGGGTGGGAGGCGGAGTGGGTTGGTGGGAGTTACTTAATCGTAAACGAATTTTTAAATCCAGATTGAAAGTTGGATGAATTTAAACGATCCAGATCGAATCAACAAACAGTTTATTCGACTAGATCCATATATATATATATATATATATATATAACCTCCTTCAGTTGTGCAACCAATACAACCCCATCCTAGCCATCTAATATGCAATCTACGGTGAGCATTGAATCACGAGAAAAAACATACATATTTTTGTTTTATTTTTATCTTGTTTCCAAACTATATCCAAATTAAGGGTAATTTGGGAATAAAAAAATACACAAAATTGATGCCTTTCCTACTCTTCCCAAATATACCACCATCGAGTTCTATTTTCAGCACCCATATCATCCATGATTTTTTTTATGAAATACATCCATTTATTAACCAACAAACACAACAGCCAAAAAACAAATACCCATATCATCCATGATGCCTTCCCTCTTCTTCATCCCTTTCACAATCTTCTTCAAAGCTTCAAGAACAAGTCGTCGGCCTCCAGTTCCAGATCGATTTCACCTTCCAGATCCAATTGTCAGTCGGAGACCCAGTTGTCGGCCGGAGCTCCAGTCGTTGTTGCCCCAGATTTGTTTCTCTTTTTTTTTCTCGATCATTTTTTGGGTTATGATGTTCTACTCGATCTACAACCATTTTGTTTTCGTTCTATTTTTTGTGATAACATTGGTGCTTTGGTTCATGAAATATAGGTTAAATCTGGTTGCATTGGTGCTTTGGTTCATGAAATATAGGTTAAATCTGGTTGCATTGGTGCTTTTGTTCATGATGAAGTTGATGAAATCTGGATGAAAGTAGAGATTTTGTTCATGAAATATTGGGTTAAATTTGGGTGTATTGTTGCATTTCATGATGAAGTCGATGAAATCTGGGTACATCGATTCATGAAATCTGGGTGAAATTTGGGTATATTGGTGCTTTGGTTAATGAAACTTGGGTGAAATCTGTATGTATTTTCATGAAACAATACTATGACGATGAATCCATGTTCATGAAAGAAAAAAAACGGATGAAAAGAAGTAGGTGGCAAGAAGAAGGAAGAAGAATATAATATATTAAATTTGCTAAATTTGTTTCCAAACTGATTATAATAAAATTAAGGAAAGATCTCATGCAATCCAAAAAAAAAAAACTTAAACAAAATATATATGGAATTACCTATATAAATTAGATTACCGAAATTGCCCTTTTTGTAATTAAAAGAAAAAAAAAACCACAAATAAAATGAAGGGTGGAGATGAGGATTGCATAAGTTGCATGATTTATAGGGGGTGCATTTGAACGCTCCTCTATATATATAATTTCTTTAGAATGTTATATTCAGAAAAGTATTTTTCTTTTAAATTAAAATTAGAAAATGTAACAATTTTACAAGATGTACGACCACTTTCGTGACTGAAGTCCCACTATTCACATGATCTTCAAATTCCATCACCACCTTCTTCTTTCTCTCTCTAAATCTCTAAAACCCCCATCTCAAAATCCAACGTTTTCTACTTGAAAACAACAAGAAATTAACCCATCAATACACTACTAGAAATTTGCTTATCACCGACCAACAATTTTCGACGAACGTTATCCGTCGGTAATTACCGACGGAAAAGTAATATTTGCGACGAATATAATTTTTTTTAATATTTAAATCCGTTGGAAATCCATCGGTAAATTTAATAATTTAATAAATAATAATTTTTTCCTGATGTCCGTCGGTGATCCGTCGAAAATTACCGACGGATTACCGACGACATTAAGAATTTTGTCGGTAATTCGTCGGTAATAACGTGTATCTATGTATGTATGTATGTATGTATGTGATCATGTATGTATGTAATGTATGTATATACATCATGTATGTATGTATATATGTATAGTATGTATGTATATATGTATAGTATGTATGTATATATGTATGTATGTACGTATGTGATCATGTATGTAATATGTATGTATGTATGTATGTATGTACGTATGTGATCATGTATGTATGTATGTATGTATATATGTATAGTATGTATGTATGTATGTGATCATGTATGTAATATGTATGTATGTACGTAAGTGATCATATATGTATGTATGTACGTATGTGATCATGTATGTATGTATATATGTATGTATGTATGTATGTATATGATATGTAGTATGTATGTCTATAGATCATGTCTATGTAATGTGTGTATGTATGTATATATGTCTATGTATGTGTCTATATATATATGTATGTATGTATGTATGTCTATAGATGTATTGTATACATATGTATTGCTTGTATGTATATGTAGTGTATGTCTGTAGATGTATTGTATACATATATATTTTTTGTATGTATATATCATATATACGTCTATATCATGCATGTCTATGTATGTGTGTATGTATGTCTATAGATGTATTGTATACATATGTATTGCTTGTATGTATATGTGTATGTATGTCTGTAGATGTATTGTATACATATGTATTGCTTGTATGTATATATCACATATACGTCTATATCATGCATGTCTATGTATGTGTGTACGTATATGTGTATGTATGTCTATAGATGTATTGTATAAATATGTATTGCTTGTATGTATATAGCACATACGTCTATATCATGTCTATATATGTATGTGTATATATATGTATGTCTATATATATGTGTATAGTATGTATATGTCATATATATGCCGCATATGTATGTATGTATGTATGTATGTCTATAAGTGTATTATATACATATCTATTGCTTGTATGTATATGTATATGTCGTATGCATATAAATGTCTGGATGTCATGTACATGTTTTCGTTAACAGGAAAAGATAACGACCGTTAACTATTTCCGATAAGTCTAGTTAGTTCAGGGGTATATATATATATATATATATGTATGAATGTATGTGTATAGATGTATGTATGTGTGTATAACACGTTTGGTCCCTGATCTAATTGGAATTAACGGGAAAAGATAACGACCGTTAACTGTTTCTGTTAAGTCTAGTTACTTTAGGTGTATATATATATATGTATGTATGTGTGTGTGTATGTGTGTATAACACGTTTGGTCCCTAATGTAACTGGAATTAACGGGAAAAGATAACGACCGTTAATTGTTTCCGTTAAGTCCAGTTACTTCAGAGATATTTTTGTCAATTTAAATATAATTTGATAAATTAATTAATAATTTTAAATATAATTTGATAAATTAATTAATAATTTATTTAATAAATTTAATATTAAATAATATATGAGAATCTATTTAATAATTTATTAATTTAAAAGTAATTTATTTAATAAAAAATAAAATCCATCGAAAATCCGTCGGTGAATTTCCGAAATTTCTAAAAAAATAAGCGGGCATATAGCCCTAATCTCTCGATCTCTCAGGCTCTCGATCTCTCCGTCTCTCCCTCTCAATCTCTCGATCTCTCCCTCTCGATCGACCACCGGCGACGACGACAGTTGTCTCAGTCCCTCTTCTCCCTCTCGATCTCTTCACGCCCTCTCCCTCTCGATCTCTCCCTCTCGATCGACTGCCGACGACGACCATAGCCGTCTCACAGCCGACCACCGGCGACGACCACAGTCCCTCTCACAGCCCTCGTCTCACAGCCACCGACGACGACCACCTCCACTTATTCAGGTATTGATTTGATCCCTTAAATGCATATTGATTTGAGCCATGAACTATGTGTGCGTTAATCTGATTAATATGTGTGTGTTAATCTGATTAATACTGTGTATAAATATGTGAACTGTGTATAAATATGTGTGTGTGTATGTTTGTTAATAATCTTTGTGTGTGTGTGTGTGTGTGTTTGTTAATCTGAACTGTGTATAAATATGTGTGTGTATGTTTGTTAATAATCTTTGTGTGTGTGTGTGTTTGTTAAAATGATTAATCTCTGAGTGTGTTAATCCGATATGAGTTCTTTTAGCTTATTAAAACGCCATTTTTGTTTTGATAAACTTGTGATAATGTTTTTGTATGAGTTTAAGCTTATGCTTTGGTTTTTGTGAAAATGTTTTGGTATGATTTGGTTTGATAAACTTGTGATATTAATAAGTTGGGTTGTCAATTATTTGACAAACATTATGTTGATAAATGGAAACATTTTGTATGATTTAGAATTTGATTATACTTGATTTTATTTATTTATTTTAGTTGGGTTGCCAATTGTTGGGCAAACATTAGGTTGATATACGGAAATATTCATTTTATAGTCGTTATGCCGTCGAAAATTTAAAAAACCTACAGTTTTGACTTTCCAATGGTCAAACCATTACACTTAGAGTTTTAGAGTCATCCAAAACTTCTCTACACCTATGGTTTGACTTTCAAAAAGGCAAACCATTACATGTAGTGTTCAATAGACTTCTAACTTCGTTGACACCTACGGTTTGACTTTTAAATAGTCAAACCATTACACGTAGGGTTTTAAACTTTCCAAAACACCTTTCTTTGATTGTAACATACAGTTTTGACTTTCAATAGTCAAACCATTACACTTAGAGTTTTAGAGTCATCCAAAACTCCTCTACACCTATGGTTTGACTTTCAAGAAGGCAAACCATTACATGTAGTGTTCAATAGACTTCTAACTTCGTTGACACCTACGGTTTGACTTTTAAATAGTAAAACCATTATACGTAGGGTTTTAAACTTTCCAAAACACCTTTCCGAACCATTACACGTAGGGTTTGACTTTTAAATAGTCAAACCATTACTAGCGACGAGGTTTGGGAGACTACATACTGCACCAACAGGAAGCTTGTTCCGGGTGCGACTGGTCCGCCTATGGATCCTCCGATCTACGTTTACCGAAAGGCGGCTCATATGGCAGTAAGTTCAATTATGCATGGCTAGATTTTTGTTTGTTTTATAAGATAGATAGAAATTATAGTAAACTTAGTTTAGGTTGCCATTGTTGGGCAGACGATAGGATTGTTTTGATAAAAGCAGGTCATGGATATATATGTTCAAATTACAGTTGAAATGCTGCCGAATTTTCTATAGATTAGTTGACTTGACAATGTCTAATTTGGTAAACAGTAGGATAACTACCATCGGATTAGGGAGGATGAGTACCCGGACTTACCTGCCGGCACTGTACCTCCCAATGACGCCGAGTTGTGGGAGCGCAGTGTCGGAGGACGGCGTAAAGGCCGTATTTTTGGATGGGGACCAGTCAGGATCCCTATTACGCTATGACCGGTGATTCAGGTGTTAGTTCGAGCAGGAGCACGCGCGACCGTCGTGATGAGGATATATGCTTGTCAAATAGTGTTTAACATTGTCAATCATATGTTTGTTAAATGTTGTCTAACATTGTTCTATATATGTTTGTCAAATGTTGAATTTCAGTTGAATGAGCTGAGACAGAGGGTAGAGAGAGAGAGGAAGCAGAGAGGATCCAGATGCAGGAGCGACTACATAGAGAGGAAGCAGAGAGGATCCGGATGCAGGAGCGAATAAAGAGAGATGAAGCAGAGAGGAGGCAGATGCAGGAGCGAATAAAGCAGTTTGAGGCGTTCATAAGGAAGTTTCAAGATCACATTTTCCCCCTCCGTAGGATTACGTTTTTGTACTACGTTATGTATTTATAGATATTAAATTAAGGTTTTGTACAGTTTAAAACTTAGTATTAATTAAAAATTGACAGGTTTTGTACAGGTTAAAAACTGACATCTTTTAATTTTTAATTATTTAAAAAAAATTACCTACGGATAATCCGTCGGTAAATGATTTTTAAATTAATTTTTATTTATTAAATATCCGTAGGAATTCCGTCGCTAAATCCGTCGGAAATGATCTGTCGGTGAAAATCCGTCGGTAATCCGTCGCAAAATACAGACCGTCGTTAAGTGTAATTTTCCGCAACAATCTTTTTGTTTGCTAAGTGTAATTCTTGATATTCGTTATCTATAAAGAATTAAAAAAAATTAAGTGAAAATTTTGTGTATTATATTCAACTCCCCTTTCTACAATACTTGTTTTGCTTACTTATGACTAACATAACCCAACCACTAAAAATAGTAGGGGTGTTCATCGAATGACATCCAACGATGTGAGGTGAACCGAACCGATCCAATCATCCATTGGATGTTGGATTTTTCCAATCGAATGGATGATTGGATCGATTCGGTTCCATCCATTGGATTAGATTGGATATCCATTGGATTGGATCAGATCCATCCGACATCCAATGGATGATCAGATCGAATCGGATCCATCCAATTTATTAAATTAATGCAATTTTCTAAAAATAAAACAAATTGATTAATCACTTTTAGTTTGTGTTAAAAGTTAAAACCAACACAAATGAGATTAAGAATTCAAAAACCAATACAAAACAAATTTAGATTTAAGCAAATTGCAAAAAAATAGTTGGATGGAAAACTAGATGACAATTGGATGCTGATCGGTTCGGTCGGTTTTTGTCGGTTCTGGACTGTCATCCAAGAACTGACCGATCTAAATTGGATGTTGAGATTTTCAATCTGATCCGATCCGATCCAATTACAATTGAATATCTAATTATGGCCGATCGATTCTAATTGGATCGGTCGGTTCCTATTGAATCGGTTGACTTTCTATACATCTCTAAAAGATAGCTTATTAGTAGTGAAGAAAACCTATAAATCAATAAGAGCATCTCCAACCATACGCCATTTTCACAAATTTACCGTTTTTACTGCTCCAATCACACGGCATTTCATTTCTTTTTTTTGCAAGTCATCAAATCTACACGACATATTTGTCGTGTATTTATCCACCGGCAAAACACAAATTACCCACTTGCATTCATTTTATATTAATATTAAGAGTAAGTTACGTTTTTAGTCCTTGTGGTTTGTTGAAAAATTCTATTTTCGTCCTTATGGTTTTAAAATTACGATTTTCATCCTATGGTTTATAATTCATTACTTTTTTCGTCCTTATTATTTAATTTATATTGCTTTTTTCATCTCTATGGTTTACATTTAATTTCTATTTTAGTCCTTACACCTAAAAGTGTTATTTTGGGCTCAGGGACGAAAATAGAAATGAATTGTAAACCATAAGAACAAAAATGAATTTTTAAAACCACAGGGATGAAATTCACAACTTTTAACAAACCATAGGGACGAAAAACGTAATTTACTCTAATATTAATTAAGTTAATATATTTATATAATATAAATTATATATACTTTTAATTATTTGGTTTTTATAATTATCATGAAATGTAATTTTTTTAACATAATGTTAATTAAAAAATTATTGTTTTCAATTTAATAAGTTTATATTAAATAAATTAATTACTGATTATTAATTATTATAATATGTATTTACAATTTATAACTATTTTATTAAAAAAAGTTAATAATAAATAAAATATGTTATTTTAATGTGGAGTCCATAAATTTAGTGTTTTTTTAGAGTATGATTAGATTTGAATTTTTTTTTTTTGTGTCGATAGACCCACCAAATTTAGTATTATTGGTGATTTTTTTTGTGTGAAAGTTAAAGATGCTCTAAGGAGTTTAAATAAGCAATCCCAAACATACTTTAGTCAAAATTTAACACAAAACCCATCAAAAGATACAAATCATGGAATCCACCAAAAAGGTTCCAAAATATGTTAAGAGAGAAAACGATTATCAAGAAATGAACATAAAAAACGATGAATATATATGAACATCAATCACTTTTACCAAAAGTCAATACTTTGACTTCCCTAAAAGTCAAACTTCTTTACATCCAAAAATCTTCTGTACGTTGCTTCCTATTAAAACCCTAAATTTCTTGACACGTTTTATGGAATTTCTAAACATCAAACCTGTGCTATGAAGCTGAATTAAGATGAACCATTTTTCTTTGGTTTTGATGATGAATCTTTTTGATTAATCTTCTGAACCACTGTGATGATCGATCAGTTTATTGCCCAGTTGAATCTTTCGTATCATTCTCAACAGTCTCATTATTGGTTTCTTGTTCAGTTGATGAATCATTTGATGATGAATCTTTCGAATCATTTAATGATGATGTATCTTCCGAATCACTTAATGTATCTTCAGAATCACTTAACGACGATGAATCTTCCGAATCATTTGACGATGAATATTCTGAATCGCTAGAATCATTTAATGATGATGAATCTTTCGAATCATTTAGTGATGATGAATCTTTTGAATCTTTCGAATCATTTGACGAAGAAACTTTCGAATCATTCTCATCATCGGTTTCTTTCTCACTTGAAGCTTTCAAATCTTTTGAATCTTCGATTTCTTGTTTAGATGAATCTTTGGAGATGTTTTCATCTTTTGAATCATTGTGATCGAATGCGATATCGTCCTCTTTCCCCCAAACCCTATATGATAACTGATAGATTTTAACATCAACGGGATCCATAAAACTTTTTATATCTTCACCACCGTATGTCCTCTCTAGATTCTTCACGAATTTTACATGCAACTCCTTTATCTTCCTTTTCAGATCCCCTTCATTTCTGTAAACCCTAGTTCGTCTTTCAATCCATTTCTTATAAAATTCATCCACATCTTCTGAATCATCTGGGTATCTCCCTTTTTTGTTGTAGAAATCAAGAATGTCGTTCAAAAGATTTATAATTTCTTCCTTCCTTGGGCTGCCGCCGGTGTTCATGGCGGCGGCATCTTCATGATCTCGGGCGGTTGATGAGTTGGTTGGATGGCATTTCATTGGTGTATTAGTACTATCGGCATCATCTTGTTGTAATTCCTCATGATCAGTGGAGGGTTTCTTTCTTTTGCTGCTTGAAGTGGTGGCACCTTGTGGCGGCGACGGTGGTTGTGGTGGTGGTAGTGGGTTGTTTCCGACGGAAGATGGGTAGCTAGAACCAGGGTAAGTGTGTGGTGATTTTGAAGAATCATCCATGGCGGAATCTTGATGGATTTAATTTGTTGTGGTTGTTTTCAAGTAGAAAAATATTGGATTTTCAGATGGGGTTTTCAAAGATATAGAGAGAGAAGGAAGAAAGTGTATACTGTATTATAGTGGGACTTATTGTAGTTGTAGAAATACAACCATATTTTAGTCTGAATTCTCCTTTCAGTAATGTATTTTTAAAACTCTCGTGACAATATTTAAGATAAACTTGCATCACTTGTGGCTACTAAGGATAAACTCAACGTTTTAGCAGCTAGACCAAAGACTCTAATTGACAGGACCTTTCCAAAAAATATATATATATATTTAAGATGTAAAATCTCAAAGAATTAGTTGGATTAACTAATAGGAAAATTAATCGAAATATAGCCATTTCAAGTTTTCAATCTTATACATTATTTGTTAGTCATTTTTTTTTTCAAATATTTCAAAAGGTCATTACCTCCGTAAATATCAACTGCTCAACTTGGTATGTACAAAGAACAACGACTTTGACATTGATAAGTACCCCTCACATAAAAGTATTTAGAGAATTATATATTTTCATAGAGTACAAACAATTAACTAGTTTTAGGTTATTTTTACCAATTTGATTAATATGACATATTGTTTTGTTTTATAAGTCATTCAATTATGTCAAACAAATGTATGCCTTATATAAATATGTTACAATAAGTTTATACAATGTTTTTGGACGTTATCTTTAAAATAAAGTGTACAATTAGTTTTTTTTTATATGACATTTTAATACAAAACTGAAATGACATCATCTATACGTAATGAAAATGGCATTTCAGTTTTTTTTTTCTATATTCTTGAATTTTTACGTTTTAATACGACGTTTTTAATAAAAAAAAAAGTCATAAAAAATTTGTTACGACGTTCAAAAACATCCTATGAACTTATTACAATCTCATTACTTCATTTTTTGTCCTATAAATTAAGGGGGTGTTTGGGATTGCTTATTTGAGGTGCTTTTTAACTTATGAAGAAGTTTTTTTATAAGTCATTTGGTTTTAACTTATCAACTTATTTGAAAAGTGCTTATGACTTATTTGATTATTTTATATGTATAAGCAATCTCAAACACTCTTAAATAACAACTTAGTAACTTATTACGTTTTGTAACCACAATAAGCTAATCCAAACACTTTTTAAAAAACTACTGTTTGACACCGCATAAGTTGATAGGCACTTCTCAAAATAAGCATAAGTTGTTTTAAATAAGCAATCCCAAACACCCCCTAAGTCTGATAAAACGGTCTATGTATTAGGACACTTCTAATTTTTGGCGTTGTATAAATATTTATTACAATTTACAAAGTCTTTATATAGGACACTTCATATTTTTTTTGTCCTATAAATTAAGTCTGCTAAAGCAGTCTATGTATTTAGACACTTCTAATTTTTGGTGTCTTATAAATCCAATTTTGTTATAATATAAATCCAATAAGTATTATATACTAAGGGATTGTTAGCCAAACATTTATTGGGTTACACTGACCAATATTATATATATATATATATATATATATATATATATATATTGATAGATTTTTTATTAAATGTTTATTGGGTGTCATTTATGTAAAAAATATTACTTGATATGAACTTACTGGTAATAGATATTTACCAAGAAATACTAGAAAATATTACCCGATAAAGTAAGTCGACATTGTGGATCTTACCCGTAAACATTTATCGGACAAGCGTTTGGCAAAGCCACCCTAAAATGATTGATTTTCATCAAATATACGTTTTGTTTTCGATTAAAATTTGAAAGTTGGAGCATGCCTGCAAATACCGTGCACAAGTTCCTGCGACTGAAGTCTCACTATTACATAACGACGTTCGTTTGGTCAAAATCTTGAAACCCCATTACCATTTTCTTGTTTCTCTCTCTAGATCTTGAAAACCTCTCTCTCTCTAGATCTCCAACAATTTTATTCTTTCTAAAAACACCAGTCCGCCATGGATGATCCTTCAAAACCACCACATTCTCCCCCTAATCCTGATTCCGTGATCTTCCCAAACAATTAACTCCTTCCGGCGAAACCAACCCACCTAAACCACCACCAGAAGCCGGCGGTTCAACCAGCAAACGAAAGAAGATCGACGGTGACACTACTACATAAATGACTTTTATACGCGCCTAATTATACACGGTTTTTGTTGTTTTTACAAAAACCGCGTATAAAGGACGAATCTGGAATCTTTTTACACGGTTCAATTTCAACCGTTGCTAAAAGTATGGTTTTATACACGGTTCTAGATTAAAAAACGTATAAAAAGGGTACTCGACAATTACAAACGGTTGCATCGATAAAACCGCGTATAAATGTTACCTTTTATACACGGTTATTTACTAAAAACCGCGTACGAAAGGGTCACTTTTGTACGCGGTTATTGCTAACAAAACCGTGCGTAAAAACTACATTTACACGCGGTTTTTAGCAATAAACCGCGTATAACAGTAACACTTTTGTACGCGGTTTTTAATAAATAACCGCGTATAAAAGGTAACCTTTATACGTGGTTTTTAATACACAACCGCGTATAAAAGTACAAACAACCGCGTCTAAAAGTACAAACTACCACGTAAAAATGTAAACCTTTTATACGCGGTTGTTTATTAAAAACCGCGTATAAAAGTACAAAAACCGCGTATAAAAGTACAAACAACCGCGTATAAATGTCATACCCTTTTATACGTGGTTGTTTATTTAAAACCGCGTATAAAAGTACAAAAACCGCGTATAAAAGTACAAACGACCGCGTATAAAAAAACAAAACACCGTGCAGTAAGTACACGTTTGTTAAACCGACGTGGGATGAATTCGTTAAGCTCAAATCGACACCGGAATTTGAGGTGTAATAACAATAACCTTATTGTTTTTAGTGTTAATATAGATTTATATGTTTCTAATTTTGTGACTTTCATTATGCCAAGGCACTAAGCCAAAAAAACAACGAGCATGCAAAGTTGAATGATAACCCCCACCACTTAGGATCACGGGGGTATCTAAGGAAGCAGAATTCGTGGGCGACGTATAAAGATCGAGGTATAATGTCTGAGATACAAAATATGTATAGTAAGCGACACGTGACTTTATATTGGCGAGATTGGTGAAATCAGGCATCGAGGAATTCATCTTACCGGATAAGATGAAGCCTATCGTAGAAGATATAGTAAGTTATTATTATATCTTCATTTTAAGTTTGTTAATCTGCTTATAATCATTAATTACTTAACTGAATTGCTTGTTTTTTAACATGATAGATAGAAAAAGATAAGCAGTTCTCTCAGGGAGATTGGGACCCTGAAGTGGCAGTTGATCCCTTGGCAGCGGTGTTGGGACCCGAACACCCAGGTCGCACCTGGGGTATCGGTAACAACGTTGGCCTACGTGTGGGCCTAGGCCTTGGAAATAAAAGAATAAGGCGTAACAAGAAAGATGCGGTAATAAAGGACCTGAAGGAACGAACATCTAACCTGGAGCAACAGGTGAAAGAGCTTAAAGTAGAACGATTGTCGAGGAATAATGCCAGCCCTGTAGGAAGCCCAATGGTTAACAAGAGCAGTGTTGGATCAACTGCTTTGGATCCACGAATTGAATCTATTCAGGTGAGTTGTAATATATGTGTTACAATTTTATAAGTTCGAAATGAACCATTTTTTTAAAATTATGATGTTTATGTGTTTCGTTTTCAGGAAGCTACAAACTGCGATTTGGTTTTTCGGTGCGGGAGGGCCAAAATATTAGTTGCTAAGGGGTTGGCCTATCCTTTATCGACGGACGTTCTTCATGGTAATCCGTTGGAGGAGGGGTTCATGAAGGTTCAGGTTGACATGGTTATGGATGGATGTGAAGAGTATGACCTCCCGGTGCCCATGCCAAATGTTGATATTGAAAAACTAGGTCAAACTATCGAGTTTTAATGGAACCAGTTCGGCTTTAATTGAACCAACTGGACTTTAATGGATCAATTGGGTTTTAATTGATCCACTTTGGCTTTAACGGATGCATTGAGCTTTAATGTATCATATTGGGCTTTCATTGATCCATTTGGGCTTTAATGGAGCCAATCGAGCTTTAATGGATGAATTGAGTATTAATGAATCCACTCAGGCTTTAATGGATCCAATCTGGCTTTAATGGAACCAATTGGGCTTTAATTGAACCAACTAGGCTTTAATGGATCAATTAGGTTTTAATGGATCCACTTGGGATTTGACGGATGGATTGGGCTTTAATGGATCCATTTGGGCTTTAATGATATCAATCAAGTTTTAATGGATGGATTGGGTATTAATGGATCCACTTGGACTTTAATGGATCCAATCGCGTTTTAATGGAACTAATTAGGCTTTAATTGAACCAGTTGGACTTTAATGGATCAATTGGGTTTTAATTGATCTACTTTGGCTTTAATGGATGCATTGGGCTTTAATGTATCCATTTGGGATTTCATTGATCCATTTGGGTTTTAATGGAACAAATCAAGCTTTAATGGATGGATTGAGTATTATGTGTATGTATATGTAGATGATAGTATATATGTACACGTATGTATATACAGTACATATATGTTTGTATGTCATGTGTACATGTCTATATATGTATGTATGTTTGTATATGTGTATATCAGTATATATGTATGAAAGTTTGTATGTATATACATGTATGTATGTGTGTATACATATGAAGTTGCTTATATGTATACAATACATACTCTACATACATATGTTTGTATATGTCATACATGTCTAGCTATATGATGTATATATGTGTTGTATGCATGTGTACATATTAATGGATCTATCGAGGTTTAAAGGGTTCTATTGGGCTTTAAAGGGTTTCATTGGGCCTCAATGGATCTATCGGCCTTTAAGGGGTTATATTGGGCTTTTAAAGAGTTTCATGGGTTATATCGGGCTTTAAAGGGTTATATTGGGCTTTAAAGGGTTTCGTTGGGTCTTAAGGGATTCTTTCGGGCTTTAAAAGGTTATATTGGGCTTTAAAGGGTTTCATTTGGCCTTAATGAATCTATCGGGTTTTAAGGGATTCTATCGGGCTATAAAGGGTTCTATTGGGCTTTAATTTGAAAATAGATTTTAGGTAAATACATATGTAAGACATTGTGCAAAATCTAATTAAAATAAAATTTTAGTTTCAAAAGTGATTAAAAGACAAAATGGTTATAAAGAATTAAATATCCTTGATCATTTTTCATAAAATAAAATAAATAAATTGTTGATGAATCGTAGGCCTTAATTGTGGGCCTTTTAAATGGCCCAATTCAAATTTGGCTTAATACTTGGTCCATTAAAAAAGCCAGCCTACTTCTCGTGTCCTTTCTCTTCGCTCTCTGTCTCATAATCTCATTCTCTGCTTGTTTCCCATCGTTTTTTGCGAATTTTAGGGTTTTAGTAATCGTTGAAAATTTTATTGATTCTGCAACTGAGATTTCCAGGAGAATGATGGATGATACGAATGACGCCTGATCAAACAATCATTGCTGCAAGAGGTTCGTCGATTTCTCCATCTCGTTATATTGGTTTTAATTTTATCTCGTTTTGAAATTTGTAAATTCGGAATTAATACGAATTGTATATGTTTCCTGGATCTTTTATAGAGATTAAAATTTTAAAATTTGTGTATTTTTGATTGGCATAGACACAAATAGGATCAATTAGACTTCCTAGGTCCAATCGGAGCCCCGTTTTGTTGTCGAAATCCGGTATTGAATTTATTTTAGATTATCAGAAACAGTAATTTTCTCGTGTAGAACTTGTGATTATCTATTTGAAGTTTGGTTCGATTTTTTTAATGTTAATTTCGACTTATCTCAAATTTTTAGTTGCGATTCTAATTGTGTGAATTGGTGGGAATATTTATTGCGTAATTTTGTAAAAGATGCTTTTCTCTCATACAGATACTGAACTATGATCATATATGTATGCAATGTGTTTGAGATAGCCATTGACAACCAACTATGGATTGGAGATCCCACGGTCCATGGAAAGAGGGTTTCTATATTCAATGGTTGGATCCTCCAATCGACAGTGGGATGTGAGTGGAAACTTAATATTTTTCTATATATAATATATATAATTTTATCATTAAAATGTATATATGTGTTGGTATTTTGATGCATGATTATCTTGTTTGTGGTTACAGTTCCTTCAAAGATAATCCTCACCCTGATGAGAAAGAAAGGTTGGCTCTTGGAAAGAAGCTGAATTTGGAAAACAAACAAATCAAGTTTTGGTTTAAGAACAGAAGAACTCAAATGAAGGTTTAGTATTATTAAGTAATTATGTGTTTTATACACTCCACTACAAGTGGCCGATGTATTTATATGTTTGAATAACATAGTTATTCTTGTTATTATGTATTTGCAATATAAACTCATATTATATGTTCAGAAAACGTGATGTTCTTATATATAGAGCCCTTTACTTGTTTTCAGTATAAGAGATCGATGAATTTAATTTTAGAAGTCCGGTTTGTAACATGATATTGTTATTAGATGTATTGTAGTGGAATACAATTTCCTGGAAACAGATAGAGGGAAAAACAACCGTTCTTGGAACCTTACTCTGGTATCACTTTGTAGACTCGAATCACCATTTTTTTTAAATGTTACTTTGTGATAAATATTTGACTCTTCTATTATATAGTAATCGACTATTAACACAAATGTTTTGTTACTTTTCATTTAGGGCCATTGCAAAGTACAATCATGCCATATGGTCTCCTCAAGCCAACACTTCGGTTACATGGAGATTAAACAAAGTATAATTTATATATCCCAACAATTTATTTCGTACTTTAATATGTTTAATCACTAATTTTTTTACACTTTAGTGTAATCAGAACAATATGGTTGGGAGTGTGGTTACTATGTAGTGAAGCAAATCTTTCAATTTGTGATGCATGAACAATATGCCTCCTTTTTCAAGGCACGTGTTTCTTAAATTTCTTTCATTTTATTTATATATTGTAAAAAACACTTTACTATATTTATAATAACACCTACTTGCAAATTTATTTATAGGACACATGGACAACCACGGATCCTTTCACAATTACACAAATAGAGGAGATTGCTTGCAATATTGCGAGATCGTTCACTTTGAAACGTATGAAAGAGAGTAAAATGTGGTAATGAATTGGAGGGGGGGGGGTTGCTTTAAGAATTATTAGACTTATTATACGATGAAAAATATTAGAATGTTTGCTTACTTTGAGATATTACATTTACGTTGATGATTTTTAAAGTTTAATGGTTACTTCTAGATGCCATTTATGTGTGTAGCTGATTTTTGTATTTGGAATTGTGTTTGAAATGTTCCATTATTCGAATATGAATCGTATTTGGAAATTTAGCATATCGATATAATCATATAGTGTAGCTTCACCGACATTCGGAATAATGGATGGTAATAAAATCGAGGAAAATATTAAAAATATAAATATAACTCATTATACGTGGTTTTAATAAAAGAACCGTGTACAAATGTGTGTAATTTTTTTATTAATGACTACATTTATACGCGGTTTTGTTATGAAAACCGTGCAAAATTAATACAATTGTAAACGGTTTTAGCAAAAAAACATGTAAGATATAGACTTTTATAAACGGTTAGTATGACTTTTTTAAACGGTTTCATCTAAAAACCGTGCAAGATAAATACTTTTATAAATGGTTAGCAGGGATTTTTTAAACGGTTTCATCTAAAAACCGTGTAAGATGGTCACTTTTATATGCGGTTAATATTACTTTTTTAAACGGTTTTGAAACCGTGTATAAAAGTTGAGATTCAAATCTTGAAAGACATTCTTGATTATTAAGATCAAAATAAGGCGTACCCGTTTTCTCATTTGATCATGCAAGACCTGGTTGATTTCTACAACACTTGGTTCAAAGATCATCGTCACATGTATCCAACCATGATGGATTTGGATGCAAAGATGGGTGAGTTGCACGCAAGATTCTTGAATACAATGAATAATATTGATGAAAATGATTTGGGTGCGACGATGGATTCAGTTGATATTGAAATCTATGAATTATTGAAAAAGATTTGGGGAGCGAAAAAAGATGAAGCAAAATTTAACTAAGCAAGAAACAACCGATGGTAAAAAAGATTCAACTGAATAAGAAAACCGATGATGTTGCACTACTAGAAAAATCACTATCACCGACGGACGTTTCCGACGGATTTTCCGTCGGAAAAATTTCCGACGGATTTCAAAAAAGTCAAAAAAAAGTCAACATCACCTTAAATCCGTCGGAAATCCGCCACAAATCCGCCACTGAAATTTTACGAAAAATAAATACTTATATTCTCTTTAAAATTTGTGGCGGATTTCCGCCACAAATCCGTCACAAATATTTGTTTAATTGAAATTAAAATACTTAATTAAATAAATTAGTAACTAAACAAGCAAATTAGAAAAAAATAAAATTAATTCTAATTAATTTCCGACGGATTTCCGACGGAAACAATTTAATTTAAAATTAAATTAATTTCCGTCGGAAATCCGTCGGAAATTAATTCGATTTTTAAATTTTTTTTATTTTAAAACATTTTCTTACATTAAATTGTTAAGATATAAAAAAATTAAAAACATCGAATTAATTTCCGACGGATTTCCGACGGAAAATAATTTAAATTTTTCAAAAAAAAATCTTAATTTAAAACCATTTCTATAAATATGAGTTAATTTTAAAATTTTAAAAATTCAAATTATTTTCCGACGGATTTCCGACGGAAAATAATTTAATTTAATTTAATTTAAAATTAAATTATTTTCCGTCAGAAATCCGTCGGAAAATAATTTGAATTTTTCAAAAAAAAAATCTTATTTTAAAACCATTTCTATAAATATGAGTTAATTTAAAAATTCAAATATGAGTTAATTTAAAAATTCTAATTGATCAAGAAACTGAAGATTTGGAAGATTCAACTGAGTAAGAAACCAATGATGATGATGATGATGATCGTGAAGATTCAACTGAGAAAGAAACCAATGATGAGGGTGATTCAAAAGGTTTAAGTGGAACTGGTTATGAAGGTGATCAGAGCGATTCAAAAGATTCAAATGACCAAAAAGATGGGAAAGAAACTGGTGTTGAGATTGATCCTTCAAAACCACCACATGCACACCCTATAAGTTCTGATTCTGGTGCCGGTGGTTCTACCAGAAACCCCCACCAGAACTGTCGTCACACGGCGATGATAATAGTTCAACCAGCAAGAGGAAGAAGAGTTCTACCCACGATGAACCGGAGGAGGAATTTGAATACGACGAACCTAAAGATTCATTTTAAGGATCGAAAACAGTTGATGATACGGAACACGAAACTAGTGCTGATCACGATAAGACTGATCCATCACAAGGATGATTCACTGTTAAAATACTGATCAAAAGATTCTGGCCGGCGAGAAGAATATTCCGGTGGGATTACTGGAGGCGACGATCCAAGAGGTATGTTATTTAGATCTTAGAAGTTAGAACACATGTGATTGTTCATGTTTTTGTGATTTGATGTTAATCTCTAAATGATTGTGTTGGTTTTCGACATCTTTTGGAAACCCTTTTTGTTGATACCTATGATTGCAAGCATATTCTCGTGTTCTTGTGTAACACCCGAAATTTTTCTATCGACTTTCTCCTTTCGGTTTCATTTTGAGTACTTAACTTATCATACTTTGATGCCTTGTAATTTGGTTTGGTTTGCGAAACTTGGCCAACCTTCCCTCGACTAAATGGATCAGTTTGGGGACGAAGAAGTGCCCAAAGGGCCTGGGGCGACATTGCCCCGACGACTATGCCACAGGGCATAGTCGCGTGCCATTGTCGCGGTGAGAGGGTGAGGTTCTGGAAAAAACTCAGTGGGTTGGGGTTGTCCTGCGACATTGCCCATCGACTAGAACCAGGTCATTGTCGCCAGTCATAGTCGTCGGCGGGGGATGTGAGTATAAAAACCCCATTTGACGGGATTTGCTCATTTGGAACTGATTTGGGGGCTGATTTAGGGTTTTCTCTCTGCATTTTGGTAAGCATTTCAACCCTAGTTCATCTCTCTCTTAATTGATTATCCCTTGGTGAATGCATTAAAGGCTCATAGGTGTTTGATTTAGGGTTGTTGATCATCATTTAAGAAGCATAGAGATCTAAAGACTTCAAGGGTTCCTCATCCCTCCCTTCTGACACTCTCAACATCTAGGGTTTGTGTATAAACTCTATAAGGTGAGTTTTCTATCTATGTTTTACATATATATTTACTAAGTTGATGTGTTATAACTCTCATTTGACTCCAAGATATGTATATTGGGTTTTATGATATTTGATTTAATCGTGGAATTTGGAAATACTAGAGTTTTATAACCTAAATGGAATTGAGTTCTGAACTGAGGTTAATGTTTTCTAAGTCTTCTATTCATTTGATAGCCAACCCTCATTCCGTGGGATTTTGGTGAACCCAAGGGTGAGTTTAGGGTTTGGGGAAAAGTGAATATTGTGGTAATTAATTACAACCTTCACTTTGAAAAGGGGATATGTAGTGTTATTGTTAGAGGCTATGTTAATCAAGTTCCCTCTATAATGGGAGTTGAGATTTCATGATGGTGACCTTGTATACATGAATTACTTGCACACATGATAAATGATTTGGTATTTGGTCTTAGTGCAATGGATCCATAGGCACGGTATTCCTATGTCTCGTCCGGACATTAGGTTCACCACTTTGGCACGGAATAGGCATCGGGCTCCATGGTAAGTAAGGTGTGGGTATAAACGGTCGGGCACCGTCCCATGGACAGTAAGGTGTAATTCCATTTTGTCTGAGTTCCCCTGTTTTGGAACTCTCAAGAATAAACCTGGAGTGGTTGACTTGATTTTTTAGAGCAATAGACTTGGAGTAGTTGAGCTCGCTATGTGATTAGAGTTATTTGTAACATTCTGATGATCACTATTTCACGACTAGATCGGTCGTATGACTTCAAACGGGTTTATTATTTAATTACTATTCAGCTTAATTATCCTCACTAGACTTTAGCCTAACGCTTGTTCTTTGGTTGTCATGTATGGCAGGTCACTCTAGCGGTGGGACTCGTCGGGATTAAGAGTACGACCTTGAGTCGAGAGCAGTCTTTTTGAAGAAATAGTGACCAATACATTGAATTATAGAGATTACACTTTTGGAAGAATAGCGACACTCGACCTTAATCTCACTTAACCATGTTAGATTATTAGGTTGTCGTATTTTATTCTTCATTTGATTTGGATTTGTATTTGTCATACTTTGTTCCCCGTATTGGGTTGACATACTCTTGGGTTAGGTAGTTATATTCGTATTATACAGGTTTGTTTGGTTCCCCATCTAGGGTGAACGGGTTTCCTCTACTTACAGACGTCATATTGTCGAATTTTCAATTTTTAAATTCACCTCAAATTTTAGGGTGTTACATTTTGATAGAATATTTTTATTGACTTTTGACTGAGAAAGTCAAAACATTAAGAATATCAATATACAAAATATAAATATGATTTTTTTTAAAGTATATAATACTCCTCTTCTGTCCACAAAAATTTAGAAATATATAATTATTACATCTATATAATTAACAAAAGAAATTTTTTACCTTAATTATAAAAAAAAAAGATTTTATTCATCTCATAATGAAGGGTAAAATAGGAAACTACACGCTACTTTTTAAAATGGATGTATACTTATTTTAAGACAGACAAAAATAGTAATTTAGACTAGGGATGGGAACGGGGCGGGGATCACATTCCCCGACCTCGGCTCCGGTTCGTAGTAGGGAGACCCGTCCCTGCCCCGACCCCGGGCGGGTGCGGGGATTGATTCCCCATCCCCGGTCAACGGTGGTCAAAAACCCGGTCAAGACCCGGACCCGTTCCCCGACCCGGACCTGACCCTTTTTTTGAGATTTTTCCTGCCGTTTTCTCTAATTAACTAAAAGAGATTAAGATTTAATGCTTACGTGGTCGACTGGTGGACGACTGAACGGTGGTCGGTGGGCGAGTGCGACTGGTGGTGGTCTACTGGACTGCTGGACGGTGGTCGATGGTTGATGAGTAACTGCCCACTCCCTTCATTTATTCTACCTAAAGCATGTACCAGTGCATTAGACACTTGTACCATAAGACTACTCTATTTGACTTATTTACTAAAATACTCAGAGGGTATAACACATACTTGAGATGTTTAAGGTGGAGATCAAATTGAACAAATGGCATGAAGAACTTCCATTGTGGGCTCTAAAAACAAATGTTTAATCTGCACTTTTAAAGAAAAGTATAGCATTTCAACAAAAATATGGCCCCTGAGAACTTCCATTGTGGGCTCTAAAAACAAAGAAAAGTTTTACATTTATTGATTTACATATATATAAAATATATATATATATATATATATATATATATATATATATATAATAAATTAACTTATTTACATATACCGGGTACAGGGCGGGGCGGGGTGTGTTACCCGGCCCCGACCCCGTCCCCGGTTTTCTCTAAACGGGGATCCCCGCCCCCGGACCCAGGACCCGGTTAAGCGGGGAATCCCCGACCCCGGTCGGGTCGGGGGAAGCGGGTTCCCCACCAGGTCGGGTCAAATCACCATCCCTAATTTAGACAATTATTTTGGGACGGAAAAGGTAATATTTATATATGACAATTGAAACTCACTTACATGGTTCACTTTTTAATGAGAGGTTAAAGCACTTGATCGTTATAAAAGTTTTTTTTACTAGATATTGTTGAACTAAAGTTTTTGTGGTAGATATCATTTAATATATTTATTTTAAGAAATGTAACATCTTTTATTTTTTAGATAAACGTGCATCTCTATGACAACTTACGTACACCTCGGTTGAAAGTTCATGAGGACCCTAAATTTAATTAACAATAAGAGATAGTGACCAAACAATTAAACCCAAAATCGTAATTGATCTTCTGTTTGGTTGTCAAAAAAATGTATCTGATTTCAAAAAGGGTATGACCTAAATTAATTAACTAATTTATTTACAAATAAATAAAAGTGAATTTTCTTTTAAGTTCAATAATTATATTAAGCATGAGCGTATATAGTTTGGTTGGACGGATTGAAACCGTTTGAATTACCTAATTCAACACAATATAATTAGAGATGTGGAAGAAAAAAAAACTCAAACTTGAAACCTTAATTAGAACCTCAAAGCTCATTTTTTTTTAAGGTCCTATTAAAGTCTGAAGTGAGAAAGTCCAATCAAGTTTATTTTGGCACCCAAACCCAATATAGTATTTTGAAGGCCATAACTTTTTTTTACCTACTAAAAGGAGATTTGAATGACTCGAATTCGCCTTAGAAAAGCCTAGACATTATTCATCTCTACCAGAATACTAGGCATGGAAATGGGGCGGGGATCCCAATCCTCGTCCTCGATCCCAATTTTCGTCCCCATCCCCGTCCCTGCTGGGGAATATGATCACATCCCCATCCCCAACGGGTAATCAGGGATTTTCCCTCATTTATGTGATATTTTAAATGAAATATGTTGAGCACTATATTTTATCGATAGTGGTCCATGTCTAAGGGGTTGTTTGTTTAGCTCTTAATGGTTTCATTAAGAGCCTACCTCTTAATCGGTAAGAGGGAGAGTCTGTTTGGCAAAAAAAATTGACCTCTTAATGATTACAAAAGCCTCTTAGCGATTTAGAGTACAAGGCTACACTAAATCATTCAGATCTCAACATCATCCACTTATGCCCTTTCCAAACTTCTCCCACACTGCTCCAACAAGAGAAATTTATTTCCATGTTATTTTGTGGTCAAAAAGAGAAATTTTGTAGCTTGAAATTATGAAGTTCTTATTTTGGAATTATACAAATAATCTCTCATGTCATTTTACGGCGTAGATTGATGCATGCTAGGACCATAGTGGTCCATTTGAAAACTTTGTTCCGCATCTTTTGTTATTGCCATTATTAACGAGAGTATTGATCAAATGAATTTTGAAATAGTTTATTATGCGGGGCATTAGTGATCACTTTGCACACCTACCGAGTAAACGGTGGTAGATTTTTACACGAACGATTAAATGTTATGGAACTTTTGCTTTGAAGATTTTATAAAATTTTAAGTTGGCATATTAGTTGAAAATCTTGAACTCATTAGGGCTATAGATTAAAACCCCTATCGTGAAAGGAGTTGTAATTAAGGAAGCGTCGGATGGTCCGACTTGTGGTCAGCTTTGGAATTTTGGGTTTTAATTTATGAATCGGTTCACGCATGAATAATTGAGGTATTAGATTTATGCCTTTCCCATCTAATTAAGGGGTCATCCTCTTGTTTCGGTAAATCTGCGGTATAAGGTCTCGTGTGACTATTTGCGTATGGTTGGATTTGATTTGATGGGTTGATAGTCCGTTTGACGTCATGTTCTATGTTGGCGGTATATTGTCTTAATGGTTTTCGTGAGCAAAGGAAATATTGTGGTTCCTTTGTTAGAAATGTAAGATTGGGAATCTTAGTACCCTGTTAGGTGTCAACTTTATCACGACAATGCGTCTGGAATGAGATCCTAGGCGGGATGTCCACCTGTGTTCGGTATTACCATTTTTGGGTTTTAGGCATCGACTGGTTCTTTTGAAGTCAATGAAATCTTTGGAATGCTGGGAAGTATTCTCGTTGGGTCATGAGGAGTGTTAGCCTCGCGATGGTGGAGCCTAAAAATAGATTAGACATTGGTAATTAAGTATTAACGTGTATGGGTTTTTCTGATGTAGTAAAGATCTTATTGAGGGAATGTTTCGAAGTAGAGAGTAGATCAGAGTTGAGTGGTAGCAGGATCTGCATGAACCAGCTACCCGAAGAGCGTATTGGTACGCCCTTGGAAGGACGACCTTATCATTATCAAGAATGGATCATCAAGAATTTTGAAAATTCTTTGGGGTTTGATGTCGATCGTTGGTTTTGGGTTCAGAAACATGTGGACCTGAGCTGAATTGGTCGGTAAGAAGTTGAGATTCCAAACTACCCCTGAGGTAGTACGTGTCACCCAAGGTTGGGAGACAACTGCAGTCTCATGTTTAAAGGTTACGTTAGTAGGATAAGTATCCATTCGGATATAAGTGTGATATGTCCAAGGGGACGTTTATCGTGAGTATCAACATAAGGTTTATGGCGGGTGTTCTGGCAAATGGATTAGAGACAACCTATTATGCGGACATCGTTAAATGGGAATCTAGATTTCGAGCACGAATTCTTCTTTAAGGTTGGGAGGATTGTAACACCCGTAATTTTCGGTAAGTAAATGCCACCTGGGCGCTTTGTAACTTGTAAATGGTGGGGGTTTTATTGGGAAAACATTATCCAAAGTCCCTTGGAGTATCGGGAGTGTTGGCATTGAAAAAGTTGAATTTCGGGGCTCTGGAAAGGTCCCGCTATAATACCTGTCATAGTCGCACACACGGTAACGGCATCGACTAGGGGGCCGTATGGGGATCTACCGGGGGCCCCGAGGACGAGTGGTCATGTATCCTGACAAAGGATTTCGACGAGAAACCAATCACTTCTTGTGACACAAAGTTTGTGAAATTAATCTGGTGAATTTGATTTTGTTTTATGTTGATATAAAATGGACGAGGTTGGGAATTCACTAGATCTTCCGGTCTAATCCTCGTTTCCACTTTTCTTAAAATCTATTTTCAGGTACCAGGGTTGTTGCTGGTCTTTCCAAGGGGAAATAGAAATGTTATGAGCTAGACTTGAAGAGCGGGCCTTAGAAGCGGTGTAGATTCAGTTTATTTTTTTTAGTTTCTCGGTTGTAATAGACATGATGTTGGACAATGTTAAACCTTTCTTGTTAAACCTTGTGTTGGGACCCGGTTTTGGGAGTTTATTTTCAGTTATATTGTTATGTTAAAATTGGATTGTTACAAAAAAAATTGGATGATGTCATCATGAACAGGTCAATAGGTTAACCAGACCCTTAAATAAACATAAAGTTTGATACAGACCCCTAAATGACGATTTTGAAAATTGGTTCCCCAAAATAGGAATAAGGTGAAAATTGGTTCCATTTTCATGCAAATTTCCCTTACTTTTATTGACAACGCTTCTCGGTTTTGTTATGTATTTTTATTGCACTCAAAAGATGAAGCGTTAGAAAATTTTAAAATTTATAAAACGGAGGTTGAATTGCAAATGAACGGTTTTATTAAATGTTTACGCACCGATCGTGGTGGGGAATATTACGACCCCATGTTTTTCCAATCCGTAGGAATTATTCATGAGACTACGGCGCCTTATACACCACAACAAAATGGTGTGATGGAACGGAAAAATAGAGTTCTCAAAGAAATGGTGAACTCTATGTTATCCTACTCGGGATTGAGTGATGAATTTTGGGGTGAAACCATGTTAACGGTTTGTTATTTATTAAATCGAGTTCCCAATAAAGGGAACAAGATTAACCCATATGAACTTTGGTTCAAGAAAAGGCCTAACTTGAATTATATCCGGGTTTGGGGTTATCGGGCGGTAGTTCGACTACCCGAACCCAAAAGGAAAACTTTGGGTGAAAAAGGTATTGATTGCATCTTTGTTGGATATGTCGAGCATTCCAAGGCATATAGGTTCTATGTTATTAAACATAATGATTCTATAGCAATTCACACCATTATAGAATCTAGAGATGCTTTATTTGATGAGACTAGATTCTCTTCAATACCTAGGCCGAAGGACCTTGTTCCAAGTATTAGTGTAACTAGTGAGGTTGAAGAACAAGCAATTATTCCAACCGAATCTCCGATGCTTCTATATTTTGTTGCGTTGTGTTTTCCTTGGCTACCCCACCAACTTTAGGGGATATCGGTGCCTCGACCTTTCAATCGGTAAAGTCATCCTTTCTCGTCATGTTATCTTTGACGAACACTCCTTCCCGTTCCTTGATCCTCAACCACCGACTTCCTATTCTTTTCTTGACGATGATTCCATACCCACCTCCTTCTTCGACGCCTCTAAACCGAACCCACCGATCCCGACGCCACCTCCCAATCCTTCTCTGCCACCAACGCCCCCACCCCCACCACCTCCACCCCCACCTCACTCGTCTAATCACCATCCTATCCTATGGCCACCAGGTCCAAACATGGAATTCTTAAACCTCAACACAAACTAAACCTTCACACCACCAACAACCTGCCCATCTCCCTAATTCCTTCCTCCTACACCAAAGCTTTATCGGATCCAAATTGGTTCGCTGCCATAAAACAGGAATGTGGTGCGTTGCAGGCGAATGACACTTGGGAGCTTGTATCCCGTCCCACCGATCGAACTGTTATTAGATGTATGTGGCTCTTTCGTCACAAGTTTCATGCGGACGGTACTCTTCACAGGTACAAAGCTCGCCTAGTGGTTAATGGAAAATCACAAACCGTTGGTGTCGACTGTGATGATACCTTTAGTCCGGTTGTAAAACCAACAACCATCCGGACTGTTCTTACTCTTGTGGCTTCTAAGTCTTGGCCGATACATCAACTTGACGTTAAAAACTCTTTTTTGCATGGTGATCTCCATAAGACTGTTTACATGCATCAACCACCAGGGTTCGTTGACCCTAAAGCACCTAACCATGTATGTCGCCTTCGTAAGTCCTTATATGGACTAAAACAAGCCCCGCGGGCGTGGTATACTCGTTTTGCTACTTTTATTATCCCTAATGGGTTTCGCAGTAGTGCATGTGATAATTCCCTGTTCATTTATCGACATGGTGCACATACAACATATTTATTACTCTACGTCGATGATATTATCCTCACAGCGTCGGACTCGGGATTCTTGAAAGCAACGATCGATACCCTCCAGGATATTTTCTATGACAGATCTTGGGTCCTTGCATCATTTTTTGGGAATCTCAGTTACTCGCAGCAAGACCGGGTTATTCTTATCACAGTCTCAGTATGCTCGCGACATTCTTCAACGTGCCAACATGAGTAATTGTAAGCCATGTACTACACCGGTCGCCACATCAGCTAAACTTAGTGCCTCCGCTGGTGATCTTATTCCTGATACCACCCTCTACCGCAGCCTGGCCGGAGCTCTCCAGTATTTAACTTTCACACGGCCTGATCTTTCTTATGCGGTACAACAGGTATGCTTGTTTATGCACGCCCCCTGTGAGCCGCATTTCCAATTTCTCAAGCGAATCCTCCGATATATTCAGGGCACGATTCACTTTGGCCTGCGCATCAAGGCATCTCCGGGTCTCCATCTTACTGCATATTCCGATGTTGACTGGGGAGGATGCCCAGATTCGAGACGTTCTACATCAGGCTACTGTTTGTATCTCGGGGATAATTTAGTCTCATGGTCTTCCAAACGTCAACATACCATTTCTCGTTCCAGCACTGAGGCTGAATACAGAGGTGTTGCGAACGTTGTTACCGAAACAAGTTGGTTACGCAATTTATTACTCGAGTTGCATGTTCCCATTCATAATGTCACAATTGTCTATTGTGACAATGTCTCAGTCGTATACCTTTCGGAGAACCCCGTTCAACACCAACGTACAAAACATGTTGAAATGGACATACATTTTGTCCGGGAAAAAGTTCGTATCGGTCATATTCGTGTGCTTCATGTTCCAGCAGCTTACCAATACGCCGACATATTTACCAATGGTCTCCCACGGCATCTCTTTGAGGCATTTCGTTCCAGTTTGAGCGTCTGCTCTGCCCCGCTCCAACTATGGGGGATTATTAGCCGTATATATTCTATATATCTATCTATCTGTATTTTAGGTAGTTATATTATCCCTTCTATTGAGGATACTCTTGTTGTATATTCTCCCTATTTAAAGGGTTCTTGTATTCAATGGTAATCAAGCAGATTAAACCATAAACACTTTTACCAATTACAAACACTTTTACCAATTACCTGCAATGGTTAGCAGCAATGTAAGTCTTTACTAATTTTTGTACCTTGAGGCTTTTGATTTCTACCATTTTAATTTTACATTTAAGCTATATCTTGATAGAATCAATGATTGTGGACAGGTTTGAATTGAATCTTGCTTTGGAAGACGCTTATTTGAAAGATTGAGTTCTCTTGGGCGTTCTAAGCATCTATTGAATGTTCAGTACAGAATGCACCCATCCATTAGTTTCTTTCCAAATTGGAAATTTTATCAAAATCAGATCCTGGATGCTGAAAATATGACATGTACAAGTTATGAAAAACAATATCTTTCAGGACCCATGTCTGGTCCATATTCATTTATAAATGTTCTTGGTGGACAAGAAGAGAAGGATGATGATGGGTAGAGCCGAAGAAATATGGTTGAGGTAGCGGTTGTGATAAAGATAGTGCAGAATCTCTATAAAGGTGTATATAATGGTTATATTACGCCATCTAGTAATTGTAGTTTAAACTAGTTGTAACATTTTGTTTTCCTCAAACTCAAATGTTCACTTAATTTTACCTGTTCTTCAACATTTATAGCATGGACCAACTCTAAAAAGAAGCTTACTATTGGGATTGTGTCTCCATATGCAGCCCAAGTCGCTTCAATTAGAAAAAAGCTTGCTCCCAAGTATGAGGAACTCGAAGGATTTTCGGTGAAGGTAAAATCTATTGACGGGTTTCAAGGCGGAGAAGAAGATATTATCATTTTATCTACCGTAAGATGTAATAGACATGGGTCTGTTGGATTCTTATGTAGTCCTCAAAGGACTAATGTTGCTGTTAAAAGGGCACGGTATGGAGTCTTGATACTTTCTTAATATTTGATCTTTGTAGATGGCTTTTTTTTTATATACGTCTGACTCTCTATATCTTGTCTTACATTCGTATCTAGACATTGTTTGTGGATATTAGGCAGCGAAAGAACCCTGGCTAATAGTGATTCTGTATGGAGAGAATTAGTCTCTGATGCAAGGAGTCGCCATTGTTTGTTTGATGCTGATGAAAGCTTGAAGACCACTATAATAGCTGCAAAGAAAGAGCTTGAACAACTTGATGATCTGGTTAACGGGAATAGTTTGCTTTTTAATGATGCAAAATGGAAGGTATATATTGTCCCTTGCTTGTTTTCAGATTTGAAAATGGTTATTTTTCCATCCAAAAGATTTTATCATGTAATATTTTACTTTGGTTCTTCTTGTTTGTTGCATTGATTCTATCAGGCTCTATTCAGTGATAACTTCAGAAGATCATTTGCAAAGCTGACAGGTTCGCGTTTGAAGAAGCTGGTTTTAAATCTTTTATTGAGACTTTCAAGTGGCTGGAGGCCTAAGAACAAAAGCGTAGACTTGTGTTGTGAAAGTTCTTCACAGATTTTGAAGAAATTTAAGGTTGAAGGGTTGTAAGTTATTTGCACAATTGACATCATCAAGGAGTTTAAGTATGTACAGGTTTTGAAGGTTTGGGATATATTACCTTTGGAGGATATTCCAAAACTGTCAAAACGGCTTGACAGCATACTTGTTGTTTATACAGATGATTATATTAATCGCAGCACAGCAAAATGTTTGGACGGGTATGATCATTTTACCATCTTCTGCATCTTATTGTAGTGCTTATACATTCTTAATATCATTTCTTCGTACTATTGTTTTGCATTTATGTTGTCTGGAATTTGGAAATTCCAAGGAGTTAGGCGACAACCCAAGAAGTTACCCAATTTCGTAATCTAAGTAACTCGTGTGAAGGTCACAGTGAATATTGAGTACAAATCTTGGTGATTGTTGATGATTCAGATGAAAAAAACCCATACAATTATTTGTGACTGTAAGTCCGAAATTGTGTTATGCTGTGAATCAACATGTTTCCCACCTCACAAGGTACACATACTTTCTTTCCTCTAAACCTTTACACTCAAACTGATTTTTTTCCCTTTAACCACTCTTCTATATAGTGAACAAAATCTATTACAAACATCTGAAAACAACAAAAAACAACGTTAGAATCCGATTTCTACAATTCAAGGAATCACCAATCCATCCGATTTACCACCATTACTTCTCGTGTTGAGTATTACCGCTACTGCTTTCTGTTTCTGACAACACTTCGTTAGAATCCGAGGCGCTATGTGTTTTTTCAGTCGGGAACAATACTTTCATTATCTCATCCCTGCTACATCTCCTAACGTCCACAAATATCGCACAAGGAGCATGGATTCTTGGACTTCCATTTTCCATACTCACGAGCAAGAGCGGATCCTCTACGCTTATAAATGCTTCTGCAACTACATCTGCATTCAAATTCAAATCACGGCCCTTCTTTCTCTTCCCAAGATCACTCACAAACTTCTTCGGAAGCAAAGAAGCAACATTTTTCCTCCCAAACAGCAAACGACGCAATGCTTTACAACAATCTGGCACTTTCAAACAAACTAGACACAATAGCATAACCAGCTTCAACACTAAAAGTGGATGGTAGTCTTCAGGATTTATGTTTGATTTTTTGATCCACGATTCAGTTCGCTTTTTATATCTCACAGTTTCTTCGACCAAATTAGCCAAAGATCTTACAGGTTCCTCTGAAAAAGCAGTACTCGGAGTAGAAGTCGAGCCAAGATGGGTAAACCATTGAAGAAACGAAGATTTTGCAGTGAAAAAGAATCCCGCGGACAAACATGTCATGAAAAGAACACAATCCAAGAGATACACAGAACTATGAGATGAAATGGATCTTCCACAAGGCCTTCTTATGATGGATCTACAAGAAACATGCAAAGCATGCCAGAATTGCATAGCAACATCATCTACCAAGCCACCGTTCCAAAATTGCTTAACGAATATCTCCCAATCCGAACCAGGTCGAAGCACCCTAAGAATATTGTCGTAAAGTGCTATAGGTTTTCTGTAACCAAGACATAATATCATCATCACCTTCCCGATTGTACGGGGGCTGGCATGATCATGATCACCCTCGATGTTGTTAACATTTTGAAATATAATCTCGTCCAACAAGTCAAGTGAAAGACGAGTCTCTTTCAAAGATATAAAATCCTCGGAAACTGATCGCCTCCAGTCTAATGGAAACACCAGATCGTAATAAGTTGTCGAGATTTCCAGGAAATTATCCAGCGTCTTCTTGTTATTATCTGTGAGGTTGAGATATCGGCAGTCTAAAAGAAACTTGGAGACCTCAAAAATGTGAAGGAGACATGTACTTTGGTGAAATGCAGAGCCGTTAGACATCAACTTATGGAGGGCTTCAAGAGTTTCGAGTACTTTTATACCTACAGAAACCAATTCCAACCGCCAATAAGACTGGATCGAAAACACCAACCAGCTGCGATCAAAAGTTAGCCGCTTCCCATCCTCGTGAAGACCCTTCTGACCACCGGTTCTTATCCAATCGACATCCTTGCTGACTAACAAGAAAACCATGTTCCCGTTTACACGCTGCTTCCTCACACCAAAATAATCTAAACTGAACTCAATATGCTCCTCATGTTCGTCTGGTTCTTCGCTGTCAAGACATCCAAGACACTGAAAGATTTTAACAACATGATCCTTCCACATGTTCCAATAAAAAACCAGAGTTGTAACAGAAACTCGGTTCATAAAGATCATGCCCTCAGAGTGTTTGGTTATATCAAGGGGTAATTCGTCCTCCCAGCCATACCATGAGGAATCCCATTGAAGGTGAGCATCCAAGATTTTCCAAATTGACAACATCTCTCCCCGCACGCTCCTGTGTAGTTTGGAATCTTTTAAATGCTTCTTCAGCTCCGACAAGCTACTCTTTTGATCAGAGAGTATTTCAAGCTCACGACAGATATGACCATTGAAAGCGGCGTCTGAGTCTTTTTCTGAAAGCGACATTGCTTTCTTACAAAGTTGTTCCTTCTGAGGAAACTGCTTCAACGGCCAACCTTTGTTTCCATTTCCCCATAACGAGCTAAAGAACACATACCAAAGAATGAGCATCGTTGGCTCCAAGCAGCGTCCAGCCTTCTCTAAAAGATCAGCCTCTTTTAGAACATCACCCCATGACCTCACAATCTCAGCAGCATCAAGAAAATGACCCGATTTCTCTTCCAACAACAAAAGCTCGTCAAGACAGCCTATAGACCTCAAGAATACACGCTTTGATTCCATAGAACAAAAGGCTCTCACAAATCTCATCATGGATATAGGATGGTTATGCTCGTAGTGATAAAGAGCACAACTCTCCAAGAATTCTTGCGTAATCTGTTCAATTTCATTGTATTGACTATTATTATTAGCATGCTCTTTCCAGTATTCAATAAACTGCATGCCTTTACTGAAAAGTTTCCCTTTCTTGCAAGCTGATAGACAGTTGGAAAACTGGTCTCCCTTGGCGTAGGCTTCTGCTGCATCGTTGTAGCACCCTGCAAGTGTGAAACACTCTCCTGCAAAAACGAATCAGAATTCAGATGATACAAGTTTAGAATCAAAATGCTGATTAAAAAATTGTGCCAGCATTGAATCGTTGTTACCAGCTCTTGCGTATTCCCCTAAATCACGATAACATGAAGCTGCAAGCTCGTGTTTCCCCATGGACTTAAACATTTCCGCCACTTGTCTAAGATAACCTAAAGCAGTACTTTCAGGATTTGTTCCCAAAGAATTCCAGATTCTTTTTTGGGTTGTAATATTCATCAAAAAGACAACAAACATCCCTTGTTGGAATTCGATATGTTTGGATGCCTCAACTTTGAAACATACTGAATCATCTTGATTTCCAGTTTCTGCGATTTCATCAACCAATGCGAACCCCCATGTTCTCCCCACGCGCTGCAAATCAGAAATAGATCCGGGTCTCTCATCCACCAAAATTAAAAAATCACCTGGTAATGTGCGGTAAGGCTCTTTGCCATGTTCACAAAATCTGTTTCTCCAAGTACCAACAGTAACATCATACAGCATTTCTTTATTACCTTTGGGCTTGCTATAAGATAGCATTTCAGCAAATGGAGCTTTATAGATGATCTCCATACCAAACGTGTTTCCTAACAGACAAAAGAAGCGAGATGGTGTTCTTGTGAATGAAAAGTATGTGGTTTCTCCTCCACCTACAAATGATGCTTCAAGTCATAAAAAAGGATTCATGTAGTAAATGTAGAATAAACAGAATCAAAACAAGAAAAGAAAAGAATTCAAGAAATGTAAAAAAGGAGGAGAACCTGGAGTTCGTGATTGATATAGTATGTATTATATCATCAATTGAAAAAATCTCCTCCTTCTATCGTCAAATGCACTAAATTCTTTGAAGTAAATGGAAATGGGTTTCTTTTGATTTGGAAATGAAAAGGGTTTGGTTACAGTGATGGTGGACATCAAGAATATCTGTTTCCTAAAACTTTCTTGTTTTGACTTTTCAAAGACGGTGTTTATATTTCAAATTTCAAAAATGGGACCCACAAGATCTATCTATCTCACGTCTACACAAAATTTAAGGCCGGCAACGGGTAGGGTGAGGGTTAATTCGTTATCCAATCCATTTAAAATAGCGGGTAACGAAACGGGTAATTATCTATCTCATAAAACCATTATTCGTATCCTACCCTACCTATTAAAAGTAGCGGGTAACGAAACGGGTAATAGATAAATGGTAAAACAAAATTTCATTTTGAACTACAATTGATATTGTTAAACCTCAAACATATAAGTAAAACGTAAGTTCATAAATATAGTTATTATTTTATATCTAATTTGTTGTAGTAAACATTTAATTACTCTAAATATAATCATAGTATAATATTTTGAAAACAATTTAAAAAGTGTAAGACCAGGGCCGTGCCTGGGGGAGGGCGGGTCGGGCGTACGCCCAGGGCCCATGAGAAATAGGGGCCCAATTTTTTAGTATATATTATGTAATAGTAGTAAAAAATAGTAAATAAAATAGACAAGTTCTTTTAGCATTTAATAGGACCCAAAGAATTTCTTATTATATTAGGGCCCAAACATATATTAATTAATTATATTGGAATAGAAAATATTTTAAAAGTGAATTGGTTGCACAATTTATAGTATTGTTTATTATTTATTTAAGTCTTTTATTTGATACCACCGTCTAAAAATATTTGCCTAAAATATTTAATATATTCTCCATCATTCATCTCCCACTTGTTGTATTAGAAATCCAAAGTCTAATGAAATCCAAAGAATTTGTATTATATTAAGAGCCCAAACATATATTAATTAATTACATTGAAAACAAAAATATGTAAAAAGTTAATTGATTGTTCATTTTATAATATGGCATATTGTTTCTCTAAGCTTTTTTTTCTATCTAGTATCAGAGTCTAAAACTACTTACCAAGAAAATATTTTGATATATTATCCATCGACCATCATTCATCTCCTACTGACTCTTTTAAGTATCTCATCCGCATGAATTTTATATTTGTATTAGAATATAACAATTTTTTTTTATTAACTAAGATAGCACAACCCTACCTTTTGAAATAAATTACCAACCATATGAGATATGAGACGGTTTTAACTTAATTTTTTTTAACAACGAGAAAAGGATCACATTATTAAACAAAGAATGGCCTAGCGAGGGACTAGGACACCAGGATAAACAAAAATTACAAGATACCCACCCACACATCTCTCGGATTACTATACCAAGAATCACAACTTAAAACCTGCCCCGATTTAGATCTAGAACAAAACCATTGGAAGGAACAAAGTTGGACGTTTTTAACTATAAAGCAGTGATGAACAACATATAACCTAAGATGATATGGAAACCCAACTGATTGATATTGATTTACATAAATTATTACTCCGAATAGTAATGATTTTGACCCAAAATTATGTCATTTTATATATTAAATGTACATCATAAGGATGTTTTTGACGGTGAAACAAATTAACGATGCTATGTAATTAAAATTGATATGGCAGAAAATATTAATTCAGAAGTAATTATTGATTGATTTTGCGCATAAGCATACTCGAAAAAATGATTTTATATGAATTATTAATATTTCTTGAATTGAATTTTATTTCTTACGATAAAAACAATATATCTAAGATTTTTTTTTCATAATTATCGAGGGCTCTTTTTCTACATCTCGCCCAGGGCCTATAAAATGTCAGGAACGAGCCTATGTAAGACTAACACTTTTCGTTGTGATTATTTTCTAAATCCATCTTGTTTCTCATTTAATCAAAATGAAATCTTTACTCGATAAATATAAAAATAAATTAAAGTAAATGTTAAAATACGACAACATTATTAAAAAAATATTAATAATTAACTTAATATAATTATGTATATATACACTAATATTTATTTTTATATAATTATAGATACATATATATATATATATTATATCATAACGGGTAACAGGTAATGGATAACGAAAAACCGTTTATCCATATCCTATCCACTAAAATTTCGGGTAAACGGGTAATTGATAAGTGAATAAATGAATAAAATTTTCCTTATCCATACCCTTATCCAACGGGTCGAAACATAAAGGGTAACGGGTTTACCCTTACCCATTGTCAGCCCTACACAAGATTAAGGTGTTTTCAATTTCATCTCAATTTCCTTCCAAATTTGACACCAAAAAAAAGAATGGGTTAAACATATAAAAATCTTATGTGTTTTAATTATATTGGTAGAATATTTTGAAAAGAAAAAAGAATTGGAGAATCATAAAAACGGATTAAAAAATATATCAAAATGGATGTTCAATCATATATAACTAAGTGATTGTTTTTTTGGTAATTTGTTTTGCTCCAATTTTTATTATATTTTACCGATTTTCAAATTAAAAAAATGGTGGGTAATAATTTTATCTTTTTAACTATATGTATTATATCATCACAATCCAACGGTCTAAATAATTTTTTTTCTTGATCTCACCCAAGATAGGGCTGGAAATGAAAGTTTGAGGTGAAAAGTTTTGTTATAATAATATTTTTTTTTATATTTATTATATATCGGTCCATCTTTTTGCAAAAAAAAGTAATAATTATTATTTTATAAAAAATATTAAAATAATAAATACTTTAGTAATATAAAAGTATTTGAACCGAAAAAAAAAATGTTCTTGCGTTGTAACTATTTTGTAGAGATACGCTTCCAAGAAGTTACAAAACAAATTTGGTGGATAACCGGACGCTTGACATGCATGAAAGTGGGACCCGCCGACTTTATTTCATTCAGCATGTTTTTGGTAATAGCCCAAAATAAATTAATGAGTAAACTACTATTTTCGTCCCATAGTTTGTTATTTATAACTATTTTCGTCTTTGATCTTTAAAAGAAAAATTGATTTTTTGGTCATTGTAGTTTGCAACTCATTTCGTTTTTAGTCCCTGAGAATATTAGTATTGGGGACGAAAAATGAAAGAAATTACAAACCATAATGATCAAAAAAACAACTTTTAAAGTCAGGGACTAAAATGGTTATAAACAACAAACCACAAGGATGAAAATCGTAGTTTACTCTAAATTAATAGATAAAAGGGGTGCTTCCTTAAAAATAAAAAAGAGTGAATTGTGGATTTGGTACCTGTGGTTTAGTGATTTTTTTTTACCATGATCGTCATTTTATGTTTATTGTGGATTTGGTCCTTGTGGTATTCAATTTATTTTGGTCATGGTCCTTCTGACTAACACTTTCATTAACTTTGTTAAATCAAGGACCATTTTAGTCATTTTACCTATTTTTTGTCCTTTTTTGATAAGAAAAATATAAACAATATTTGTATACACACAAACACACATGTATATATATATATATATATATATAACGATATTAAAATAAATAAAATAAGACATTATTGTATGATTTAATTGTTTAATTTTTTTAAAATTAATTATATTAAATACGATTTAATTTTATTATTTTATTGTAATTGTGGGAAAATATATATAGTTTTATTGTTTTAATGTAATTAAAATTTCAATTTAAACAAATCAGATCATAAAACTATATCTTATTTTATTTAGAATGAATAAAATAAAATATGGTTTTATGATTTGATTTATTGAATTAAAATTTTAATTAAGTTAAAGACGATTTAATTATATTGTTCTTTTATTATCATTGCAACAAACAAGCTTATTGTTGATATTTTAACACAAAAAAATCATTAAAACTCGTTGAGAAATGAACTTTAATTCAGTCAAAAACTCAAAATCAATTTTCATATTGTTTTTAATATGATAAAATTAAAGTTCATTTCTCAACGGGTTTTAATGATTTTTTTGTGTTAAAATATCAACAATAAGTTTGTTTGTTGTAATGATAATAAAAGAACAATATAATTAAATCGTCTTTAACTTAATTAAAATTTTAATTCAATAAATCAAATCATAAAAACATATTTTATTTTATTCGATCTAAATAAATAAGATATAGTTTTATGATCTGATTTGTTTAAATTGAAATTTTTATTACATTAAAGCAATAAAACTATATCTTTTTTCACAATTACAATAAAATAATAAAATTAAATCGTATTTAATATAATTAATTTTAAAAAAAATACACAATTAAATCATACAATAATATCTTATTTTATTTATTTTAATATCGTTATATATATATATATATATATATATATATATATATACATGTATGTATGCATGAGTGTTTGTGTGTATAAAAATATTGTTTATATTTTTCTTATCAAAAAAAGACAAAAAATAGGCAAAATGACTAAAATAGTCCTTGATTTAACAAAGTTAATGGAAGTGTTAGTCAGAAGGACCATGACCAAAATAAATTGAATACCACAAGGACCAAATCCACAATAAACATAGAATGAGAATCATGGTCAAATAAATCACTAAACCACATGGACCAAATCCAAAATTCACTCAATAAAAAATAAAAGGGGTGTAATTTTTTAAGAGCATCTCTAATGTATAAGATGCCGTTTGTTTTTTAAGATATCTAAATGATTCAAACTTAAGAGCCATTAAGAGGTTTAAAAAAAACCTAAGTCTTTCATGGTTTTTTATTATTACAAAAAAGTTTTTTAAAAAGTTTTTATGCATTGGAATGAAAAACTTTTTGGTAAAAGTGTTGGTGTATACCAACCTATTATTACAATTGTAACACCCTAAAAATAGGGATAACAAAAATCCGGAAAACGGACATGTGGTATACTAAAATTGCCATAGCAAGATCCTCCCAAAAATGGGGAATATATAAATATAACCT